>JBBDGP010002454.1:0-562245 GCA_037952835.1 Lithobates septentrionalis | reverse complement strand
GAAAAAGCGGTACGGAAAAAGAGCCTTTAACCACTTCAGCCCAGGAAGGTTTTACCCCCTCTTCATGACCAGGCCATTTTTTTGCAATACGGCACTACGTTGCTTTAACTTACAATTGCGCGGTCGTGTGACGCCGTACCCAAATAAAATTGATGTCCTTTTTTACCCACAAATAGAGCTTTCTTTTGGTGGTATTTGATCACCTCTGCGTTTTTTTATTTTTGCGCTATAAACAAAAAAGAGACCGAAAATTTTGGGAAAAAAAATATTTTCTACATTTTGTTATAAAAAAAATCCAAAATGCTCAATTTTTGTCATACATTTATCAAATATTATTCATCCGCATGTTTTTTTTTAAATTTAATAAGCGTATATTTATTGGTTTGCGCAAAATTTATAGCATCTATAGCATCTATCTTTTTTACCAGTGTTAGCTTTGAATTTTTTAAGTAGTTTTACTGTAAATAAAAGGGCCTCATTTTATTTTATAATTTATTTAATTTTTCTTTGGGTTTTTCAGTTTGTGCATGACACTGAAAAAAAAAAACCCCAAATAAATGAAAAATTAAATATCAATGGTAAAAAATGGAAATAAACAAATCAGCAGAAAAGTAACAGTTAAGGGGAAAAAGTGGAAGAATGAGTTAATTAGAGCTGATTGGAGTTTTTGTTTTAAATAGCCTTACTGTAAATAAAAGGAATTCATTTTATTTTATAATTTATTCCATTTTCTTTGATTTTTCAGTTTGTGCATTTCCTTTTTTTTTTTTAATGTGATACTGAAAAAAAAAAAAAGAAAGAAAGAAAATATTAATGTTAAAAATAGAAAATAATCATGAGAAAAGTAACAGCTAAGGGGAAAGGGGGAAGGAGGAGTTAATTAGGGCTGATTGGGTTTTTTTTTTCTACCAGTGTTAGTTTTTATTTTTATTAAAGCAGTTTTACTGTAAATAAAAGGGAAAAATAAAATGTTCATGAACATACATGAAAATGATTTTAAAAACTATAGGTTTGGGTTCTTCTTTAAATCTGGTACACTTTGTGCTTATCAGACTGGTCTGTGTCATATATCACCCCCTCTAAATCCATTCATCTTGTTTTTCAGTTTGTGCATTTTCTTTTTTTATGTGAATCTGAAAAAAAAAATAATAATGTAATATTAATGTTAAAAATGGAAATAATCAGCAGAAAATTATCAGCTAAGTGGAAAAGGGAAAGAAGGAGTTAATTGGGGCTAATCTATGTTTTTTTATTTTTATTTTGATCAGTGTTAGTTTTTTTTTTAATTTTATTAAAGTAGTTTGACAGTAAATAAAAAATAAAAACAAAATGCTCATAAACATACATGAATATGTTTTTTTAAAATGATAGATTTGTGTTCTCCTTTAAATAAGCTACACTTTGTGCTTTTCAGACTGGCCTGTGTCGTATATCACCCCCTCTAAATCCATTCATCTTGTTTTTCAAGTTTGTGCATTTCCTCTTTTTTTTTTTTCTTTTTTTTTTTTATGTGAAACTGAAAAAAAAATTTAATAAATGAAAATTATTAATGTTAAAAAATGAAAATAATCAGCAGAATAGTAACAGCTATGGGGAAAAGGGGAAGAAGGGGTTAATTAGGGCTGACTGGGTTTTTTTTTCTACCAGTGTTAGTTTTTATTTTTATTAAAGCGGTTTTTACTGTAAATAAAAAGGGAAAAATAAAATGTTCATGAACATACATGAAAATGTTTTTAAAAATGATAGATTTGGGTTCTCCCTTTAAATCTGGTACACTTTGCGCTTATCAGACTGGCCTGTGTCATATATCACCCCCTCTAAATCCATTCATCTTGCTTTTCAGTTTGTATATATATATTTTTTTGTATTATATATTTTTCTTTTATGTGAAACTGAAAAAAAAAACCAATGTAATGTTAATGTTAAAAATTGAAATAATTAGCAGAAAAGTAACAGCTAAGGGGAAAAGGGAAAGAAGGAGCTAATTTATGTTTTTTATTTGACCAGTGTTCTTTTTTTTTTATTATTAATGTAGTTTTACGGTAAAACAAAATAAAAATAAAATGCTCATAAACATACATGAATATGTTTTTTTTTTTAAATGATAGATTTGGGTTCTCCTTTAAATCTGGTGTCGTATATCACCCCCCTCTAAATCCATTCATCTTGCTTTTCAGTTTGTGCATTTCCTTTTTTTTCTTTTATGTGAAACTGAAAAAAAAATGAAAAATATTAAATAAATGAAAAATATTAATGTTAATGTTCTTTTTTTGTGTGAAACTGAAAAAAAAAAAATAAATGAAAAATATTAATGTTAAAAATGGAAATAATCAGCAGAATAGTAACAGCTACGGGAAAAAGGGGAAGAAGGGGTTAATTAGGGCGGACTGTTTTTTTTTTTTTTTTTACCAGTGTTAGTTTTTATTTTTATTAAAGCAGTTTTACTGTAAATAAAAGGTAAAAATAATATGTTCATGAACATACATGAAAGTGTTTTTAAAAATGATAGAGTTGGGTTCTACTTTAAATCTGGTACACTTTGTGCTTATCAGACTGGTCTGTGTCGTATATCACCCCCTCTAAATCCATTCATCTTGTTTTTCAGTTTCTGAATTTCCTTTTTTTTATGTGAATCTGAAAAAAAAAAAAAAATAATGTAATATTATTGTTAAAAATGGAAATAATCAGCAGAAACGTATCAGCTAAGTGGAAAAGGGAAAGAATGAGTTAATTGGGGCTAATTTATGTTTTTTTTTTTATTTTGACCAGTGTTCGTTTTTTTTGGGTTCTCCTTTAAATCTGGTACAAAACTAAACTGTGCTTTTCAGACGGGCCCGTGTCATATATATCACCCCCTCTGAACCCATTTATCTTGTTCTTTAAGCTACCGATTTGACATTCTCCACCCGATGACATAATTTCTTGTCTCATAGTATATGGAAAACTATTTGCTCGACAAGTGATTTTTTTTTTATTTATTTTTTTTCTAATCCTATCCCAGTGAAAATGGTTGGATTTTTGTTTATCGGCCCACGCCAAACACATGCTCTCGTGGTCCCGGAGCTTCGGATTAGGGGAGGGGGGGGGGGAGAATACAGGTCTGTCTATTACGGGGCGCGCACGGCTCGGCGGGATTTGTTGCGGAAATGACTGACATGGACGCCGTGCCAAAAATGAGTGAATCTTGTCTCTTGCACCTGTGAAAACAGCCGGCGTTCCGTGTGTGGGTATGAAGACTGCGAATGTTTCTAGATCCAGGAGTGACCCAGTGATGGATGACGACACCTCATCTCCCTCTTATTCCACTTACACAGGATGAGAAATTCTCCATTCAGCAACGCTCAGCCGCCTCGCCGGACGCAACAAAAAAAATAATTCTCCATTCAGCAACGCTCAGCCGCCTCTCCGGACGCAAAAAAAAAATGTTTCTCTTCACGTCTATTATTACACTTCATATATTGCCGTGACAGGTTCACTTAACCGCTTCAGCTCTAGGATCTTTATACCTCTTATGGTCCAAAGCAATTTTTATATTTTGCACTATTTATTATTTTTTATTTAATATTTTTTTATTAATTATTTATATAAAATTATTTTTTATTTCATTATTTATATTTAATTATTTTTTTAGTAAGTATTTATATTTAATATTTTTTATTTTATTATTTATATTTAATTATTTTTTTTATCAATTATTTATATTTAATTTGTTTTTTAATTAAATATTTATATTTAATTATTTTTAATTAATTATTTATATTTATTTTTTTATTTCATTATTTATATTTATTATTTTTTATTAATTATTTATATTTAATTAGTTTTTTTTTAATTAGTTATTGATTATTTAATTATGTCGTCATCACTTAAAATAACAAAATTATACCTACGCTGTTTTGGAAAGGGTGGGTGGAGGGTGCAAACGAGGTTTTCTTTTGGCAACATTGCTTGCCAAAAAAATAATTCATCATCTATGCAGTCCCATAGACAAAAAGATGGAAAAGAACATTAGGAAATAACTACTGACACTGAGAAAAATTGGCAACATTGTTTGCAAAAGAAGGCATAAAAGAAAAATGAAAAACAACTGACACTGATTAAAATTGACAACAGTGCTTGCAAAAAAAATGTATTTATTTTTTTATACAGTCCAAAGACAAAAAGACATAAAAGAAAAAAAATAGAAAATAATAACTGACACTGAGAAAAATTGGCAACATTGCTTGCAAAAAAAAAAAAAAAAAAATGAATGTATTATCTATGCAGTTCGAAGGCAAAGAAGGCATAAAAGAAAACATTTGAAAACAACTGACACTGATTAAAACTGGCAACATTGCTTGCAAAAAAAAACAAAAACATTTTTTATACAGTCCAAATTCAAAAAGACATAAAGGAAAAATTAGAAAACAACAACTGACGCTGAGAAAAATTAGAAACATTGTTTACAAAAATGTATTTATTATCTATGCAGTCCAAACACAAAAAGACATAAAAGAAAAATTAGAAAATAACAACTGACACTGAGAAAAATTGGCAACATTGCATGCAAAAAATTAATTCATTATCTATGCAGTCCAAACACAAAAAAAGGTTAAAAAAAAAATTGAAAATAACAACTGACGCTGAGAACAATTGGCAACATTGCTTGCAAAAAAAATAATTTATTTTCTATGCAATCCAAAGACAACAAGACGTAAAAACACATTTTTTGCAAGCAATGTTGCCAAAAAAAAAACTCCAATCAGCCTTAATTACCTCCTTCTACCCCTTTTCCCCTTAGCTCTTACTTTACTATCTTGTTTACTATATTTGTTTATTTTTATTTTTACCAATAACATTTATTTTTTTCAGTTATCTTGTTTTTTTCTGATAAATGATAAATGCAAATGAAAAAAAAGAATGCTTTCTCCTCAGTTTTTACACAGGAAAAGGAGGGGGTATACCGACCCACGACTGTATTGTTAGCAACACATCGCAGGACATACCCTTGTGGCTAACAGAAGCCAGGGTCCAGAAAAGACTAGAAAAGCTTAACACAAATAAATTACCAGGACCTGATGGCTTACACCCAAGAGTCCTCAAAGAACTCAGTCAGGTTATAGCCAGTAGACATATGCACTGACGGAAAATTTGTTAGTTTTCGATTCATTCCTTTTTTTTTTTCGTTTTTCGGGTCATTCCTTGTGATTGAAATGTTGTTATTTCGAATAAATTGGTAACTTCGGAAAAAATTCAGATTTCAAAATCCGAAAATCCGGGAAATTCGAAAGTTCGAAAATTTTTAATTATCATTTATTATTATCCTTAATTTTTTCCGTTCCATTTGTTTAGATGCGGCATTCGTAACTTCGGATAAATTCGTATTCGTTGCGTTCACTGACAGCCAAATTTGAAAGGAGATTCCGATACCTATAATTTAATAGTTAGTAATTAGTCATTATTATTTTAGGATTTTCAAATTGTCAGATTTTAATTCTTATTTTTGGATTTTTGTTCTTATTTTCGGATTTTCGTTCTTATTGAATTTTCAGATTTCCGTTCTTATTTTCAAATTTTTTGTTCGTTTTCGTTTCATTCCTTTTTTTTTTTTTCGTGTCATTCCTTATGATTGAAGTTTTGTTATTTCAAATAAATTCGTAACTTCAGAAAAACTCGGATTTCAAAATCCGGAAATTCGAAAGTTCGCAAGCTCCGTTCCACTTGTTTAGATGCGGCATTCGTTATTTCGGATAATTCGTAACGTTGCATAAATTCGTATCTGTTTCACTAACAGCCAATTTTGAAAGGAAATTCCCATACCTATAATTTAATAGTTCGTCGTAGTTATTATTAGTTTAGAATTTTCAAATTTTCAGATTTTTGTTCCTATTTTCGTATTTTCGTTCTTATTTTCGGATTTTCGTTATGTTTGAATTTTCGCATTTCCGTTCCTACTTTTAGAATTTTTGTATTTTTTCGAAATTTTGGATTTTAAAATTTCGGATTTTCGTTTTTTCTAATTTTCGTTTTCGGAAAAACAAATTAATTGGGGTTTTCGTTAATTTGAATATTTCCAAATTAACCAATTTGTCGAATTTCCTCAAAAAACTAATTCGGAACGGAAACTTCATGGACAGTATATCGATAGGAATGGTAGTAGCTGATTGGAGAAAAGCCAACGTGGTACCAATATTCAAAAAAGGGCAGAGACATATTCCTGGAAACTACAAGCCAGTCAGCCTAACATCAATAGTATGTAAACTATTGGAGGGGATGATAAGAGACTATACCCAAGAATTTGCTGATGAAAACCGTATCATAGTAGTATTCCGCATGGGTTTAAGAAGGGTCGTTTCTGCTAGACCAATCTACTAACCTTCTATGAGGAGGTGAGTTGCCATCTAGATAAAGGAAGGCTGGTGGGCCCGTAGACGTGGTGTATCTGGATTTTGCGAAAGCATTCAACACATTTCCCCATAGACGCTTAATCTACAAGCTGAGGTCTGCAGGCGTGGACCATGAGGTTTGTTCATGGATAGAAAACTGGTTACAGCAGCGCGCCCAAAGGGTGGTGATAAATAACGTGTACTCAGACTGGTCTGGAGGGGTAAGTAGGGTACCCCAAGGCTCTGTCCTGGTGCCAATTCTGTTTAACTACCTCAATACTGGGCTCTTTCGCCCCCCTTCCTGCCCTGCAGGCCATTTTTCAGCTTTCAGAGCTGTCACTCTTCGCATGACAATTGCGCGGTCATATAACACTGTACCCATATGAAAGGTTTATCATTTTGTTCCCACAAATAGAGCTTTCTTTTGGTGGTATTTGATCTCCACTGGGTTTTGTTAGTTTCTGTCAGTAAATTTTGTAAATAAGTAGTTTTTCTCCTTCACTAATGTGCGCTGATGAGGCGGCACTGATGAGGTGGCACTAATGGGTACTGATGAGGAGGCATTGATATTCTGCACTTATGGGCACTGATAGGTGGCACTGATATGTGGCACTGATGAGCACTGAGAGGCGGCACTGATGGGTGGCACTGGTGGACACTGATGGGCACTGATAGGCGGCACTGGTGGGCACTGATAGGTGGCACTGGTGGGCACTAATAGGCGGCACTGGTGGGCACGGATAGGCGGCAGTGATAGGCATTGATTGCTGACACTGGTGGGCACTGACTGCTGGCACTGGTGGGCATGGATTGCCCTTTTTTGTAATCAGTGTCCTGATTACCTGTTCTGATGTCCCCTGCGAGGAGATGCCGCTGATCGTCTCTCCTCGCCACACACTCTGTCAGTGTGAGGCAAGGAGAGCCGATTACCGGCATCTCCGCATTTTCATGTGACCGGCTGTGATTGGACACAGCCGTTCACATGGTTAAAGAGCCGCTTCAACGGCTCTTTACAGAGATCAGGGTCACGCCGTGACCTAGCAACACAACGCGGTCAAGATCGGCTGCACCCCCCCTTGAGCGTGAGGGAGCGCCCATTCGGGTGCGCCGTCATATGATGTCAACCCAGAACGAGAGCCGCAGCGCCCGCACTATGTCCTTTGATGGTGGGCTGGTGGCAAGTAGTTAATGTATTCATGAATGATATAGAGGACGGGATAAATAGCTCAGTCTCAGTTTTTGCAGACGATACAAAGCTAAGCGGGGAAATAACTTCACATCAGGATATAGACATTTTACAGAAAAACCTGAACAAAATAATGGAGTGGGCAGATAAATGGCAAATTAGGTTTAATGTGGAGAAATGTAAAGTAATGGACTGGGGGCTAAAAACATAAATGCAAACTACTCACTGTGGGGAGAACCTCTGGGGGAATCAAGGATGGAGAAAGACCTGGGGGTCCTAGTAGAAGACAGATTGAGCAATAGCAGGCAAAGCCAAGCTGCAGCAAGCAAAGCCAGCAGAATATTGACATGCATAAAAAAAGGGGATTCACTCCAGAGATAAAACGATAATCCTGACACTTTATAAAACTCTGGTCCAGCCACATCTGGAGTATTCCATCCAGTTCTGGTCACCAGTCCTCAGGAAGGATGTACTGGAACAGGAGAGAGTCCAGAGAAGGGCAACCAAGCTAAGGGGATTGGAGCAGTGGTGGCCTGTGCACTGTGGGCGCACGGGCGATGCCCCCCCCATCCATGCGCCCGGCCCCTTTCAGTATGCCAGACGCATGGATTCCTATGGCGGGACGGGAGGGGGTGGTACTTTTTGAAGCACCTGATTAGAGCCAGAGGCGATCTGCGCATGGGGGGTGCCCCTGAGCCACGCGAGGGCAGGGGGTTGGGGCTTCTGCCAGAGCCACGAGCAGAGCCGCGTGGGGGGGGGGGTTGGGGGTGCTGTCAGAGCTGTGGGGGGTTGGGGGTTCTACCAGAGCCGCGAGCCCCATGAGTGGGCGGGGGCGGTGGGCACAAGTGGCTGTATTTGATGGGCACAAGTGGCTGCATTTGATGGGCACAAGTGGTTGCATTTGATGGGCACAAGTTGCTGCATATGATGGGCACAAGTAGCTGCATTTGATGGGCACAAGTGGCTGCATTTGATAGGCACAAGTGGCTGCAGATAATGGGCACAAGTGGCTGCATTTGAAGGGCACAAGTGGCTGCATATGAAGGGCACAAGTGGCTGCATATGACGGGCACAAGTGGCTGCATATGACGGGCACGAATTGCTGCATATGAAGGGCACGAGTGGCTGCATTTGATGGGCACGAGTGGCTGCATTTGATGGGCACAAGTGGCTGGGTTTGATGGGCACAAGAGGCTGCATTTGATGGGCACAAGTGGCTGCATTTGATGGGCAAAAGTGGCTGCAAATTATGGGCACAAGTGGCTGCAAATGATGGGCACAAGTGGCTGCATTTGATGGGCACAAGTGGCTGCATATGATGGGCACAAGTGGCTGCATATGATGGGCACAAGTGGCTGCATTTGATGGGCACAAGTGGTTGCATTTGATGGGCACAAGTTACTGCATATGATGGGCACAAGTGGCTGCATTTGATGGGCACAAGTGGCTGCATTTGATGGGCACAAGTGGCTGCATTTGATGGGCAAAAGTGGCTGCATATAATGGGCACAAGTGGCTGCATATAATGGGCACAAGTGGCTGCGTTTGATGTGCACAAGTGGCTGCATTTGATGGGCACAAGTGGCTGCATATGATGGGCACAAGTGGCTGCATTTGATGGGCACAAGTGGCTGCATATGATGGGCACAAGTGGCTGCATATGATGGGCACAAGTGGCTGTGTTTGATGGGCACAGTGGCTGCATTTGATGGGCACAAGTGGCTGCATTTGATGGGCACAAGTGGCTGCATATGATGGGCACAAGTGGCTGCATTTGATGGGCACAAGTGGTTGCATTTGATGGGCACAAGTTACTGCATATGATGGGCACAAGTGGCTGCATTTGATGGGCACAAGTGGCTGCATTTGATGGGCAAAAGTGTCTGCATATAATGGGCACAAGTGGCTGCATATAATGGGCACAAGTGGCTGCGTTTGATGTGCACAAGTGGTTGCATTTGATGGGCACAAGTGGCTGCATATGATGGGCACAAGTGGCTGCATTTGATGGGCACAAATGGCTGCATATGATGGGCACAAGTGGCTGCATATGATGGGCACAAGTGGCTGCGTTTGATGTGCACAAGTGGCTGCATTTGATGGGCACAAGTGGCTGCATATGATGGGCACAAGTGGCTGCATTTGATGGGCACAAGTGGCTGCATATGATGGGCACAAGTGGCTGCATTTGATGGGCACAAGTGGCTGCATATGATGGGCAGAAGTGGCTGCATATGATGGGCACAAGTGGCTGTGTTTGATGGGCACAGTGGCTGCATATGACGGGCACAGTGGCTGCGTTTGAGGGGGGGGGTGTTCAGTATTTTTCAGTTTGTTTGCGCCCCCCCAAAAACTTTGAGCACCAGCCGCCACTGGATTGGAAGACCTCAATTACAAGGAAGGACTATAAGGATTACAGTTATTCTCACTGGAGAAGAGATGCTTGAGAGGGGGACATGATAGTGATTTACAAATATCTCAATGGTGATCCCAGCATAGGAAAAAAACTGTTCAGTCTCAGGGGGTGTAAGAGGACACGGGGCCATACAATGTCATTATAATGGTTTCTGGGGGGGAAGGGGGTGTAAGAGATGCGTCCTGGAAACGTTGTTTAGGATTATTAGGACATAAACTGAACCCCGCCTTCCCTTCAAGCAATATCCGGGGGGGGTCACTATCTAATTCCTGGACCGAGATGCCGGCTCAGAGATGACACAATCATGCAAATCAGCCCCCGCTGCAACCGCTCACCTTGTTATGTTACAAAGCTGCATTGTTGCAGTCATCATTGGAGGAAGGGGAGACTAGGGAAATGCTTCCTCCTGCCTGCAGCAGACTGATGACATCATCTGAGCCCTAGGCAAAGTCACTGGACTGGAGCTCAAGGATGGCTTCTTTTTAATAACAATCCAATAAATGATTCTGTTCCTATATATTTGTGACCGATGTATATCATTCCCCAGGCTCAGCTACGTGTGATCAGTCCAGTCGCTCTGGACGCCGTTCTGTTGCTCGGGTCCTCTTCACGCGATGTTTATCTGTGCCGTGTGACAGCCGCTGTCCTGGATGTCGGGATTTTCCGAAGGTGTGAATTTATGAGCCATAGACTACCGGAATACATTTTTCCTCCGCAGACGCTATAAAAAAAAAATGAAATGACGACTAGCGCAGTGACATAGCGGCACGCCTTGTCGCCGGTGACGATCCGCAGATAACAGGGAACCTTCTCCCGGGGAGGATTCATCACACAGGAGCCACATTTTTGCCCCCTAAAAAATGTTTCTGGCTAATCTCTATCTGGATTTATATTTCCCCACCGCTCCGCCCCCAAAAAAACGATTTTCACGCAGCTCAGATGTAATCCTGACTTATTGTCTGCAGGACAGCGGCCAGCAAATGTTTCCAGTCCTAAATAAATCGCCCAAGTCCCGGCAACCAGAACCGGGTCTGAACAGCCAATCGCAAAGCTTTATATTTATTTATTATTGAAGGGAAAGGGGAAAAAAAACTGGGAGATCGGCCCCCACTCGATCGCCCATAAAGGAATTGTATGAAGGACCATCTCGGTACAACTTCAACTCAAAGTGTGATTGAAAATAAAATTTTTATAGTTTAAGAACTATAAAAAACAGGATATCCAAGTATTTAGTGATACATATCATAAAAGGTATACATAAACGATCCATGTATATCACCAGCATTCATGTCCACCTAGTGAGGAGGATCAGGATATGATGGGATTTCACATTTTCAAGTTTCGCTGCATTAAACAGCTTCATCAGGAGAATATCTGTAATCAATCATTAGAAATATAAATATCAGATCTTACGGGATCACAGTATATAGGATAGACTACACAAAGTTTTTTTACAAACATTGAAAAAAAAGATGGGGGGGAGGCAGTGTCGCCTTACCCAGGACCCAAGCCTGATAGGGGTCAAGGCACCACCAGGGTTCCCCAACGGCGGCTAAGGGGGGCGTGCAAGGAATCAGCAGCTGTCTAAAATAGATGAAAACGGTATAGACATAATAAATAATAATAATATATAACCATAAGGGCCTCAACAAGTTTTGCCGTTTTGATCATCTCTCTTATTGAAAAATTTCCCTTGTCCGGACCCAGAGTAGTGCTTCAGTTTCATCTTCAAGGTCAGCTATTTTTTTTTTTACCCTATTGGTCTTTCTTCTTCCTCTCCCCCCCTTATCCCCGCTCCCTTCCGTTTCCTACTTCCCCTCCCTTTCCTTCTTCCCCTTTCCCCTCTTTCTCCCCCCCCTTTTGTTCCCTCCTCCCCCTGACTCCTTCCCTCCTGTCCTTTTTTCCTCCCTTTTCCTTCTCTTTCTCCTTCCCCCATCTCTTTTTCTTTTCTCTCTCCCTCCTTCTGGCTCCTTTTCCCTCTTTTTCTCCTACCCCCTCTCCTTTGTTCTTTTCTTTCCCTCCCCCTTTTCTTCCCCCCTTTCTCCCCCCCCCCCCACCCCATGTTTTTCTTCCCTTCCCCCTCCGGACCATTCTTTTCTTTACCCCCCCCCCCCCCCCCACCTTGTCTTTCCCTCCCTTGGTTTTCCCTTTTCTTTTTCTCCCCTTTCCTTTTTGTTTTTATTTCCCTATTGGTTATATACTTTCCATACTATAAATACTAATGTCTATACCATTTTCATCTATTTTAGATGGCTGCCTATTCCTTGCACGTCCCTCTTAGCCGCTGTAGGGGAACCCCGGTGGTGCCTTGACCCCTATCAGGCTTGGGTCCCGGGTAAGGCGACACTGCCTTCTTCCCCCCCCCCCCTTTTTTAAATTTTTGTAAAACAAAACTTTTAGTGTAGTCTATCCTATATACTGTGATCCCCTAAGATCTGATATTTATGTTTCTAATGATTGATTACAGCTATTCTCCTGATGAAGCGGTTTAATGCGCACAAAACTTGTTGAGGACAATGATATCCGTGAAAATCCATCATATCCTGATCCTCCTCACCAGGGGACATGAATGCTGGTGATATACATGGATCGTTTATCGATATGTATCACTAAATACTTGGATATCCTGTTTTTATAGTTATTTGCATTAATAAAAATTTTATTTTTTATCATACTTTGAGTTTATATTGTTTAAGTTGTACCGAGATAGTCCTTCATACAATTCCTTTATGGGTGATCGAGTGATGACCGATCTCCCAGTCTTTTTCCCTTCCCTTCATTAATAAATAAATATAAAGCTTTGTGATTGGCTGTTCACAGACCCAGTTCTGGTCGCCGGGAATTGGGCAAAGTATTTAATCCTTGACCCCTATCAGGCTTGGGTCACGGGTAAGGCGACACTGCTTTCTCCCCCCCCCTCTCCCCCCTTTTTTTCAATTTTTGTAAAAAATTTTTTTCGTGTAGTCTATCCTATATACTGTGATCCCGTAAGATCTGATATTTACGATTCTAATGATTGATTACAGATATTCTCCTGATGAAGCGGTTTAATGTGCACAAAACTTATTGAGGACAATGATATCCTGATGAAGCGGTTTAATGCCGTGAAACTTGTTGAGGACAATGATATCCTGATGAAGCGGTTTAATGCCGCGAAACTTGTTGAGGACAATGATATCCTGATGAAGCGGTTTAATGCCGCGAAACTTGTTGAGGACAATGATATCCTGATGAAGCGGTTTAATGCAGCGAAACTTGTTGAAGACAATGATATCCATAATAATCCATCATATCCTGATCCTCCTCACTAGGGGACATGAATGCTGGTGACATACATAGATCGTTTATGTATACCTTTTATGATATGTATCACTAAATACTTGGATATCCTGTTTTTATAGTTCTTTGCATTATTAAAAAACGTTATTTTTTTATCATAGTTTATGTTGTTTAAGTTGTACCTTCATACAATTCCTTTATGGGTGATCGAGTGGGGACCGATCTCCCAGTCTTTTTCCCTTTCAATTGGATGATGGTACACCCTACTTACTCTACATGTTGTCTACATGAATAGAGGCCTTAGCTTTTCAATGAATGAAGGGAAGATGATACAAAGTAGCAGAAAATGTTCCTGGGGCAATCATTGCATTAGGGAATCATTCACATCTGCGAGTAGAGGGAACTCGGGTTTTTCACGTTTTTAACGTGCCTCGTGCATAGAGCTACCCATTGGACAAACACCCCTAAGAAGCCCCCGTACTTTTTTTTTGGAGTGGAGCCTGGTGTGTGTTTTTTACCACCCCCACCTTACATCAGAGTTCCCAGAGTCACCTCCACCTTACATCAGAGTTCCCAGAATCACCCCCACCTTATATCAGAGTTCCCAGAGTCACCCCCACCTTACATCAGAGTTCCCAGAGTCACCCCCACCTTACATCAGAGTTCCCAGAGTCACCCCCACCTTACATCAGAGTTCCCAGAGTCACCCCACCTTACATCAGAGTTCCCAGAGTCACCCCCACCTTACATCAGAGTTCCCAGAGTCACCCCCACCTTACATCAGAGTTCCCAGAGTCACCCCCACCTTACATCAGAGTTCCCAGAGTCACCTCCACCTTACATCAGAGTTCCCAGAGTCACCCCCACCTTACATCTGAGTTCCCAGAGTCACCCCCACCTTACATCAGAGTTCCCAGAGTCACCCCCACCTTACATCAGGATTCCCAGAGTCACCCCCACCTTACATCAGAGTTCCCAGAGTCACCCCCACCTTACATCAGGATTCCCAGAGTCACCCCCACCTTACATCAGGATTCCCAGAGCCTCTTTCCTTACATCAGAATTCCCAGAGTCACCCCCACCTTACATCAGGATTCCCAGAGTCCCTTTCCTTACATCAGGATTCCCAGAGTCACCCCCACCTTACATCAGGATTCCCAGAGTCCCCCCTCCTCACATTAGAGTTCTCAGAGTCACCCCCACCTTACAATAGGATTCCCAGAGTCATCCCCACCTTACATCAGTGTTCCCAGAGCCCCTTTCCTTACATCAGGATTCCCAGAGTCACCCCCTCCTTACATATGGATCTCCAGGTCAATCACAGCCAGTGAGCCAATGAGAGGAGAGAGGGGACAGAACTGAGCTCCAGCTCCCTATCTTAATAGACACGCAGAGCTTGGATGCCCCCTAGTGGCACTTGGCAAGAGGGAGGGTCCAGGAGCACGGGGGGGGGGGTCTCGGGGCTGCTCTGTGCAAAGCTATTACACAGAGCAGGTAAGTAGTGGAGGTGGAGTAATGTCGCAATCTCCACCTTATCCAATCAGAGGATGCCTTGCATTCATTGAGTGAGCGCCCTCCTGTGTTCAGAATGCAGCAGGGCAGTCACTTGGCTTGGCTGTGTTGTAGCAGTGTAATAGCGGTGTGGTAGCAGTGTAGTAGTGCTGTAGTACTGGTTTAGTAGCGGTGTAGTAGCAGTGTAGTATTGGTGTAGTAGCTGTGTAGTGGCTGTGTAATAGCGGTGTATTATCTGTGTAGTAGCAGTGTAGTAGCAGTGTAGTAGCAGTGTAGTAGCAGTGTAGTAGCAGTGTAGTAGTGTTGTAGTAGCGGTGTAGTAGCTGTGTAGTAGCTGTGTAGTAGCAGTAGAGTAGCGGTGTAGTAGCAGTGTAGTAGTGGTGAAGTAGCGGTGTAGTAGCTGTGTAGTAGTGGTGTAGTAGCAGTGTAGTAGTGGTGTAGTAGCAGTGTAGTAGTTTTGTAGTAGCACTGTCTACATCCAGCTTCCACAGGGATCCCACAGGTATGGCACATACATACTTCCATTGGTCCAAGCTGTAACTATGTAACACTTTATACCTTTATTACCCGTGAATTGACACACAAGTGGGCATGTTCACATCCGCCATACCCTTTCTACAACCAGGGGATACGTTTGGAGCTGAACACACAGGGGTGTACTTTTATCTGCAGAGGTATTCATCCTGTGAAACTGTATGTACATTCGTTCTGTGCAAATAGGGGACAAATCGAATGTTACTGGGCTATTTTCTCTCCAGGTCGAATGTTTATTTCATTTATCCAGAATAATATGAAACAGGAAACCAATGCATTATGGTCACTTGATGGAGCTGATGATATTAGGAAATCAATACATATTTACAGCAATCGTCAGCTCCTTCTAGCGGCCATGTTCTGAGCAAATGAAAACAAAAAAATCGATTGTTCTCAGTGTATTTTCTCTCCAGGTCAAATGTTTTAATCATTCATACATAGGAGCATAAATCCCCAAAAATACCACACTGTGACCACTAGATGGAGTGGATGATCCTGGGAAATAAATACATATATTCAATGACTAGCAACTCCTTCTAGGAGCCATGTTCTGTGCAAATAAGGGGAAAGATCGAATGTTACTAAGCTATTTTCTCTCCAGGTCAAGTGTTTATGTCATTAATACAGTATAGCATGAATCAGATAAATACCACATTATGGCCACAAGATGGGGCTGATGATGCTAGAAAATAATGGAAAAAATTAATGTTATTAGGCTATTTTCTCTCCAGGTTTAATGTCTATTTCATTCCTACGGAATAGTATAGATCAGGAAAATATCACATTATGGCCACTAGATGGCACTTATGATATTAGGAAATAAATACATTATTACAACAATCATCAGCTCCTTCTGGCTGCCACGTTCAGTGCAAATGAGAAAAAAAAAATGTTCTCAGGATATTTTCTCTCTATGTCAAGTGTTTATTTCATTCACACATAAAAGAATGAACCCAAAAAATACCACATTATGGAGCCGATGATCCTGGGAAATACGTATTTACTATGACCAGCATCTCCTTCTAGCAGCCATGTTCTGTGCAAACGAAGGAAAAGATGGAATGTCACTATTTTCTCTCCAGGTCGAATGTCTATTTAATTAACACAGAATAGCAAGAATCAGCAAAAACACCACAATATGACCACAAGATGGAGCTGATGATCCTAGAAAATAAGTGAAAAATTGAATGTTATTAGGCTATTTTCTTTCCAATTTTAATGTTTATTTAATTCCTACAGGATAGTATAATTCAGGAAAATACCACATTATGGCCACTAGATGGAGCTGATGATATTAGGAAATCAATACATTATTACAACAATCGTCAGCTCCTTGAAGAGATCGAATGTTACTAAGCTATTTTCTCTCCAGGTCGAATGTCTATTTAATTCACACAGACTAGCAAAAATGAGAAAAATACCACAATATGACCACAAGATGGAGCTGATGATCCTAGAAAATAAATATGTATATATTATAATTTTCAGCCTCCTCTAGTGGCCATGATGTAGTATTTTTCACAAGCCACTCTATTTTTAAATGAATGAATAACATTCGACCAGGAGAGAAAATAGTCTAATAACATTTGCACAGGACAAAGTACATGCAGTTTCACAGTATGAATTACTATGCTTATTCTTGGATACACCTCATAATGTGGTTGATTTACTAAGAGTAGAGTATGCCCACTTTACAAGGCAATTTTCACTTACCTTTGTGAATACGGGAAAATTCACTTCACAAAAATACCCAATTATGTAAGGAATATTTTTAAAAAATAGATTTTTGTTTGCACATGATAATTAAAGTCAGCACAGCTTCACCTTGTTCATCAAGGGGTCTATTCATAAAACATTTGTTGCTTAATACTGGAATCATAAATGGGAACAAAATGTCACCGTAAATATCCTCAGAGATAAATGCATGTATCACCAGCTCCATCTAGTGGCCAAAATGTGGTATCGTTTCCTTATTGAGTTATTTCATAAAACTGTACCGCATTTTTTGGCCACTAGATGGCAATAGCAGGCAATACTGCGGCAATTAGTTCAGCTTCCACAAATGCTCCTGACATTCGTGCAAGGAATGTTTTGTAAATAGACCCCAAAGTGAATTTTCTCTTGGCAAAGGGAATTGTTATCTTTAGTGAACAAGCTGAAGTTGTGCTGATTTTAACCACTTGCTGACCAGGCATTTTCTGGAATTTTTTTGTTTATACGTTTAAATCTGTATTTTTTGCTAGAAAATTACTTAGAACCCCCAAACATTTTATATATATATACACACACACATATATACATATACATATATATATATATATATATATATATATATATATATATATATACACACATATATATAGATAGATATAGATCTATATCTATATCTATATCTATATCTATATATATCTATATATATATATATATATTTTTAGCAGAGACCCTAGGGAATAAAATGGCGATATATATATGGCAATAGTTTAAGTCAGTATTTGTGCAATGGTCTTTCAAACGCAATTTTTTTAATGAAAAAATACACTTTAACCACTTAAGGACCGAGCCTCTTTTTGAGATTTGGTGTTTACAAGTTAAAAATTATTTTTTTTTGCTAGAAAGTTACTTAGAACCCCCAAACATTATTAATTTTTTTTTCAGACACCCTAGAATATAAAATGGCAGTTGTTGCAATACTTTATGTCACACCGTATTTGCGCAGCGGTCTCACAAGTGCAATTTTTGGGGGAAAATACACTTTTTTGAATTAAAAAATAAGACAACAGCAAAGTTAGCCCAATTTTTTTTTTTATATTGTGAAAGATGATGTTACGCCGAGTAAATTGATACCCAACATGTCACGCTTCAAAATTGCGCCCGCTCGTGCAATGGCGACATACTTTTTACCCTTAAAAATCTCCATAGGCGACGTTTTAAAATTTCTACAGGTTACCAGTTTTGAGTTGAGAGAAGGTCTATTTCTAGAATTATTGCTCTCGCTCTACCGATCGCAGTGATACCTCACATGCGGGCGCAACTTAATTTTTTTTTTTTCTTATTTATTTTCCTTTATTTTTATTTTACTTTTACACCATCTTTTAAAAAAAAAAAATTGGATCACTTTTATTCCTATTACAAGGGATGTAAACATCCCTTGTAATAGATAAAAGCATGACTGGACTTCTTAAATATGAGATCTGGGGGTCAAAAAGACGTCAGATCTCACATTTACACTAAAATGCAATAAAAAAAATAAATAAATGTCACTTTCTTCCCCATTTGACGTCACTTTCGCCATCCAATGTTGTGGAGCCGGGCGGCGGGCATCTTTCCTTCACTCGGCATTCACCCTGTGAGGGAAGAGGACACGATCGTCTCCGCTGCTACCGACGGCTATGAGACGGCTCCTGTAAACCCGGAAGCAACCGAAAAGCGGAAAAGGGGGAGGGCACCTCTCCCGCCGCCTATAAAAGTGACCCTGTGGCGAATCCGCCGCCGGGATCACTTTTACCAGACGCTGAAAATTGCCCACAGAAAAAAAAGGTACCAAGGTATTAAACGTCAAAGTAACGATGTGTATAATATATATATATATATATACTGTGGGTGGTCGGCATCCAATCATAAGCAGGAATATATATATATATATATATATATATATATATATATATATATATATATATATATATATATATATATATATATATATATATATAATTTTTATTTTATTTTTTTATTTGGCTTGCACATGATTCATTATATTGCACATTTTTATTTTGTTTCACCCCATTCATTAATAGAAGTGAGAATTCCCTTTGCAAAGTGAACATGCTCTACTCCTTTAGTAAATCAACCCCGATGTCAAATATTCCTTCCTCCAGTGGTAAAATATTCAGTAACTTCATAGTATCTATTCATCTCCATTCTCCAGCATGGATGTCTGGCACCATCTAGTGGTTTCTGTTATATTGCATGTAACAGCAATTGTTGCATTCAATCGCTAAGCTGGTCATAGATGGCTCAAATGTTCAACCAATTCATGAGAATTTTGAGCTGGGGGGGAGTGGGGAGGGGGAAGTGCTAGCACCACCTGGCTTTACAAAAATTGAGGTGCCAGGTGAAAAATGATCCTCTGAGCGTGGATGGGGGAATTGATTGATTTTCTCTAGTTCAGCTTTGTTTCCTTCAGCCAGGGCCGGGACAAGGGGTGGGCAGGAGGGTCAGCTGCCCTGGGCACTGTTGTATCATGTGAGGTGCAGGGACACCACAAGGAGACCGCGGGGGGGGGGGGGGATTTGTGTTGGGAGGGGGAAGTGCAACCAGGCCAAACTTAGGGAGAAATCAATGGATCTCTAACAGTTAGCCAAGATGACTATTCCTGGCGAGTAAATCTTAAGGAGCAGCCCTGACTAAACTCCAGGGTGCTACAACAGCGGAGGGAGAAGAAATTGGAGGAAGAACCAGAGGAAGAAGACAGTGGAGGGAGAAGAAACAGAGGAAGAACCAGAGGAAGAAGATAGAGAAGGGAGAAGAACCGGAGGAAGAACCAGAGGAAGAAGACAGTAGAGGGAGAAGAAATGGAGGAAGAAGCAGAGGAAGAAGACAGAGAAGGGAGAAGAACCGGAGGAAGAACCAGAGGAAGAAGACAGAGAAGGGAGAAGAAACAGAGCAAGAAGACAGCGAAGGGAGAAGAAACAGAGGAAGAACCAGAGTAAGAAGACAGCGAAGGGAGAAGAACCAGAGGAAGAAGACAGCGAAGGGAGAAGAAACGGAGGAAGAACCAGAGGAAGAAGACAGAGAAGGGAGAAGAAACAGAGGAAGAACCAGAGGAGAAAGACAGCAAAGGGAGAAGAAACAGAGGAAGAAGCCGAGGAAGAAGACAGCAAAGGGAGAAGAAACAGAGGAAGAAGCAGAGGAAGAAGACAGCAAAGGGAGAAGAAACAGAGGAAGAAGCAGAGGAAGAAGACAATGAAGGGAGAAAAAACTGAGGAAGAACCAGAAGAAGAAGACAATGAAGGGAGAAGAAACAGAGGAAGAACCAGAGGAAAAGACAGCAAAGGGAGAAGAAACAGAGGAAGAAGCAGAGGAAGAAGACAATGAAGGGAGAAAAAACTGAGGAAGAACCAGAGGAAGAAGACAATGAAGGGAGAAGAAACGGAGGAAGAACCAGAGGAGGAAGACAGCGAAGGGAGAAGAACCAGAGGAAGAAGACAGCGGAGGGAGAAGAAATGGAGGAAGGAGACAGCAAAGGGAGAAGAAATGGTGGAAGGAGACAGCAAAGGGAGAAGAAATGGAGGAAGAACCAGAGGAAGAAGCCAGTGGAGGGCGAAGAAATGGAGGAAGAAGCAGAGGAAGAAGACAACGAAGTAAGAAGAAACGGAGGAAGAACCAGAGGAAGAAGACAGCGAAGGGAGAGGAACCAGAGGAAGAAGACAGCGGAGGAAGAAGAACTGGAGGGAGAAGACCGGAAGGAGAAGACATCACTGGAGAAAGATGACACGTTGGAGCTACTTTAACCACTTGCCGACCAGCCGTCGTCATTATATGGCGACAGGTCGGCTCTTTCTCACGAATTGGCATAGCTGTACAACGGTCCATTTAACAGCTACAGCGGGCATGCGGGGGAGCCAATGCGCGTGGCTGGTGGCCGCGTTGTCTGCCCGCCACCCGCGATCGTTCCACAGAGAGCCAGTACGGGGATCTGTCAATGTAAACAAACAGATCCCCGTTCTGACAGGGGAGTTCAGAGTGATCGTCTGTTCCTAGGGATTAGGAACAGCGATCACTCTGTACTCCCAGTCAGTCCCTCCCCCCATAGTTAGAAACACCTCCCAGGGAACACATTTTAACCCCTTGATCGCCCCCTAGTGTTAAACCCTTTCCTGCCAGTGACATTTACACAGTAATCAGTGCATTTTTATAGCTCTGATCGCTGTATAAATGACAATGGTCCCAAAAAAGTGTCAAAAATGTCCGCTGTGTCTGCTGCAATGTTGCAGTCCCGCTAAAAATTGCTGATCACCACCATTACAAGTAAAAAAAAAAAAGAAGAAGAAAAATACCATAAATCTATTCCCTATTTTGTAGAAGCTATAACTTTTGCGCAAACCAATCAATATATGCTTATTGCGATTTTTTTTTTACCAAAAATATGTAGAATACATATCGGCCTAAACTGATTCAATTTTTTGTTGATATTTATTATAGCAAAAAGTAAAAAATATTGTTTTTTTTTCAAAATTGTCGGTCGTCTTTTGTTTATATCGCAAAAAATAAAAACCACAGAGGTGATCAAATACCATCAAAAGAAAGCTCTATTAGTGGGGGAAAAGGGACATCAATTTTGTTTGGGTACAGTGTCATTAAGGGGGCAAATCTTCCGGTCCTTAAGTGGTTAATAAAGGACTTTGTCAAAAACCTGTGTACTGTTTTTATTTATTTTTGACACTTTTTTGGGTAAATGAGTAGGGGTACAATGTACCCCTTACTCATTTGCATAGGGGGTGGGTGGGATCTGGGGGCATCCAGATCCTGATAAGCCCCCCGCCCGCAGAATGTCACAACCACCATCCAAGGTTGTCGGGAGGAGGCCCTTGTACCTATCAATATGGGGGCAAGGTGCTTTGCGGTGGGGGGATGCAGAGCCTCCCCAAAGCATCCACCCCCCACCCATGTTGAGGGCATGTGGCCTGGTATGGTCCAGGAGGGGGAAGCACTCGCTCGTCCCCCCCAGCCTTTCCTGCATGCTCGGATAAGGATCTAGTATGGATTTTCGGGGGACCCCACGCCGTTTTTTTTATTTTGGCATGGGGGTTCCCCTTAAAATCCATACCAGACCAAAGAGATTAGTATGGTCTTGGGGGGGGACCCGACGCTGTTTTTTTAAAAATTTTGGCGTGGGGTTTCCCCTTAAGATTCATACCAGACCCAAAGTATGGAATTGGGGGGGAACTGCACACCATTTTTAAATTTTGGCGTGGAGTTCCCCTTTAAGATCATCAGAGCACAAGTCGCATGACAAAGTCGGATCAGTTAGGATGATGATCTGACTTCAATGATATTGAATGGGCCGAAGTCGGACCAAAGTAGTGCAGGAACCTTTTTCAAAGTCGGACCAACTTGTGTGGGATCAGTTAAGACGGCTATCATAGGGAACCATTGATTTATACACGTCATGCGACATGTGCTCCCAAAGTCGGAGTGTGTGTCGCACTGGTGTGAACCGGGCCCAAATCTGTGAGTCTTAATTGGGTAAGGGTTATTAGAGTTCAGGGCTGGATGACTCATCCTGGCAGCTGGCAGGTGCATCCCCCTGTTTCCAGAATATTTTAGAACGTTCTGGAAATAGTGAGCGGGGGGTGAGGAGGAGCTGCCTTGAATATTAATGGGACCTCAGCCAATCCCCAGAAGTGGGCTGGCAGGGGACTGAGAAAATCCCATAAATAGATATGGGCCATTCCAGCAGGGAAGTCAGGTGGAAGATGGAGATGCAGTGCTAAGGAGGCTGTTTGTGGCCCTTGAGGCAAACCCCCTAGTCTGGGGGGGGTGGTGCTATGTCTGCAGCACAGTGCAGAGACTGACAAGGAGGGAGACTGCCACATGTAGCAAGTCTCTCTTGAAGACAGTGCTGTGCTCCTTCGTGGACTCCCCCCGTCCCCCCCGTCATTCTCCGGTTCCCCTCTGTGTGCTCCTCCGGTTCCCCCCAATCCTCCTCCAGTCATCCGGTCCCCCTCCGTGTGCTCCTCTGGTCCCCCCCGTCCTCCTCCAATCCCCCCGTCCCCCTCTGGTCCCCCTCTATGTGCTCCTCCGGTCCCCCCCCCATCCTCCTCCAGTCCCCCCCCCCATCCTCCTCCGGTCCGTCCCCGGTCCTCCTCCAATCCCCCCCGTCCTCTTGAAGTCTCTCTTGAAGACAGTGCTGTGCTCCTTCGTGGACTCCTCCCGTCCCCCCCGTCATTCTCCGGTTCCCCTCTGTGTGCTCCTCCGGTTCCCCCCAATCCTCCTCCAGTCATCCGGTCCCCCCCGTCCTCCTCCGGTCCCCCTCCGTGTGCTCCACTGGTCCCCCCCCGTCCTCCTCCAATCCCCCCGTCCCCCTCTGGTCCCACTCTGTGTGCTCCTCCGGTCCCCCCCCCATCCTCCTCCAGTCCCCCCCCCATCCTCCTCCGGTCCGTCCCTGGTCCTCCTCCAATCCCCCCCGTCCTCCTCCGGTCCCCCCGTCTTCCTCCAATACCCCCCTGTCTTCCTCCAATCCCCCCGTCCTCCTCCAGTTCCCCCCCTCCTCCTCCAATCTCCCCCGTCCTCCTCCGGTCCCCCTCCGTGTGCTCCTCCGGTCCGTCCCCCATCCTCCTCCAATCCCCCCCGTCCTCCTCCAATCCCCCCCCCGTCCTCCTCCAGTCCCCCCCCCCCGTCCTCCTCCAATCCCCCCCCCCGTCCTCCTCCAATCCCCCCCCCCCGTCCTCCTCCAGTCCCCTCCCGTCCTCCTCCAGTCCCCTCCCGTCCTCCTCCAGTCCCCTCCCGTCCTCCTCCAGTCCCCCTCCATGTGCTCCTCTGGTCCGTCCCCTGTCCTCCTCCAATCCCCACCCATCCTCCTCCGGTCCCCCTCCGTGTACTCCTCCGGTCCCCCCATCCTCCTCCAATACCCCCCCGTCCTCCTCCAACCCCCCCCCATCCTCCTCCGGTCCCCCTCCGTGTGCTCCTCCGGTCCCCCCGTCCCCCTCCAATACCCCCCTGTCCTCCTCCAATCCCCCCGTTCTCCTCCAGTCCCCCCTCCTCCTCCTCCAGTCCCCCTCCGGTCCTTCCCCCGTCCTCCTCCGGTCCCCCTCCGTGTGCTCCTCCGGTCCGTCCCCCGTCCTCCTCCAATCCCCCCCCCCGTCCTCCTCCAATCCCCCCCCCCGTCCTCCTCCAATCCCCCCCCCCGTCCTCCTCCAGTCCCTCCCCGTCCTCCTCCAGTCCCCCCCGTCCTCCTCCAGTCCCCCCCGTCCTCCTCCAGTCCCCCCCGTCCTCCTCCAGTCCCCCCCGTCCTCCTCCAGTCCCCCCCGTCCTCCTCCAGTCCCCCCTGTCCTCCTCCAATCCCCCCGTCCTCCTCCAGTTCCCCCCCTCCTCCTCCAGTTCCCCCCCTCCTCCAATCTCCCCCGTCCTCCTCCGGTCCCCCTCCGTGTGCTCCTCCGGTCCGTCCCCCATCCTCCTCCAATCCCCCCCGTCCTCCTCCAATCCCCCCCCCCCCGTCCTCCTCCAGTCCCCCCCCCGTCCTCCTCCAGTCCCCCCCCCGTCCTCCTCCAGTCCCCCCCCGTCCTCCTCCAATCCCCCCCCCCGTCCTCCTCCAATCCCCCCCCCCGTCCTCCTCCAATCCCCCCCCGTCCTCCTCCAATCCCCTCCCGTCCTCCTCCAATCCCCCCCCCCATCCTCCTCCAATCCCCTCCCGTCCTCCTCCAATCCCCTCCATGTGCTCCTCTGGTCCGTCCCCTGTCCTCCTCCAATCCCCACCCATCCTCCTCCGGTCCCCCTCCGTGTACTCCTCCGGTCCCCCTGTCCTCCTCCAATACCCCCCCCCGTCCTCCTCCAACCCCCCCCATCCTCCTCCGGTCCCCCTCCGTGTGCTCCTCCGGTCCCCCCGTCCCCCTCCAATACCCCCCTGTCCTCCTCCAATCCCCCCGTTCTCCTCCAGTCCCCCCTCCTCCTCCAGTCCCCCTCCGTGTGCTCCTCCGGTCCTTCCCCCGTCCTCCTCCGGTCCCCCTCCGTGTGCTCCTCCGGTCCGTCCCCCGTCCTCCTCCAATCCCCCCCCCCCGTCCTCCTCCAATCCCCCCCGTCCTCCTCCAATCCCCCCCCCGTCCTCCTCCAGTCCCTCCCCGTCCTCCTCCAGTCCCTCCCCGTCCTCCTCTAATCCCCCCCGTCCTCCTCCAATCCCCCCCGTCCTCCTCCAGTCCCCCCCCCGTCCTCCTCCAATCCCCCCCCGTCCTCCTCTGGTCCCCCTCCGTGTGCTCCGCTGGTCTGTCCCCTGTCCTCCTCCAATCCCCCCCCATCCTCCTCCGGTCCCCCTCCGTGTGCTCCTCCAGTCCCTCTCCCCCCCCCCCCGCCCGTCCCCGTAAACACCCGCAAATGAGGCTCCCGGAAGTGGGGAAAACATACCTATGAAAGACAGGTATGCTGCCCCCCCTCCCCCTGAAAGGTGCCAAATGTGGCACCAGAGGGGGGGAGGTGTACAATGACCGAAAGCTCCACTTTTGGGTGGAACTCCGCTTTAATGTGTTGATTGCCAGCTCCATCTAGTGGCCATAATGTGATATCTGTCTGGCTGAGCTATTTTAGGCTGCATTCACACCTGAGCGTTTTCAGCTGATAAAACGCTCGTAAAAAGCCTGAAAAAAACGCCTAAAAAACACCCAACAAGCAAAATCCCATTCATTTCAATGGCACCTGTTCACATCTGAGCGTTTGTTACCTGAAGCAAAACGCCTTTAGCTCAAAAAGGAACATGAGCTTCTTGGGGGCAAATTACAGGCGTTTTTCTGCTTTTTACATTGGTGACCTGTACAAAATTGCGGCAAAATCGCAGTGAAAAAGCGCGACTTTGAAACGCTCAGGTTTGAATGCAGCCTTAGGGAAATATTACAGCCACTAGATGGAGCTGAAGATGATAGGAAATCAATGCTGTGTCTGTGTGAGGAAAGGATTGCCATTCAGCGGCAAGCCTGTCAGCACATTGTGTCAGCAGCCCTGTATGTGCCAGCCAGGGCCAATCAGTGCCACCTATCAGTGCCCATCAATGCCACCTATCAGTGCCCATCAATGCCGCCAATCAGAGCCCATCAGTGTAGCCTATCAGAGCCCATCAGTGCAGCCTATCAGAGCCCACCAGTGCAGCCTATCAGAGCCCACCAGTGCAGCCTATCAGAGCCCACCAGTGCAGCCTATCAGAGCCCACCAGTGCAGCATATCAGAGCCCATCAGTGCAGCCTATCAGAGCCCATCAGTGCAGCCTATCAGAGCCCATCAGTGCAGCCTATCAGAGCCCATCAGTGCAGCCTATCACTGCCCATCAGTGCAGCCTATCAGAGCCCATCAGTGCAGCCTATCACTGCCCATCAGTGCAGCCTATCAGAGCCCATTAGTGCAGCCTATCACTGCCCATCAGTACAGCCTATCAGAGTCCATCAGTGCAGCCTATAACTGCCCATCAGTGCAGCCTATCAGAGCACATCAGTGCAGCCTATCACTGCCCATCAGTGCAGCCTATCACTGCCCATCAGTGCAGCCTATCAGAGCACATCAGTGCAGCCTATCACTGCCCATCAGTGCAGCCTATCAGAGCCCATCAGTGCAGCCTATCACTGCCCATCAGTGCAGCCTATCAGAGCCCATCAGTGCAGCCTATCAGAGCCCATCAGTGCCGCATATCACTGCCCATCAGTGCAGCCTATCACTGCCCATCAGTGCAGCCTATCAGAGCCCATCAGTGCCGCATATCAGTGTACATTGGTGAAGGAGGAAAATTACTTATTTGCAAAACTTTATAACAGAAAACATTTATCTTTCACAATTTTCAGACTTTTTTCATTTGTTTAGCAAAAATTTGTTATCTCAGATAATTCGCAACTTCGGATAAATTCTTATTCGTTACGTTCACTAACAGACACATTTGAAAGGAAGTTCCAATACCTAGAATTTAATAGTTAGTAATTATCAGTTAGTTAGTTATTATTTCGGATTTTCGAATTTTTGGAATTTCATTCTTATTTTCAAATTTCCGAATTTTCTGATTTTCTAATTTTCGGATTTCAAATTTTTGAATTTTCTGATTTTGAATTTCCGAATTTATTAGAAGTAACGAATTTCGATCATAACGAATGACCTGGAAAAAAAAGAATAAAACGAAAACGAACACATTATTCAGCAGTGCACATGTCTAGTCTTCACCTAGTACAAGCACCCCCCCCCCCCCCAGTAGTAAATACCAGCTAGGCGGCACACAGTTAACCCTTTGATAGCCCCTGATGTTAACCTCTTCCCAGCCAGTGTCATTAGTACAGTGACAGTGCATATTTTTTTAGCACTGATCACTGTATTAGTGTCATTGGTCCACAAAAGGTGTCAAAAAATGTCAGTTAGTGTCAGATTGTCCACCGCAATATGGTACACAGATGCCAAAAAAACTGACAGGGGTCATAACCCCACCCCCTTACTGTATCCAAAATGAAAAAGAAAAAAGTTTTGCCTTTAGGTGATCCGACACGAAAGTTGTACGACTTCGGATCCGACTCCCATGCGACTTCGACGAATGGGATCCGACTTTGATCCGACCATAGCAAGCCCTTTGAGTCTGGTATGAATCTTGAGGGGGAACCACACGCCAAACTGAAAAGAAAAACCCGACTTGGGCACCCCCCCAAGACCATAGTAAACCCTTTGGTCTAGTATGGGGGGGGGGTGTGCTCGCTCGTCCCCATCCCCCTCTCCTGACCTGCAGGTCAGGAAAGGAGGATGGGGATGAGCGAGCGCCTCCCCCCCGAACCATACCAGGAGGGAGGCACTCAGATAAGGGTCTGGTATGGATTTTGGGGGGGACCCCACGCCATTTTTTTTTTTTTAATGTCGAGTGGGATTTCCCTTTAGAATCCATACCAGACTGAAGGGTCTGCTATGGTCTTGGGGTGGGGGGGGGCACATCATTTTGTTTTGTTTTTTCAATTTTGGTGTGGGGTTTCCCCTCCAGATCCTCAGAGCACAAGTCGCATGCCACAAGTCAGATCAGTTAAGATGATGATCCCGGCTTTCCTTCAAATCAATGGGCTGAAATCTTGACCAGACCAAGTCAGACCACAGTAGTGCAGGAACCCTTTTTCAAAGTTGGACCAGTTAAGACGGCTCTCATAGGGAACCATTGATTGATTTTGACATGTCATACGACTTGTGCTCTGGAAGTTGGAGCGCATGTCGGATCAGGGGGGGGAATCGGCCCTTAGGTACACTTTAAAGTTCTCTCTAAACAAGTTCATAAGGTTTGGCGAGGACATTCTCACCATCTACCACTAGGCGGTGTTGTAGTCCCGGCAGTGAACGGCTGGACTGGAAATTAGGTTTGTGTTGGATTTTTTTTATAGAACCGAGCTTCTATCAATGGGCAAATAATGGTGCAACTTTTTGGGGGGGAATCTTCAAAACTATCCTTGCAATGGGTCCCCCCCCCCCCTCTTCACCCCATGGCTGCTTTTTTTTTTTTTTCAGGGTACAATTTAAAAAAAGCAGTTTTACTCACTTTATGCCTCGCTCCGCCAACCAATACTGGCCTCCAAGACAATGGAGGAAACAAAGTATCATTGTGAAGATCGACTGTTAAGTACAGCAATGGCCTGAAATTAAATTGGCAGAGAATTGGTATGTGTGTGCGAAAAGCCTAAACGCATAACTTCAGATATCGCTAAAATTGATTACTTATTTCAGTAGCACCAACGCCCTCTGCAGCGCTGTACAAAATGGGACATGTAGAGGTTATATCGTTGGCGCCCGAGCACGCGCTTTGACCCTGAGGAGCTATTAATTATTAAAGCTTGACTCCAGAAAAAACCTCTAAAGACACAAATGATACGGGAACGGGAGCTGCTTCACCGGCCAAAGAAGTTCCTTTCTGTCCATCCAGTTCTGAGATTTACACAGCTCTGCCACGCAACCCTGGCTGTTTTTTTTTTTCTCTGCTGCAGTTTAAGTAGCACTAAGAGCCCTTGCACACTGGGGCGGGGTGCGGCGTCGGCGGTAAAACGCCGCTATTATTAGCGGCGTTTTACCGTCTGTATGCGGCCGCTAGCGGGGCGGTTTTACCCCCCGCTAGCGGCCGAGAAAGGGTTAAATACCACCGCAAAGCGCCTCTGCAGAGGCGCTTTGCCGGCGGTATAGCCGCGCCGTCCCATTGATTTCAATGGGCAGGAGCGGTAAAGGAGCGGTATACACTCCGCTCCTTCACTGCTCTGAAGATGCTGCTGGCAGGACTTTTTTTACCGTCCTGCCAGCGCAACGCCCCAGTGTGCAAGGGCTCTTAGGGCTCGTCCACACGTGATTTGATTTCTGAGGAGCAATCCGTTTGGATGGCGTTGAATCGCCTCCTCAACATCTGCTTTAACCCAATTGAAGAACGCAAATGCAATGGGGGGGGGCAAGGATGTGTCCATTGCCCTGCCCCGCCCCCTTCCCCTCCAGCAGCACGTCACATGTGTTCACACGAGCCTGCGCATGCGCAGTGGGGTGCGGGCATGGTGCCACAGCCAACTCCCGTTTTCAAGATGGGACCTGCAGCGGTAAGACGAAGTGGCTGTGGGAAGAGGGCGCTGGGCCCCAGACGCAGTAGTAAGCAGCATTTGTAGCCCCACTACTAAATATAGATGTCTTTTCTCCTGATATTCTTCTTTAGGCAGATAGAGGGCGCTGTGTTTAGGGATGAGCTTGGGTTCCTGGGTTCAGTTCGGGGCAGATTTACCAACCATGACTGAAGTTTGGATGTCGAATCTGAACCCTACTGAAGACAATGGGAGCTGAATGCTAAAACACAGCTCTGGCTATTTTCTAGGCTAATAGACAAAGGGGGTTGTCAAAGTATAAGGGGGAAGGGGTTGGGCACAGCCCTGGGGGACATGTTTTTTTTTTCTGTTAAAAGGGGGCTTCCAGATTCTGATAAACCCCCATCCCCCAGATCCCCACAACCACCAGGCCAGGGTTGTGGAGAAGAGGCCCTTGTCCTTATCAACATGCAGACAAGGTGCTTTGTCCCCTGGTAAGGTACTTCTCCCTTCCCCCATGTTGGGGTCATGTGGCCTGGTATGGTTCAGGGTTGGGGGGGCACACACTTGTTCCCTCCCTTTCCTGGTTGCATGCTTGCATAGCAGTCTATTATGGATTTTATGGGGGGGGGGGGCTTTTTTTTCTTGATTTTTTCAAATCCATTTAAGATCTGGATTTGGAGGCACCTCACACTTTTTTTGAGCGGGGTTACCCTTCAAATTCATACCAGACCTGAACATTGATGAGGGGAGAGGACGAAACACGGAAGGCAAAATATAAGCAGATTAAATGTCACCTTTAAATGGAAGCACACGATAGTTATAGAAACCCTATAAATCAGTTGATGGTTGTGGAAGTCAGTCCTTGTTTTGTCCCTCTCGTAGTGTGATCTCCCCCCCCCCCCCATACTTTTCTTCCCACCCTTCACCAGATCACAGGTGATGCCGGGTTGATATGTGTCAGTGAGAGCTCTCATCTTCTTCTCAAGTGGGTTTTTGCTGCTTTCAAGTACTCGGACCGACTATTGTGGCTTCCGCATCCGCGATAAGATGCTGGAATGTTCCACCTTATCACCAAAGAGCTTCAGAAGAAGGTGCACTTGTTTGTTCCTATAACAGATTCTAGTACACACTAATATCATCTGGACACCAGAGGAGGGGGGGGGGGGGGTATATAGATCGGCCTTTCTCAGCTTGTTTTATATGAAGGAACCCCAGAAATGAAATCCTTTCAGGTGTCGGGGAACCCCGGACAATATTTATTATCTCTACAGATCACAGGACATTAGCAGATAATAATGGCTGGAAAAGATTTGCAGACAGTGAAAATGATAGTGTTTCCTCATCTTGGTGGTCAATGGAAAACGCTATTTATATTAGAGGTCATTGGAGAAGGGACCTTACATGGATGGTCAGTGGAGATGGGCCCCTTCTGTTATTGGTCAGTGTAGATGGGCCCCTTAAATGGATGGTAAGTGGAGATGAGCCCTTACATTAATGGCCAAGGGAGAAGGGCCTCTTACATTGATGGTCAGAGGAGAAGGCACCTTACATTAATGGTCAGTGGAGATTGGCCCCTTACGTTGACGGTCAGTGGAGATGGGCCCTTTACATTGATGGTCAGTGGAGAAGGGCCTCTTACATTAATGGTCAGAGGAGATTGGCCACTTACGTTGACGGTCAGTGGAGATGGGCCCTTTACATTGATGGTCAGTGGAGATGGGCCCCTTACATTGAAGGTCAGTAGAGAAGGATCACTTACATTGATGGTCAGTGGAGATGGGCTCCTTCCGTTAATGGTCAGTGGAGATGGGCTCCTTACATTGGAGGTCAGTGGAGATGGGTTCCTACAGTGATGGTCAGTGGAGATGGGCCCCTTGCATTGAAGGTCAGTTAAGAAGGGCCCCTTATACTGGAGGCTAGTGGAGAAGGATCCTTACATTGATTGTCAGTGGAGATGGACCCCTTACATTGATGGTCAGTGGAGATGGACCCCTTACATTGATGGTCAGTTGATCCTCATAATGGGCACAGCAGGTGTACAGACCCAGGAACCCAGCACAGGAATAGTGGGAATCTCTCATAAAGAGCACAGCAGGTGTCCAGACCTGAACTCAGCACAGGGATGGTGGAAACCCCTCATAATGGACACAGCGGGTGTACAGACCCAGGAACTAAGCACAGAGATGGTGGGAACCCCTCATAATGGGCATAACAGGTGTACAGTCCCGGGAAATCAGCACAGGGATGGTGGGAACTCCTCATAATGGACACCACAGGTGTGCAGACCTGGGGACTGCCCTTTCAGGGTAATAACGGTTTCAGTGGGGGATCAAACACAGGTTATAGTGGGACACTGAGTGTAAATGTTGCTGCCTGCACCCTGGTCTTTCCCTTCTGCGCAGGTCACTGGGGGAGCTCCAACCCCAGAACCTCACAGCATCCTCCTTGTGGTAATCTCACTGGGGCTCCTCCAGTTCCTGACACAAGGAGTCAAAGTCCCAAATCTCCAGAGACATCACTGGTAGATGTGAAGGTCATCACTCACACTATAGGTCTCACTGGGCAGGATCCAGTCAAATTAATTATCGCCAATACAGAGCCCAGGTTCTTCCATTAAGAGAACCCCCCAAGAATTGTCTAGACAGGAAGGCTATTCCTCAGGGGAAGCGCCCAATGTTCACACAGTTCAGATAAGCATCCCTAAGACATCCTGCTCCCTAAGAAGGAGAAACGTTCTTCTTTCCTTCCATCCCCACCAAGGAGCAGCCCCATCGCTGAAACATTGACAAGGGATGCTGCCTTGGAGCCATATAGGAGGGACCCCAAATTAGAGAGCCCTACACCTCAACTGGATAACATTTTGTTTGCTCTGTGACACCTCACTGTGAGAGATGCAAGTAACTGTTTACTGAATTAGTAAATCCCCCAGGAGTCCCGCACACAGCCAGAGGATGTAAGTTCCCCTGTGTTCTGCCCTCGGGTGCTCAAGGGAAACACCCCAGATATAGCAAAGGTAGGCATGTGATTTTCAGCTAGGTGTACAGCCCTCTAACAGGGTATTGCACTTCCAGTGGAGTTTCCCTACATCTCCAGATGTCCACCTGTGGTACCAGCCGTGGGACTTCTCCAGCCTCTTGCCTGTGGTGCCAACTCAGAGATCCCTCCAGCTGTTCACCTGTGTTACTAAACCTACCCTGGCCACAGAGGCTAAGTACAGATAGCTGGTAATGCATACCTCCCAACTTTTTGAGATGGGAACGAGGGACGCCTATTAGCAAAAGTATATAGGCATAGGAAACACCCCCTGCCACACCCCCTTAAAAGGATAATTATACAAAAAAAATATATATATATATATAACCCACAAATGTTTTTTGGGGGTTTTTTTTACCACTATTATTCCTTTATATTGGCTTGTAAATTTTACAAATGCAGCAATTTGGAAATCAGATGAAAGGTTTAGCAGTGGGAAACACTTTTTGAAAGATAAAAAGTGCATTTATACACAACTATGGAGCTCAGACGAAAATGAGGGACAAATGAGGAGGAAAGAGGGACAGAGGGACTTTGTTCCAAATCAGGGACAGTCCCTCAAAATCAGGGACAGTTGGAAGCTATGCTGTATGTACTGTATTGCTTACTGGTGGAGGTTCTCAAGTATCTGTGTCTACAAAGCCTCATAGAGACAGTGCTATACTGCCACCTAGTGTCCTTATTTTGAGTCGCAGTCACATTGCATTTATGTTCTGTTTGTAAAGTTTTGTAATTTGTTTAACATTGTTCTGTATTGTTTGCACATTCTTTTGCCATCATGAACCTGTTTGCATTATTAATCCTACTCTGTGCCTGTATAGTAAAGTATAGGTTTAAAGCAGTATTAAGCCCAACATTTTATTATCTTGCAGCTTACCAGTTCTTAGATGTGATGGCTGCATTTGTTTTCTTTTATTTATTTTTTTTAGACTTTCTTTCTTTTATTTTCATCTGGTGATCCAGTTTTTTTTTTTTTTTTTTAAGAACAAGCTCTCCAGCACAATGTATCAGTTTACATGGATGAGACAAACCATTTTTACCACCGACGGGGGTGCTTACAATGATCAGCTTTTATTTATTCATGTAAAACCGTAATCCCAAAAGGAAAAGAAAACAAACAGTTTGCTGTAACTGATTATAAAGCGTGAGCCGGAGTTTGGCTTCAATTCGTTAGTGTATCTAAATCTGCTACTACATCTAACGCTCCCCTCCCACAGAGACTGCTGCTGTCCGCTGTGCCTCCTGTGCTCCTTCATCCAGAGTGGGGGGGGGGGGGGACACTATAATACAGGAGTTAGTTTCTGGCCAGATCACCAGACAGAGGGGGGAAAAAAAAGCTTAAAAAAAGAAAACAAATGCAGCCACCGCTTGTAATGATTGATAAGCTGCAATATATAACATTTTTGGATTTGGGATTTATTATGTCGTTTCCTCTTACCTGCTACACCTTGAATTCTGCACAGCACAGCAGACAACCTCTCCGTACAACACGAGGGTAACAAGAGGCTGTACAGTAATAAGACGGATGACAGATTTATAGGAGACACGTTGTGCTGGCTGCGGGAGACGAGGATCAGGACGAGTTCTTCTAGATAATGATTCCATCAATGTGCCAACCTCAGATCTGTCACCAGCACAGTCTTCACCAATAGATGGGTCACAAGAGGGCAATGAACTCAGCGCTGTGCGCTCCTTTATTCCCTCTATTGTATTACTGGACAGGTGGAGCCATGGGAAGCCAAGTACCTACCTGTCCGCTTCTCCCGTCACCCCAATCCGACGTATATCGCACCCCAAACCGCATGTATCACCCGCCGCACAGCATTCCACTCTGTACACTGTGCTGTACATTACACACTCTCCTCTATACATTGTGCTATACATTGTACTGCATATCTCTCCAACCTGTACAATGTGCTGTACATTACACACTCCAACCTGTACAATGTGCTGTACATTACACACTCCAACCTGTACAATGTGCTGTACATTACACACTCCAACCTGTACAATGTGCTGTACATTACACACTCCAACCTGTACAATGTGCTGTACATTACACACTCCAACCTGTACAATGTGCTATACATTGTACTGCACATCTCTCCAGTCTGTACAATGTGCTGTACATTACACACTCCCCTCTATATATTGTGCTGTATGTTGTACTGCACACTTCTCCAACCTGTACAATGTGCTGTCCATTACACACTGCACTATGTACACTGTGCTATACCTTGTACTGTATACCTCTCCAACCTCTACAATGTGCTGTAGATTACACACTCCATCCTGTACATTGTGCTATACATTATACTGCATACCTCTCCATCCTGTACAATGTGCTGTACATTACACACTCCAATCTGTACAATGTGCTGTACATTATACACTCCACTCTACACACTGTGCTATACATTGAACTGCATACCTCTCCAACCTGTACAATGTGCTGTACATTACACAATCCAATCTGTACAATGTGCTGTACATTACACACTCCACTCTGTACACTGTGCTATACATTATACTGCACATCTCTCCAGTCTGCACAACCAGCCCTGGAACTTCTCCAGCCGTTCTCCTGTGGTGCCACCTCAGGGATCCCTCCCGTTGTTTGCCCCTGATACCAGACCTGTGCTGGTCTTCACTGCCCGAGGGTCGCATGATGTGGATCAGAGAGTGGGCTTCAAGACCGCCCACGGCCGATATACGTCGGTCCTTTGCCGTTAAATACCGTTGTTATGGCAGCAGATAACCCTGGTATTTTCTTCAACAGTGGGCGGTCCTCTTTAGGTTAAAAGTGGTCTCCACAGCGGCACACTTGGATCGGTGGTGGGAGAGGTGCCCATCCTCACGCCGCATCCCGGTCATCTCCGCCGCTTACCGGGTCCATCAGTAGAGACGATCCAATCCTTTCCCCTGATAGGCAGGAAGTCGAGTGAGGGAATGATGGCCCCCTACTTGACTCTATGCCATTGGACGACGGGAGCGACGTCAAACGTCACTTCCACACTTCCACCCAACGGCCTTAAAGGAACATTTTTTTTTTTTATTGAAAAAAAAAAAAAAGATTTTTTTTTTTAAATTTAATTATTTCTATTTTTTTGCTTTTAAGTGTAAATATGAGATCTGAGGTCTTTTTGACCCCAGATCTCATAATAAAGAGGTCCTGTCATGCTTTTTTTTCTATTACAAGGGGTGTTTACATTTTCTATGTTTACATTCCTTGTAATAGGAATAAAAGTGATCCAAATTTATTTTTTTTAAAGGGACGGTGTAAAAATAAAAAAAAATAAAAAGTAAAATAAATAAGAAAAAAAAAGATAAAAATGTAAAGTGCCCCGTCCGTGCTCGCACGCAGAAGCGAACGCATATGTAAGTCTCGCCCGCACATGTAAACGGTGTTCAAACCGCACATGTGAGGTATCACTACGATCGTTAGAGTGAGATCATTTTAGCAAAAGACCTCCTCTGTAACATAAAACTGGTAACCTGTAGAAAATATTAAACGTCGCCTTTGGAGATTTTAAAGTGTCAAAGTTTGTCGCCATTCCACAAATGCAATTGTGAAGCGTGGCATGTTGGGTATCAATTTACTCGGCGTAACATCATCTTTCACAATATAAAAAAAAAAATTGGGTAAAACTTTACAGTTTTCTTATTTCTCTATTCAAAAAAGTGTATTTTGTCCCAAAAAATTGCGTTTGTAAGACGGTGTGACAAAGTATTGCAACAACCGCCATTTGCAGGGGTCTTCAAACTACGGCCCTCCAGTTGTTCAGGAACTACAATTCCCATCATGCCTCGTCATGTCTGTGAATGCCAGAGTTTTACAATGCCTCATGGGATGTGTAGTTCTGCAACAGCTGGAGGGCTGTCGTTTGAGGATCCCTCCTCTAGGGTGTCTGGAAAATATATATATATATATATATATATATATATATATATATATATATATATATATATATATATATATATATATATATATATATAACGTTTGGGGGTTCTGAGTAATTTTCTAACCAAAAGAAAATGATTTTAACTTATAAACAACAAGTGTAAAAAAAATAGGCTTGGTCCTTAAGTGGTTAAAGTGAATCTTTGACTTTGGGAGAATCCTCTTGGTACTGGCAAGATTTTTCTTTGAGTGAGACGTAGATTTGTTCCAACATCTCAAGCCGGGACCTTCCAGGATCATTGGATTGCCATCAAATATGTAAGGGCGCAACCGCAATGTCTAGATAAGAGTATAGATCGTGTACACCGTGCTCTCTGTGTGCATCTCAATGCATCGAATTGAAGAGAACATTTAACCACTTGCTATCCCGGCCAATTTCGGCATTTCGCTCCTGCATGTAAAAAAATCCAACACCTTTGCAGCCATTGTGCTATTGCTGGGTGTTTGGTGTGCTCCTGTACCTTTAAGGGGGGGTGGGCTCCCCTCCAGCCACCTGCCCTCATTTATCCATTAAATGCATGTGCCTCCACTGTGGGGACACTCATACGTTAGTGTTAGGACCACAGATACAAGGGTGCCGTGACGTGGCTCTGTGGCTCACGCATGCGTTTGCAAATGCGTGCGGACTAAACCCCTTTTTTAACGCTTACTGTTAGATAGGTCAATTTGGTTGTCTGCAAGCTGGTGGTAAGTAGACTTTGGCTTTTTCCTGGGCATTCCCCAGACACTTGTTGGTACCTGTTTTAGCCTCCCAAAGCTGCTTACTGCGATAGCCAGCTATAAATGAGAGTGGTGGCAAGTTTGTGTTATCATGTAAAAAAATCATCATTTTTTTTGTTCGAAAATTACTCAGAACCCCTAAACATTATATGTTTTTTGTTTTTTTTTAGCAGAGACCCTAGGGCAGTGATGGAGAACGTTGGCACCCCAGATATTTTGGAACTACACTTCCCATGATGCTCAACTACACTGCAGAGTGCATGAGCATCATGGGAAATGTAGCTCCAAAACATCTGGGGTGCCAAGTTTCGCCATCATTGCCCTAGGGAATGAAATGGCGGTTGTTGCAACTTTTTTATGTCATATGGTATTTGCGCAGCAATTTTTCAAACGCAATTTTTTGTGGGGGGAAAAAAAACAGTTTCACGAATTTAAAAAAAAAAAAAAAACGATACACTATAGTTGGCCTGATTTTTTTTTTTTTTGTATAATGTGAAAGATGATGTTACGCTGAGTAAATAGATACTTAACATGTCACGCTTTCAAATTACGCACGCTCGTGGAATGGCGCCAAACTTCGATACTTAAAAATTTCCATAGGCTACGTTTTAAACTTTTTTACAGGTTACCAGTTTAGAGGTACAGAGGAGGTCTTGGGATAGAATTGTTGCTCTCGCTCTAATGTTTGTGGCGATACCTCATATGTGTGGATTGAACGCCCTTTACTTATGTGGGCGTGACGTACGTATGCGTTCGCTTCTGCGTGCGAGCACACGGGACGGGGCACTTCACTTTTTTTTTTTAGGTTTATTTTTTTTTTTTTACACTTTCCCTTTCATTTTTTTTTTTGATAATTTTTATTTCTATTACAAGGAATGTAAACATCCCTTGTAATAGGATTAGGGCATGACAGGTCCCCTTTATGGAGAGATCTGGGGTCTATAGGACCCCCCACATCTCTCCTCCAGGCTGGAAAGAAAAACAAACAAAAAAAACGATCTCAGATTTTCAGCCGAGTACACGGCAGTATTTAGAACTGCCAGGCCGGACATTACGTCATAACGTCGCGCCGGGGCCTCCGAGAGTCATAGAGCCTGCCGAGGACCATCTGGTCACCGGTAATCTCTATGGTGAACTTCTGCTGGTGGCGGATTTCTTCTCTGGCTCACTGATCGCACGGGCGAGCCGGTAGAAGCACCGGAGGGTGGCAGGATGGGGGGGTGTGGGGGTTGTTGTCCCCTCCTGCCCCCTGTAAGAACATTCAAGCGGCTGAACAGCCGCTATGATTGTTCTTACAGTGCAGGGAATCGCCGGCTGATCAATACCGGGAGGATGCCTGTAGGTGCAGGCTTCGTCCCGGTATAACCACTGAAACGGGAGGACGTCCATGTACGCCCTTACGGCGGGAAGGACCTGTACGATGGAAGCTGTGCCCAAAAAAGACAAGCAGAGGCCAAAGGACTTGTCATCAGTACTGCCTGTGGTGTCCCTACAGCTGATCTATACCTATTACTAACCTACCATACTCTGTCTTTGTATGAAGGCTATCTTGGTAGAGGCATGGCTTTACTTTCTCATGTCAAAGTCCCCCCCCCCAATACGACAACTGGTAATCTGATGACTGGTGGGGTAATCACGAGGAAGCAGAAGGAGAGGAGGTGGAAGCACAGATCTACAGAATAGATAAAGTAGAAGAAGCAGGGAGATCCTTGCACTCCAGGTCCTCAGGTACAGCTTCCTCTCCAGCAGGGAGAACAGTGGATGGCGCAGTTGGGACAGCACCAAATCTCATTCCAAATCTAGTGAGACTAGAAGTCAGAGGTAGCAAAGCCTTAGATGATATCATACTGCAGATAGACAGTTATGAGGCTACAGAACAGGAGTGCCTAGGCACATAATGTGCACTGCTATTATTTAAGAGGAACCCAAGACAAAATTAGATGTTTGAGGGCACTGCTTAGGCCCAAGATTTCTGGATATTCCCTATACCAGGGCTTGACAAATTTGCTTGGAATCTAGGAGCCAGCTAAAAAAGTTAGGAGCCAGGTTTTTTTTTTTTTTTTTTTAAAAACGACCGACCGCTTTATTTTCAATATAAGAATTAACCAATCTTAAATTTACACAGAGACGACTAGAACGAATGTGACTGCTTTTATTTCCTGCCATGCAGGGACACAAGACCGCCATATTCCCGCTAAGGATCCAATCAGGTCCGCCTGAAAAACTGACAGGCGAACCTGATCAGACAGCCGTGTGAAAGGGGCCAAGCAGGGAGATGACAAATAATAAATTCATTTTAATTAACCACTTCCTTCCCGCAGGACGACTATATACGTCCTGTCTTTGAAGAGAAATACCGTTGTTATGGTAGCAGCTAGCTACCATAACCCCGGTATCTTCTTCAAGAGCCGGCGGTTCTCTTTCAGATAAAAGTGGTCTCTGCAGCAGATTCGCAGCAAGATCACTTTTATCGGCGGCAGGAGAGGGCCCCCCCTACCGCCGCTCTCCGGTGCCCTTCACCGCTTACCGTGGCCGTTGGTAACGGCAGAGGCGATCCGGATCTGTCCCTGGCCTGACATGGAGACGAGTGAGGGGAAGATGGGCCCCCCCCCCCGCCCGTCTCCAAGTCATTGCAGGGCGGAAGCGACGTCAAAGCTCTTGAAGGGACATTTTATTTTTTTTTCAAATGACAATTTTTATTTTTTTTTAATGCATTTTAGTGTAAATATGAGATCTGAGGTCTTTTTGACCCCAGATCTCATATTTAAGAGGTCCTGTCATGCTTTTTTTCTATTACAAGGGATGTTTACATTCCTTGTAATAGGAATAAAAGTGACTTTTTTTTTTTTTTTTAAAGAACAGTGAAAAAATAAAAGTTAAAATAAATAAGAAAAAAAAAAAAAAATTTTAAATATGCCCCATCCCTTGTAATAGAAATAAAAGTGACACCATTTTTATTTTTTTTAAAAAACAGTGTAAAAATAAAAAGTAAAATATATAAGAAAAAATAATAATTTTTTAAAATGCGCCCCATCCCGCCGAGCTCGCTTGCAGAAGCGAACGCATATGTGAGTAGCACCCGCACATGAAAACGGTGTTCAAACCACACATGTGAGGTATCGCCACGATCGGTAGAGCGAGAGCAATAATTCTAGCCTTAGACCTCCTCTGTAACTTAAAACATGCAACCTGTAGAATTTTTTAAACGTCGCCTATGGAGATTTTGAAGGGTAAAAGTTTGTCGCCATTCCACGAGCGGACGAAATTTTGAAGCGTGACATGTTGGGAATCAATTTACTCGGCGTAACATTATCTTTCACAATATAAAAAAAATTGGGCTAACTTTACTGTTTTCTTATTTTTTAAATTAAAAAAAGTATTTTTTTCCCAACAAAAGTGCGCTTGTAAGTCCGCTGCGCAAATACGGTGTGACAGAAAGTATTTTAATGACCGCCATTTTATTCTCTAGGGTGTTAGAATAAAAAATATATATAATGTTTGGGGGTTCTAAGTAAAGGGAAGGAGATGAACGGGCAGTGAAAACAGGCAGGGGAAGCTCCATTAGCATTGATGGATGTCTTGTCATACCAACGGCCACCACCAGAGGGCGCCCGATTGCAGAAGGAACCATAGGACTGCAGTAGGCCGCAAAGCCGGGGCCTCAATTACCGGCGCGGCCCAACGCGATCGCGCCGGGAGGGGGGGGGGGTGTCGAACGGACACAGGATACTCCAGCTGTGCTGCCCCAGGCGCCAGGTCGCTAATTCTAGTCGCAAATGCGACCTGGCGCCCGGGGTTTGTCGAGCCCTGCCCTATACCATAGCAAATCTTTATGCTTTTGAATCTCCAGGTCCACTTTTAAAGACACAAACTCAAATTCCAACACTGGATAGACTGCATGAATCAAATTTCATGCCAACCGCAAGTATCTGCTTGCTTTGCTCAGTTCATGACTGCCCTGACGTGGTGGCCAGGCACTATAGCATTGTGTATACGACCTGGGGGCAACCGAGTACCGGTAGGCCTGCTTGCCTTATGGGAATAGGTGAAGAACACAGTAGCCAGCTATAGTGTCTGACCACCTGCGTTTGGGTAGACATGACAGGTATGTGGGGAGAATGAAGGTCTAGTAGGGTAATAATGAGCAGCAGAAAAGGTGGAGGAAACATAGGTCATATGGACATAGGTCCATAGGGGAAACACAGATCTATAAAATGGATGAGGAAGAAGCAGGGAGATCCTTGCACTGCAGGTCCTCAGGTACAGCTTCCTCTCCAGCAAGCAGACTAGTGAGCAGCAGAGCAGTGATATCACCATCATTTCATTCCAAGTCTGGTAAGACTAGCAGTCAGAGGCAGCGGTGCCTTCAATGATTTCACACTGTAGATAGGCAGCTTCAAGGCTACAGAACAGGAGTGCCTACAGGAAGGACCATGAGACAAAAGGTAGATGCTTCAGAATGCTGCCTTTGGGACAATTAATCTTTCTTTCTATCCGCTACAACAAAGCAAATGTTTATTTTATATTATTTAGGTGCCCTTTTAAAACACAAACTAAAATTCCAACGCTGGACAGACAGCTGCATCAACCTGCATGAATGTTATTTTATCCTTTATAGCAATTTTTTATCTGGTGGTTGGCAGGACATGCTGAGACTCGGGTCATCCCAGGACCCACAGCCTCCCATCTCATCACACCTTTCCTGCTGAGTCTGCCATGTTCTAGTGCAATGGTCTCCAAACTACGGCCCTTGAGGCACTATTCCTCCCACCAACGGTGGAACACCATAACTCCAACTAACTCAAATGATGAGGCAACATTGCCCCCACTGACACCAATGGGGCACCATTCCTTACATTGATACCAAGATGGGGCACCACTCCTCCCACTGACACCAACCTTGAGGCACCATTCCCCCCCACCGACACCAACGATGGGGCACCATTACTCCAACTAACAAAAATAACTAGGCAACATTGCTCCCGTTGACACCAACAATGGGGCACCATTTTTCCCACTGACACCAACCTTAAGGCACCATTCCTCTCACTGACACTGATGAGGCAACATTGCCCCCACTGACACCAACGATGGGGCACCATTCCTCGCACTGACACCAACAATGGGGCACTAATCCTCCCACTGACACCAATGATGAGTCAGCATTGCTCCCACTGACACCAATAATGGGGCACTATTCCTCCCATTGACACCAATGATGGGGCACTATTCCTCCCACTGACGCCAATGATGGGGCACTATTCCTCCCACTGACGCCAATGGTGGGGCATTATTCCTCCCACTGATACCAGTGATGGGGCACTATTCCTCCCACTGACGCCAACGATGGGGCACTATTCCTCCCACTGACGCCAATGATGGCGCACTATTCCTCCCACTGACGCCAATGATGGGGCACTATTGATCTTTTATTAAAAAGAATCAAGCAACCAATTTTATACAAAAGTAAAAAACAAAACCATAGTACAAAACTTCAACAGAAATCCAAGGAATACACATCCATGTTCAGAATATATACAATATATACATAATCCGTTACCAAAACTATTTACATAAAGCAGCAGAGAGGGCCTAAGAGGCACAACCCATCACCTATGTACGCAGCCATTTATCAAAAATTAATCCAAAAAAAAATAATCTAGGTTGATAAGAGACAGACAGCCACACCCGGGAAAGAGACTCCTGGCAGTCAGGGAGGCTTGAAACCCCTCCACGCCTTCAACCAAGCCCCCTGACTCCGCTTGTCTCTCTCAAGTACCCGAATCTTCTCCACCTCATGCAGAATGTCATACACCACCACCTGAACAGGAAGGATTTTACGCCGAATGCTGACCTGACACCGTGCGTTCCAAGTGAAATAACGGACTACTAGGCTAACTAGAAAAAGTGTATCAAAACAAAAAACCCCACCAGTATTGAATGCTCCATACACCCACTCAGCATAACCCAGCCTGGAGAGGAAAGGAACACCGAGGGCCCGTCCCACCTGTTTGTACACCTCTATGTTAAAAGGGCAATGAAGCAGAAAATGGTCCATAGTCTCCTCCTCACCTGCACACTCCTCCTGAGGACAGCTACGATCCACCCCACTGCGGAATTTCAAATTGCCCCTAACATAGAGCCTCCCATGGAAGCACATCCAGGCCAGATCCCTGAATTTAGGAGGTACTCTGTCCAAATTAATAAGTCTTAACCCTGCCCTTAAAACTGGGCCTGGGCAATCCCTTAAGGTCAGTGGGTCATGAAAGACTTCGCTCAAGACTCGACTCGTAAGGACTTTCCTCGGAACCGATCTGAGATCTTCAGCCGACAATCGCCACTGCCGTAGTAACTTCAGGCACGGAGTGACATAGGCTGGTAGCTGACCACGATGACCCCTGAGATTCTTCACTTGGCCACCTTCTTCCCAAAGTCGCAGAAAAGGCCTAAACCAAGATCTAAAAATGCCTACCCATCCAGGAGGTTCCACTGCAAGCATATTACCAATATTAAACTTGAGAAAAAGCAGTGAAAAGAAAAGAACTGGGTTGACCATACCTAAGCCACCCTCCCTCCTGGATAGATAGGTGACATTCCTCTTGATGGGGTTCAGTCTGTTCCCCCACAACATCTGGAAGAACACACTACTGACCCTAGCATAGAGAGACACTGGCAAGATGCAGACAAAGCTGACATACAAAAAGATCGGAATCAGGTAAGTCTTAATCAGATCAACCCTTTCCCTCATAGATAACTTCCATTTCTTCCAGCTGACCACCTTAGTATTGGCAATTTCCAGTCTGCCTTCCCAGTTTTTGAGGCCATAATCGCCGGGTCCAAATTCAATGCCTAGAATCTTAATTCTTTCCTGGGGCACTGGAAAGGTGTCCGGGAGATCAAAACCCTCACCTTCCTTTCCCATCCAGAAGACTTCACTCTTTTCCTGATTGATCTTGGAGCCTGATGCTTCAGAATACCGTGATGTCAGAGAGACCACCTCCTCTGCTTCATCCGCCCCAGTGACAATCACTGACACATCGTCCGCATAGGCAACAACCCTCAAAGGTGGCTCACCCGGGAGCCCCACTGGCACCCCACACAACATGCCGCTCTCTAGCTTCCTGATGAAAGGGTCGATTGCAAACACATAGAGCAGGGGACTCAGGGGGCAACCCTGACGCACTCCAGAGCCAACCCCAAAGGACTGCCCAACCCAACCATTAACAAGAGGAAAGCTCTCTGCCCCCTCATACAAGACTTTCAACCAATCGACAAAACCACCCGGCAGACCGTACTTACTAAGGAGCAACCACAGGTACTCATGGTTAACACGATCAAAAGCCTTTGCCTGATCCAATGTCAGCAAATACTTTTCCCAGCCTGCAGCCCTGCATCGCTCCAAGGCCTCCCGGACAGCTAAAACCGCTGTGAAGGTGCACCTACCCTGAACCGAACAGTGCTGATGGCGAGAAAGCAAAGACTCTGCTACTGATGATAGGCGCCAGAAAAATATCTTTGCCAGTATCTTTCTATCGACATTAAGAAGGCTGATGGGGCGCCAATTCTCAATCATCGAAGGATCTTTACCCTTTGAAAGAAGAATCACAGCTCATGGAAGGGGGAAGTACCCCCTCAGCAAGGCAACTGTTAAAAACCTCTACCAAATGTGGGGCCAGAATAGACTTAAAGGCTTTGTAAAACTCAGCCGTCAAGCCATCCGGTCCAGGTGACTTTTTGATGGCAAGTTGTTCAATTGCCCTCATCACCACTTCAACTGTGATCTCCTCTGTCAAATTCATCAATGGGACATCTTCATCATTTAGACCTGGAGTAGAGTCCAAAAAGCTTTCCATCTTCCAAATGCCCCTTTTCTCCACAGCGGTGACACAGCTTCAGCTGACCAGGGTAGAAAATAGTCATCCTATCCCTCCCTATAAAAGCTGAGGAGGGCAGGTGACGGACAACATTCCCATCCCTGGCCAACCTCACTGTTACTGACCAACCCCCAGTCCAGATGTTACGCTCATCAAGGATTTTGCTGGGCTTAGTCAATACCTCACCATAGTTCCTTAACCAGACCTCTAGGTCCCGAGCAGGAACACTCTCATTGGTGAGTATGATGGTTATCTTTTTCACCGTTGACCTTTGCGAAACCGCAACTGGGGCCAGACCTTCCCATTCAGGTCTTGACCTGCACCGAGCCTCATATCGCTCCCAGAACAGGTCAAGACCCTCTGGCCTGGTGAAACTAATAGTATAATCCCGTGTCCCAGCAACATGTATTAGGGCATACAGATCGTTTGCCCCAAAACCCATCTCCAAAATTAAATCTACCACTGCACGCCGTGCTGGAGGGATTGCACCACCTTCCCATTTGAGAATTACCACATTTCTTCTCGGACCCCCAGCAGAAGCCAGAGACCCAAGACCAGATCCCGGGGTGCCCAAAGTAGTAGGCTGCAGGGGGAAACCCCGCTTGGGGGCGGAGCTACCAGGAGCAGAGCGTACCACCTGAGCAAACGTGGGTTTATCAGGGCCAAGGCCCCACACTGAAGTCACAGTAGTCTGTATATTACTATTATTATTCACTGCTTGAAGGGAGTTGGTAGGACTGTCCATCACACTTGAACTGGGACCATTGTTCATCACACTGGTGCTGGGATGATTTTTATCAGTCACACAAACATTCACATTCTCATCAGGAATAATCACAGTTTCTGCTGCAATACCAGCTGTCTCCTGAAGCTGTGCTGTAGAGTCTTCAGCAGGTTTGGGGCAAACAGCTTTAGACTCAGCTAAAGGGGGTTAATTGGCTCTGCTGAATCTTGTAGTTCATCTGCAGGAATGTCATTTTTTAAATGCAAACTTTGCTGTAATGCAGCATCAGCAGGTACAGCATTGCTACACATAGGACTAGCAGCCTGATTGTCACTGGGCACATTGTCAGTATCAGTAACAAAAACAGTTTTATGCACCACATGGGGCTTGACAGGCTTTACCTTGTCAGGCACATTATCTGTTATTTCCTCCTCATGGAACACCAGCTGATCACCCCGCAAAGGAGACTCCATTGCCTGGATTACCCTGAGCATGCCTCCTGAGTCCTGGGAAGGCATGGGGCTGCTTACCTCTCCCTGAGGGGGCAGGGGGTCTGAACTAGGGGTCTCCTCCTCCACCTCCATCTTTGTCATCCTGGCAAACCTTCTGTCATTACAGAATTTTTCTTTGAAGGGCCCATCTCTGCCTTCCATCATGGCCATGGTTTCCTGATGTTCCACCCGGACCTTGGCCAGTTGGATCTCCGGATCCATGGACCCACGTTTCTGGCTGTGTAAGCCCTCACGCTGCCTTCTCAGGCGCTTCAGCTCCGCTCTGAGCTTGTACAGCTTGTCTCTTTCTCTATTCAGGACCTTAATCCCGGCCACCACTCGCTCCCGGATGGCCCCGGAACCTTCATCCTCACCAGGGGTAGAGAGATCCCCAGCCATGGCTTGTACAGGGCCAGGCATGTCACCTGATGGCCCAGGAGATGGCTGGGAGCTTCCAGCAGGAGAGGCCCTGCTGGCCTCCATAGCTTCCCCAGAAAGGAGCCAGGAGAGCTGGGAGAGATTTCAAGACCACTACCCTCTCACACGGATCACCTAGAGCAGCTCCAGAGAGACAGCTTCCTCCTGACACACCTGTGCTCCAATGATGGGTGGGGCACTAATCCTCCCACTGACACCAATGATGGGACACTATTGATCTTTTATTAAAAGAATCAAGCAACCAATTTTATACAAAAGTAAAAAACAAAACCATAGTACAAAACTTCAACAGAAATCCAAGGAATACACATCCATGTTCAGAATATATACAATATATACATAATCCGTTACCAAAACTATTTACATAAAGCAGCAGAGAAGGCCTAAGAGGCACAACCCATCACCTATGTACGCAGCCATTTATCAAAAATTAATCCAAAAAAATAATAATCTAGGGTGATAAGAGACAGACAGCCACACCCGGGAAAGAGACTCCTGGCAGTCAGGGAGGCTTGAAACCCCTCCACGCCTTCAACCAAGCCCCCTGACTCCGCTTGTCTCTCTCAAGTACCCGAATCTTCTCCACCTCATGCAGAATGTCATACACCACCACCTGAACAGGAAGGATTTTACGCCGAATGCTGACCTGACACCGTGCGTTCCAAGTGAAATAACGGACTACTAGGCTAACTAGAAAAAGTGTATCTAAACAAAAAACCCCACCAGTATTGAATGCTCCATACACCCACTCAGCATAACCCAGCCTGGAGAGGAAAGGAACACCGAGGGCCCGCCCCACCTGTTTGTACACCTCTATGTTAAAAGGGCAATGAAGCAGAAAATGGTCCATAGTCTCCTCCTCACCTGCACATTCCTCCCGAGGACAGCTACGATCCACCCCACTGCGGAATTTCAAATTGCCCCTAACATAGAGCCTCCCATGGAAGCACATCCAGGCCACATCCCTGAATTTAGGAGGTACTCTGTCCAAATTAATAAGTCTTAACCCTGCCCTCAAAACTGGGCCCGGGCAATCCCTTAAGGCCAGTGGGTCATGAAAGACTTCACTCAAGACTCGACTCATAAGGACTTTCCTCGGAACCGATCTGAGATCTTCAGCCGACAATCGCCACTGCCGTAATAACTTCAGGCACGGAGCGACATAGGCTGGTAGCTGACCACGATGACCCCTGAGATTCTTCACTTGGCCACCTTCTTCCCAAAGTCGCAGAAAAGGCCTAAACCAAGATCTAAAAATGCCTGCCCATGCAGGAGGTTCCACTGCAAGCATATTACCAATATTAAACTTGAGAAAAAGCAGTGAAAAGAAAAGAACTGGGTTGACCATACCTAAGCCACCCTCCCTCCTGGATAGATAGGTGACATTCCTCTTGATGGGGTTCAGTCTGTTCCCCCACAACATCTGGAAGAACACACTACTGACCCTAGCATAGAGAGACACTGGCAAGATGCAGACAAAGCTGACATACAAAAAGATCGGAATCAGGTAAGTCTTAATCAGATCAACCCTTTCCCTCATAGATAACTTCCATTTCTTCCAGCTGACCACCTTAGTATTGGCAATTTCCAGTCTGCCTTCCCAGTTTTTGAGGCCATAATCGCCGGGTCCAAATTCAATGCCTAGAATCTTAATTCTTTCCTGGGGCACTGGAAAGGTGTCCGGGAGATCAAAACCCTCACCTTCCTTTCCCATCCAGAAGACTTCACTCTTTTCCTGATTGATCTTGGAGCCTGATGCTTCAGAATACCGTGATGTCAGAGAGACCACCTCCTCTGCTTCATCCGCCCCGGTGACAATCACTGACACATCGTCCGCATAGGCAACAACCCTCAAAGGCGGCTCACCCGGGAGACCCACTGGTACCCCACACAACATGCTGCTCTCTAGCCTCCTGATGAAAGGGTCGATTGCAAACACATAGAGCAGGGGACTCAGGGGACAACCCTGGCGCACCCCGGAGCCAACCTCAAAGGACTGCCCAACCCAACCATTAACAAGAGGAAAGCTTTCTGCCCCCTTATACAAGACTTTTAACCAATCGACAAAACCACCCGGCAGACCGTACTTACTAAGGAGCAACCACAGGTACTCATGGTTGACACGATCAAAAGCCTTTGCCTGATCCAATGTCAGCAAATACTTTCCCCAGCCTGCAGCCCTGCACCGCTCCAAGGCCTCCCGGACAGCTAAAACCGCTGTGAAGGTGCACCTACCCTGGACCGAACAGTGCTGATGGCGAGAAAGCAAAGACTCTGCTACTGACGATAGGCGCCAGAAAAATATCTTTGCCAGTATCTTTCTATCGACATTAAGAAGGCTGATGGGGCGCCAATTCTCAATCATCGAAGGATCTTTACCCTTTGAAAGAAGAATCACAGCTGAGTGCCTCATGGAAGGGGGAAGTACCCCCTCAGCAAGGCAACTGTTAAAAACCTCTACCAAATGTGGGGCCAGAATAGACTTAAAGGCTTTGTAAAACTCAGCCGTCAAGCCATCCGGTCCAGGTGACTTTTTGATGGCAAGTTGTTCAATTGCCCTCATCACCTCTTCAACTGTGATCTCCTCTGTCAAATTCATCAATGGGACATCTTCATCATTTAGACCTGGAGTAGAGTCCAAAAAGCCTTCCATCTTGTCACGGTCAAGCTCTTTCCTCCCAAGAAGGTCAGCATAAAAGGACCTCACGACCTCCAGAATCCCTGACCTGGACTTTGTCAAGGAACCTGTACTGTCTTTAAGGCCAACGACCGTTTTAACAGCTACACCTTGTTTGCAGTTCTGGTAAGGGTCAGGCGAGTGGTACTTCCCATAGTCCCTCTCCAGAACCAAAGAGGCATGCCGGTCATATTGACACTTCCTGAGAAGGAGTTTCACTTCGGAGATTTCCCCAGGATCTCCACCTCTCGAGACAAGAATATCCAGCTTCCTCCGTAAACGTTGGTAGGTCATGTATTTATTAAACTGCTTTCTATTGGCTAGGCCCCTGAAGAATCCAGCGATCCTCTTTTTGGTCAGCTCCCACCACTCAGCCTTGCTGCTACAAAAGTCCAGGATGGTCACCTGTGCCTGAAAGAATTCCTCAAAGGATTGTCTAACATGTTCTTCCTTGAGTAGAGTCGAATTCAATCTCCAGATGCCCTTACCCCTCTGAGGGGCGTCTGAAGCATTCAGGACCACAGATAGCATACAGTGATCAGAGAACTCTACTGCCTGCACCACTGGGGGTGAGAAAGCAGAGTTCTCCTTCAAAAAAAACCTATCTATTCTACTCTGACTATTACCTCGATGAAAGGTGAACCCAGTGTCATCCGGGAGGTGCTTAATGTGCACATCCACAAGACCAGCATCCCTAACCATACTATTTAAAAAAACGCTATCATATCCCAGCCTGTCCTTGAAGTCCTTCCTGTCCTTGGGCCTAGTTACTGTATTAAAGTCACCTCCAAAGACCACTTGCCGGGATGTAAAAAGAAATGGCTTGATTCTTGTAAAAAGGCATTTCCTGTCCCACTTTGTGTGCGGCCCATAGACATTAATTAGGCGCAGGTCCTGCCCTCCCACAAGGACGTCTAAGACCATACATCTCCCAATCTCCACCTCAATAACCCGCCGGATAGTTACCATGCCGGTTTTAAACAACACCGCCACACCGCCGTAAGGCTCGGCCGCAAGAGACCAGTAAGATGGACCATACCTCCACTCTCTCTTGGCCATATGAATATCTGCCAAGGAGGTGAGCCTAGTCTCTTGCAAAAATAAAATTTCAGCATCTAATTGGCTGAACAAAAAGAAGGCCATAGAACGAGCTCTTACTGACTTAATGCTGGCGACATTTATTGTCACCACTTTTAACGGAGGGGGAACCGCCATTTGGGTTATTGGGTGGATTGCTTCTTAGCTCCCCTCTGCTGCTCATCACCAGAAGCCTCTCTCTTTCTTGAGGCCGCCTCAAACTCCATCTCAGAATCAGAACTTCGCTCCGAAGAAGCTCCAGATGAGGAAATCTCCCACTTAGAGGACCTATAACGGTTGGAGACAGGCACTGGAGCCTGTTCCGTCCTCACCACCTGCTTCTTCCGCTTCCCAACCTTCCTTCTCTCCTCCAGGTACTGCAGGTCAGCTTCAGAGATGCCCTTATCTCCTGTTTTTTTCTTTGAAGTCTTTACAGAAGACTCCTTTAGAGAGGCAGAAGCGACCTTTTTAATACCCACTACCACTCCTGGTGGGGGGGTTGCTCCCTTTGAATCTGTCTTAGGAGGGGTAGACTCCTGGGGGGTAACTGACTCGGGGGGCACAGACTTGGAAGGTTCTGACACATGAGGAGAGGGTACAGTAGGCTGGGGGGACACAGAGACAGATACAGAAGGAATACTTACAGACACAGGAGGGGTGGCCACAGGAACTGGGGAGGGACCCTGAGCAGGACCAGGGGAGTCAGTCACCGCAGAGGAGGATGGTACACCAGGGGCCTCACCCTCCATCCTGTCCAGCCTTGACATGTCATCTATTACCTCCTTCTCCATATTGTGCCAGGCTTCAGGACATCTGCTGTAGGGGTGGCCAAGGCGCAGGCACAGGTTGCACCTGATCATCTCGGTGCAGTCCTTGGCCATATGACCCTGACCCCGACACACTGAACATATCAAGGCTGAACAGGAAGAGCTCAAATGCCCCTTTTCTCCACAGCGGTGACACAGCTTCGGCTGACCAGGGTAGAAAATAGTCATCCTATCCCTCCCTATAAAAGCTGAGGAGGGCAGGTGACGGACAACATTCCCATCCCTGGCCAACCTGACTGTAACCGACCAACCCCCAGTCCAGATGTTACGTTCATCAAGGATTTTGCTGGGCTTAGTCAAAACCTCACCATAGTTCCTTAACCAGACCTCTAGGTCCCGAGCAGGAACACTCTCATTGGTGAGTATGATGGTTATCTTTTTCACCGTTGACCTTTGCGAAACCGCAACTGGGGCCAGACCTTCCCATTCAGGTCTTGACCTGCACCGAGCCTCATATCGCTCCCAGAACAGGTCAAGACCCTCTGGCCTGGTGAAACTAATGGTATAATCCCGTGTCCCAGCAACATGTATTAGAGCATACAGGTCGTTTGCCCCAAAACCCATCTCCAAAATCAAATCCACCACTGCACACCGTGCTGGAGGGATCGCACCACCTTCCCATTTGAGAATTACCACATTTCTTCTCGGACCCCCAGCAGAAGCCAGAGACCCAAGACCAGATCCTGGGGTGCCCAAAGTGGTAGGCTGCAGGGGGAAACCCCGCTTGGGGGCGGAGCTACCAGGAGCAGAGCGTACCACCTGAGCAAACGTGGGTTTATCAGGGCCAAGGCCCCACACTGAAGTCACAGTAGTCTGTTCATTATTATTATTTGCTTGGACTGAGCTGGGACGATTGTCCATCACACTTGTACAATTGCTGTCAGACACACACACGTTCAATTTCCCATCAGGAATAGTCACAGTTGCTGCAATACCAGCTGTCTCCTGATGCTGCACTGTAGAGTCTCCAGCAGCTGTGGGGCAAACATCTTTAGACTCAGCCAAAGGAGAGTTAATAGGCTCTGCTGACACCGGTAGTTCCTTTTCAGAAATGTCATTTTTTAAATGCAGCTCTTGCTGCGCTGCAGCATTAGCAGGTACAACATTGCTACACATAGCATTAGAAACTTGATTGTCACTGGGCACACTTTCAACATTGCTCATGGTGTTAGATGACACAAAAACAGATTCATCCCCTGCTTGGGGCTTGACATTATCAGGCACATTATCAGTTATGTTCTCATCACCAAACGCCAGCTGATCCCCCCGCACAGGAGACTCCATTACCTGGATGGCCCTGAGCATGCCTCCTGAGTCCTGGGAAGGCATGGGGCTGCTTACCTCTACCTGAGGGGGCAGGGGGTCAGAACTGGGGGTCTCCTCCTCCACCTCCATCTTTGTCATCCTCGCAAACCTTTTATCATTGTAAAACTTTTCCTTAAATGGCCCATCTCTTCCTTCCATGATGGACACAATGGTCTCCTGATGTTCCACCCGGACCTTGGCCAGTTGGATCTCCGGATCCATGGACCCTCGTTTCTGGCTGTGCAAGCCCTCACGCTGCCTTCTCAGGCGCTTCAGCTCCGCTCTCAGTTTATAGAGCTTGTCTCTTTCTCTATTCAGGGCTTTAATCCCGGCCACCACTCGCTCCTGAATTGCCTCTGAGCCTTCATCCTTACCAGGGGCAGAAAGATCACAAGCCATGGTTTGTACAGAGGAAGGCATGTCACCTGATGGCCCAGGAGATGGCTGAGAGCTTCCAGCAGGAGAGGCCCTGCTGGCCTCCATGGCTTCCCCAGAAAGGGGCCAGGAGAGCTGGGAGAGAGTTCCTCACCAGTCCCCTCTCACACGGATCTGCAGCAGCTCCAGACAGACAGCCTCCTCCTGACACACCTGTGCTCCAATGATGGGTGGGGCACTGTTCCTCCCCCTGACACCAACAATGGGGCACTAATCCTCCCACTGACACCAATGATGAGTCAGCATTGCTCCCACTGACACCAATGATTGGGCACTATTCCTCCCACTGACGCCAACAATGGGGCAGTATTCCTCCCACTGACACCAATGCTGGGGCACTATTCCTCCCACTGATACCAGTGATGGGGCACTATTCCTCCCATTGACGCCAATGATGGGGCACTATTCCTCCCCTGGACACCAATGATGGGAAACTACTCCTCCCACTGACACCAATGATGGGGCAATATTCCTTCCACTGACACCAATGATGATGGGACACTATTTCTTCCACTGATACCAATAATGGGGCACTATTCCCACTGATACCAACAACAGGGCATTTTCTACTCCAACTGGCCACATTCCACCCCCCCCCCCCCACGTAAAGCCTGAGGTTCAGTGAATCGGCCCTTTGTTTAGAAAGTTTGGTGACCCCCTATCCTAGCGCATGGCCCAGCTCTGGCTTAGTGGAGTGAATGGAGGTCGACCAGAAGCCAGTTGGCAGTAAGCTGTTAGAACAGGTACGTGTCACCTGACAGAAGGGCGAAGGGGAAACAACAAGGGCTGAAAAGAATTTGGAAAGAATCCGGATCGGTTTACACAGAGAGGATGCCAGGGGTGCTTGTATGGCAAGTACAAAACAAACAGACCAGATAGTGATTCACCGCGTGTATAAACACAACGCGGGCGGCGCTGCTCACCCGCTCACCGCGCCATTGTCTTCCTAACAGATGTTCAGAGCGCTGATGGGCCAATTTGGTTTGTCATCACTCCTAACCTGAGGGCTTCATTAACTGCCTTCATAAGATTTTTTTTTCTTTTGTTTTTTTTTTTTTTTGCTTAAAAAGAAACCTACTTGTTAAAAAAATAAATAAAATAATAATAATAATAATAATCCCCACGTGAAAAAAAACTTTTAAAGGTGAACATTAGGCAAAAAGAAAAGGCAAATTATTGCCCTCTGTAATCATTAATACATCAATAAGTGCGTTTTTTTTTTTACAAGCAATGTAAATATTTGAATCTGATGTGGTATCAGCCTCTCCCAGTCCCTGTACAGCAGAGTTCAGACTGGGAGAGGAAGAAGCAGCACAAGGAGCCAATTAATGTGCTGATAGGAGGAGAGAGCAGAGTGACAGAGAGATGAGCTCATCAGTCCTTCACTGTCCAGGCTTTAGCCGGCCATAGACAGTTGGAATCAGTTCCTGCGAGATTCAAACCATGTATAAGCAGGCTGAGAACAAAGGCCTGCGTGCCGAAACGCATCTGTGTGTCCTTTTTATCATGGTCATACGACAACAATAACATTGAAGACTGAACTTCCAGTGGTGCCGGCTCTTCTATGTACGTTCACGAGCAGGTTGAGTATACCCAAGTTGAGCGATCGCTCAACTTGGGTACAATTAGCGTACCGGATCTTACATGCGCTTGCAGTAATCACTGTGTTCTCCCGGTGGGGGATGGCTTACCCCACCCCCTCCCTGCTGGGAGAACACAGTGGCTCTGTGGGAGAGATTCCCCCATCAACACAGTCATGCAATTTTCCTTCCTGCACCGTGGTTGCAGGCAGGACCGGAACCAGGGGGGGGGGGGGGGCAGGGAGAGCATGCGCCCTGGGCGCCGCATTGAGATGGGCGCCGCCTGCTCCAGGTACTGCTGCTTTATGGGAGCCACTGATGTCCGTTCAAGTCTAACGGGCAGGGGGCGCCCGATGTATAGTCCCGCAAATACCGGAGAAACAAATGGGAAGAAGACCGCACCAGCACACTGAACCGCTCTGCTCCTCCCGCCCGCCTGCCCCATAGGAAAGCATTCCTGAGAGTCACTTCATCTACTACTGGTTTGTTAATTAGCGACAGTAGCTGATGCGAAGCTCATTAATGCTTTCCTATGGGGCAGGCGGGTGGGAGGAGCAGTGCGGTTCAGTGTGCTGGTGCGGTCTTCTTCCCATTTGTTTCTCCGGTATTTGCCAGACTATGCAGCGGGCGCCGCCGTCCATTAGATTTGATCAGACAGCAGTGGCACCCGTAAAGCAGCAGTACCCAGTGCGGGTGGCACCCCTGGTGGTGGGAGGAACAGATTGCTGTAAGGTCTCCCTTCTTCTGCATAAAGTTATGCCCAGTGCTTAAACAGCCGTAGGGCGAGACAAATTGACATGTGAGAGACTGCCTATAACTGGAAGGCATTTATTAGGAGAGGGGGTTTGTGTGCTAAAGGCTCTGGACTAAAAATGTTGGGGGCTCACAGAAGGAACTGGATGAGGGGGGTGGTGGTGCAGAGGAGGCACTAGACTAGAAAATGGGAGTTGGTATGGCAAAAGGCCCTGGATTAAATTGGGAAGGGGGTGCAAAGGAGGCCCTGGACTGGCGGGGGGAGTGCAGAGGGGGCCCTTTACTAGAAAAAGGGGGGGTTGGTGTGGTAAAGACCCTGGATGGGGGGGGGAGTAGGGTTGCCACCTGTCCGGGATTCACCCAGACGGTCCAGGATTTGAAGCATGTGTCTGGGTTTTCAGTCCACCTGAAACCCGGACACATTGTTCAGACAGGATTGTGGCTGGGAACAGGGCCTGACAGGAGGGTGAAGGGGGCACTATGCGAGCCACATTACTATTCTCTCTTGGAGTGCCCAAAGGTGTCCCAGGTCTGTTACAATCCTATAATGTAACTGCTAAAGTGTTTGGGTTGGCTTGAAGAAAAAGTGGTAACCTTAGGGGAAGGGGGTACAAAAGAAGACACTGGACTAGGTGAGGGGGTACCTGAAGGTCTCAGATTAGTAGAGGGGGTGTCTGGAGGCTCTGGACTGGGACAGTGGGTGTCTGGAGGTCCAGAACTAGGAGAGGGGGATCGTGGAGGCCCTGGACTAGGATAGCGGGTGTCTGGAGGCCCTGGACTAGGAGAGGTGAATCGTGGAGGCCCTGGACTAGGACAGTGGGTGTCTGGAGGTCCTGGACTAGGACAGCTGGTGCCTGGAGGCCCTGGATTAGGAGAGAGGGATTGTGGAGGCCCTGGACTAGAAGAGGGGTTTATGGACGCCCTGTACTAGGATAGTGGGTGTCTGGAGGTCCAGGACTAGGAGAGGGGGGTCGTGGAGGCCCTGAACTAAGACAGTGGGTGTCTGGAGGCCCTGGACTAGGAGAGGGGTATTCTGGAGGCCCTGGACTAGGACAGTGGGTGTCTGGAGGCCATGGACTAGGAGAGGGGAACCATGGAGGCCCTGGACTAGGACAGTGGGTGTCTGGAGGCCATGGACTAACAGAGGGGAACCATGGAGGCCCTGGACTAGGACAGTGGGTGTCTGGAGGCCCTGGACTAGGAGAGGGGTATTCTGGAGGCCCTGGACTAGGACAGTGGGTGTCTGGAGGCCATGGACTAGGAGAGGGGAACCATGGAGGCCCTGGACTAGGACAGTGGGTGTCTGGAGGTCGTGGACTAGGACAGTGGGTGTCTGGAGGTCGTGGACTAGGACAGTGGGTGTCTGGAGGTCGTGGACTAGGACAGTGGGTGTCTGGAGGCCCTGGACTAGAAGAGGGGGATTGTGGAGGCCCTGGACTAGGACAGTGGGTGTCTGGAGGCCCTGGACTAGGAGAGGGGGTGTCTGGACCCCCTTAGTTTAGAGTGTTACTACAATATAGAGATGTGAACCCAGCACTAAGGATCACTACTCCAAAAAGCCGAGATTTCATTGGTTGGTGCACGCTGGTATGCTGTGACTTACAGCCCATCTATGAGCTACAAAACCAAAAGCCATCCATCTCGGCTCTACATTTATTTTACACCATTGTAACTTATTAATCTTGGAGAACTATTTTTTTTTTTTTTTGGTATAGCAGGAAGAGGATGATACAGATGGTATACAGAGCGCCCCCCAGGGGTGTCATTTCCTGTTTGTGTGATTGGCTTAGTGATTTTCCCTGACGTCTGTGCTAAGATACAAGTCCAATTTTTTGCATCCCCTGCAATAAAAATGTCATTTTTGGTGAGATACTCCCAAAGGGAAATCCCGTCTAAAGGGATGCAGACCCTGACACCTTCCTCATTAGAACCCTGCAAGTGCAGCAGCTGATTGATAATTATAAAATCACTCCCATTCACATTTACTCTGAACATGGACACAGGCAAACAAACAGTGATCTCTTCAGAATAATAAAGAGAAGAAATCGGCTACAAAGTTTGTTAAAACCCCTGAAATGTACACAGATCCCCCAGAGGGGAGAGTTAGTGGAGTTACCCTTTAAATCCGCATGTTAAATTTGGAGCACTAGAATGTACTTCATCAAAAGTGACATTGTTTGTTTGCAAACAGAGGCTGGGGTTCTGTCATTGAAGAGTGGTAGCGCTGCTGCCACTAAATGACAGATCCCTGTTGACTTCTGTTTGTAAACAAACAGGCTGGGGATCCGGAGTGATGTCATTGACCAAACACAGTCATGAACATAACATGCTTTAGGGATGCCTGAAATCGGCATGCAAAGTTTTGGAGCAGTCCGATGTACTCCTTTACCAGTAATATTGTTTATTTACAAACAGCGGGCGGGGATCTGTCATTTAGTGGCAGGCGTTCTAACACATTGCAAAACGGAAGACTCTTGGCTGATGTTTGTTTACAAGCATCAGTTGGGGGTGTTTGACAGTTTCCAAATACAGTGGAACCTTGGTTAACGAGTAACGCGGTTAACAAGCGTTTTGAAAGACGAGCAACTTTTTTTTTAAATTCTGACTCGGTTTGCGGGTGATGTCTCGCAAAACGAGCAGAACTCAAGCCAATGGGGTGTGCAGTACCGCATTTGGCCAGAGGTGTGGGGGGCGCCGGTGATGCTCGGAACGGTTCGGAGCCGTTCGGAAATACTCGGAAACACTTGGAAATACTCCATTCCCGAGTGTTTCCGAGCTTTTCTGAGGCTTTCCGAGTTCAGCCGAGCTGTCCCCGAGTATTTCTGAGCGTCTCCAGCGCCCTCCCCCACCTCTGGCCACATGCAGTATTGCATGCAATAGAAGTCAATGCGGAACGAATTATCTTCGTTTTCCATTGACTTCTATGGGGTAACACGCTTTGATATGCGAGTGCTTTGGATTACAAGCATTCTCCTGGAACGGATTATGCTCGTAATCCAAGGTTCCACTGTACGGCCAGTTTGTTCACTGAACTGCGAGCGGACTGGGTTCTGGGACTGGGCGCCCCGCCCTCTGCCCCCCCCCCCCATCCATGCGTCCGGCCCTCTGATCTACATGGAGGGCACCGGACGCATGGATTTCAATGGGGTTTTTAGTTTGTTTTTTTGAATCACATAATTAGCAATGGCGTCCCTAGGGGGGGCCAGAGGGGGCCCTGACCCCCCCCCCCCCCAACATTATGCTGTGCCCCACCATGTGCCCCCCAAATAAAAAAATAAAAAAATCAATGTCTAAGAGTGAAAGGGCCCGTTGTGGGGTCGTAGTATATATATTTATATATATAATTGCATTTTATAGTTGCCCCCCTACTTTTGTCCCTGTCCCCCCATGAGGCTCTAATAGGCTTAAAAAAAAGGGTGGGCTCGGGGGTGCAGAGCACTGTGCCCGAAGCCCACCCATTTGTGTGACAATAGTGAATGAATATTCGATATTGTAACACTGGTTCTCCTCCCTGCCAATCAGGAAGCTGGTCACGAGAGCTGTCACCTGATTGGCCGAAAGGAGATCCGTTCGGATTGGTCACCAAGAGGAGGAGGGAGGAGACGCAGGGAAACCGAGAAAGCAGCCGCCCGCAGCCTGCGAGATGGGCTAAGTGCGGGGGGCCCTGACTGACTGACTGACTGACTGACCGACGGCGGGGGTGCCGCCCGTGACCCCCATGACCCGTCTGACCGTCTGAGGGGGGGGCTTTCCATCCATGACTTGACCGGAGGTGGGGGGGTGTATGGCAGCTGGTGGATTGTTTAAAGACCCCCCCACACACACAAAAATAGAACACCAGCCGCCATTGATCTTATTTTGACGCTACCTCAACGAAAATTCGGTAATTTTGGCAGAATGAGACGGCCTCATGGAGGAAGGCAAAATTAACTACTTGACCTCTGGAAAGTTTTCCCCCCCCCACCCCCTTCATGACCAGGGCAATTTTTTTTGCTATTCAGCACTGCGCTACTTTAACTGACAATTGCGCGGTCGCACAATGCTGTACCCAAACAAAATTGATATAATCTTTTTCCCACAAATAGAGCTTTCTTTGGGTGGTATTTGATCACCTCTGCGGTTTTTATTTTGTAGTTTCGACTATAAAACATATACAATAAAAAAAATTTAAAAAATAAAAAATTCTTCATAAATTTAGGCCAAAATGTGTTCTGCTATTTAGGTGACTAACTGACACTTAAATCTCCAGAGAAACTAATACAGTGATCAGTGCTAATATGATACACTGTCACTGTACTAATGGTTGGAAAGTGGTTAACATCAAGAGTGATCAAAGGGTTAAACTACTACTACTAAAGTACTACTGTGTTGTACTAAACCCACAACATCATTAAGGCAATCCGAGCGGCTCATTAGCCACTGGATCGCTTTCCAAAGCCCTCCCAACCGCTCGCCTCTGTTTCTCGGGCTTACCGTTTCCACCAGGCTCACCCGAGAAACGATCTGACGGTGTGGCCGGCTGGTCAAAGAGGCAGTGAGAGACTAGATCAGGGGTCTCAAACTGGTGGCCCTCCAGCTGTTGCGGATCTACAAAACCCATCATGTCTCTGCCTGTGGGAGTCATGCTTGTAACTGTCAGGCTTGCATTTGGGGAATTGGGAATTGTAGTTTTGCAACAGCTGGGGGGGGGGGCGTCAGTTTAAGACCCCTGGACTAGATCATCTCTGATTGACTCTATGGCCTTGGAGGACTGGAGCGACGTAATGACGTCACATCCGGCCTATTACGCAAGTAAACAATTATTTTTTTTTTGGTCAAATTTTTTTTGGATCTTTTGCTTTTAAAGGTTAACGAGAGATTTGGGGTCTTTTTGACCTCAGATCTCTCCATAAAGAGGACCTGTCATCCCTTATTTCTATTACAAGGGATGTTTACATTCTTTTTAATAGGGTTAAAAGTGCTAAATAAAAACTAAAGGGACAGTTTAAAAAAAAAAAAAAAACAAATAAATAAAAAAGAAAAAAAAAAGGAAAGCGGCCCCATCCCTCCGGGCTCGCAGAAGCGAATGCATACGTAAGTCACGCATGTATATGTAAACGGTGTTTGCACCACACGTGAGGTATTGCCACAAATGGTAGATGGAGAGCAATAATTCTAGAGCTAGACCTCTTCTGTAACTCTAAACTGGTAACCTCTAAAGATGTTTAAAGCGTCACCTACGGAGATTTTGAATTACCGTAATTTGGAGCCATTCCATGAGCCATTCCATGACCGTGTGCAATTTTATTTAAATTTTAAAGCTTGACATGTTAGGTATCTATTTACTTGTCGTAACATCATCTTTCATATTATACAAACAAAATTGTGGTATATATTGTTTTTTTCTTTTTAATTCATTAAAGTGTATTTCTTCCAAAAAAATTACCCGCGATCTGGGACAGCAGCCAGCAGTGCCAGTACCAGCCAACAGTACCAGTATCAGTACCAGCCACCAGTTTCAGTACCAGCCACCAGTACCAGCAATCAGTACAAGCCAGCAGTACCAGTACCTGCCAGTAGTACCCGCCAGCAGTACCAGTACCCGCCAGCAGTACCCGCCAGCAGTACCAATACCCACCAGCAGTACTAGTACCTACCAGTACCAGCCAGCAGTACCAGTACCCACCAGCAGTACCAGTACCCACCAGCAGTACCAGCCAGCAGTACCAGTACCCGCCAGCAGTACTAGCCAGCAGTACCAGTACCAGCCAGCAGTACCAGTACCCACCAGCAGTACCAGCCAGCAGTACCAGTACCTGCCAGCAGTACCAGCCAGCAGTACCAGTACCCACCAGCAGTACCAGTACCAGCCAGCAGTAACCGCCAGCAGTACCAGTACCCACCAGCAGTACCAGCCAGCAGTACCAGTACCCGCCAGCAGTACCAGCCCGCAGTACCAGTACCTGCCAGCAGTACCAGTACACACCAGCAGTACCAGCCCGCAGTACCAGTACAAGCCAGCAGTACCAGTACCCGCCAGCAGTACCAACCAGCAGTGTCAGCCAGCGGTATCTGCCAGCAGTACCAGCCCTGGAGGACAGCCAGCAGCAGCCACCAGCCATAACCACCTGGGGGACAGCAGCAACCAGCTGCAGGAATCCTGAGGAAGAAGTGAAGATCAAGGTCAGTTGAGATGCAGTTAAACCGCTGTGCATCAGTGTGAAAGCAGCCTTAGGCCCCTTTCACATGATCAGTCCGATCGGTCCGCTTGTCTGTTTTTCAGGCGGACCCAATCGGACCCTCCAATCACCTCTATAGAGTGGCACATGTAATCAGACTTGTGTCTGCTTACACCCGCCTATCTGAAATCCGATCTGCTTAAAAAAACAGAAGGAGATCTGTCCCCTTCTGTCTGGGCGGATTGGAGTACCCTTTGGGTAGAGTGGCCTCCGTCTGTGTCTGCTCTACATATGCAGAGTGGACACAGACCTGCCATCCGCCAGCTACGCTCGTTGTGGCCGCGACCGGTTACCCAGTCGCTAAAGTGACCCTCGCTCCTCAAAAGGTTGGGCACCCATTGCCCTAGGGTCTCTGCTAAAAAATATATATATAGTTATATAAGTAACTTTCTAGGAAAAAAAATACTAATTTAAACTTGTAAATCAAAAGTACCAGAAAATGCCTGGTCTACAAGCGGTTAAGGCTTAAACTGACGAAACGCGTTGGATTTTATGGCTGTGGTCCACTGTTTATGGCGTAACATCATCTTTCATATTATACAAACAAAATTGGGGTATATATTGTGTTTTTTTTTCTTTTTAATTCATTAGTGTATTCATTAGTTCATCCAGTGTATTTCTGACATAAAATATTGCAACAATATTTTATTGCAACAATCGCCATTCTAATCCCTAGGGTCTCTGCTAAAAATATATATGTGTATATATATATGTATATATATATATATATATATATATATATATATATATATATATATATATATATATATATGTAGCACTTATCCCCAAAGGAGCTGCTGATTTATATCGGGCTGTTACCGTTGCCTCTTTGCCTGTAATTTCACCAATACCAGAACTTAGAGTCCATGTAGAGCTTTGTATCTGACAATGTAGGCACCAGTCACTTTAGTACTTTTCCAGTGCTTTAATAGGAGATAACCGGAAGAAGTAGCAGGAAAAAGGTAGAAGAAGAGTTGCAGGAAAGTTCAAATACCTTTTCTTTGAATAACTGAGGAGTTGAAATCTCGGGGACGAATGTACCTTCAGTCCAAGATTAAATCTTTGCTCACCCGGATAGGTCTCTCTCACTGACCTAGCAGCCGGAGCGTAGCACAAACAAAAAATCTCTGCCACAGACTTCAGAAGAACAATAACTGTACGATCCTCTGCCACAGGACGTAGTAGTTTTAGATGAACAGCAACACAGTACCAGAACCTTTAAGCCGACCCGGCAGTACTTGTGCGGTAGATTAGATTAAGATGCATCCTCCAATTGAGTCACCAGGCCCCTCTTGAGACACCAGCTTCCGGGACGGTCCTCTCCAAGATGGGTCCTCCCCTGGGTCTTCTCAATTGTCCGGCTTCTTCCCGCAGGACAGACAGCACAGGACCATCACTGTAGTAGTAGGCCCCAGACAGGCTTCTGGGCCTACTTTCACGGCTGCAGCAACGCAGCCCTCCAGCCAGGAGGGCCACGAGGTAGAACTCCCTTTAACACATGGCATCTGTCCCTTAAATACTCTCTCCCAGAATGCATAGCAGTGGACCACCTCTGCCGAGTTACCTCTGGGAAAGAAGAGCACTCAATACACTTCAGCTTGTTGCTTTCCAACACTGACCTATGGTGACAACGACACCTACAGGCGACAGTGTGGAATTACAAGCAACACAGCCAATGCTGGAACAACTCTGAAATAGGGGGTTTGTTTGTTAGACTCAAAAACCTTATGATGCGAACTTCATTTACAATGGGACACAGCTTTCCTTGAACAGTATGTCAAGGAACAGATGGTACCCAGGGGTTTAAGATGGGACATCCACCCCCAACAAGATGAGCCAGATCTTGAATCTTGGTTCAAATATTTTAATGAAGCTGGCTTAAAACTTCTGGGATTTTTAGTCGATAGGAAGAAGATCAAGTTGTCTCTCAATACAGAAATTAAAGTATTAAGAGACAAGTTGATCTCACATAAAACCACGGCTGAATACATTTCTTTGTCCACTAATTTGAAAAAAATTTTAGAAAAAGAAGAAAAGGATCAAAGAAATAAAAAACAAAAGAAGTATAACAGAGACTTTACTGATTACACCACGCATTCAGTTTTTAATTGGCAGAAGAAGATTAATACATCTTCTCCCGCTGAAGGTGAACCTCCATCTATGGAGACTAACATCCCTTCAGCTGCTCATCCAGACAGGAGATTGGTCTTTGAGCCATCCAAGAAAGATGGACCCAAAGGAGCCACTTCTAAAAAATCAGGCCCTAGACAGGCACCACCTCGGCCCTCTTGGGGTCCTCCCCCTCCTTATGTTCCACAGGGAGATGGAGCCCTAGGAAGTAGAGGTAAAGGGCCTCCAAGGGGATATCTGGCCGACTCTCATTATAGGAATCACCCAGGGGGTCCCTCTTATTATAGAGGTAATCCCCAAGATAATCAAGCTCAACAACATCCTGGCCTCAATTATAATTATCGTACTCCGATTCGTCTTAATAACCGATTTACGCCTTTACGTGACTCTGTTCCCTATCCATATCAGGATTCTTATTTCCAATATGAAAGAGAAGAAGATTTCCATCACAGAGCCCCTTTTAATTACAATCAAAATTATCAGGGTTCAACCCCACCCTCGGTTTTTCAGAAACAAAGGGAAGAATACCCAGGAAATATGGAAACAAAAGAGGGACCAGAGGGGAGTGGAGGGCCCAAGGCCAAAAGAAAAAGAACGCAAAGGGGACCGGTATATTCAATCTCAGCTCTGTCCATTTTGACAGAAGCTGAAAAATCTGTTTTAGACAGAGGTCTCAAGTTTGTTCCCCCTCGACCCCTGAACAAATTCACCACCTTTATTGACATCTTAAAATTCACGCGCAAGCTGAATATACAGAGACATTTCCTGGCACGACCGATTGGGCCCCCTATGCCTAACTCTGTTCCTCCACACACAGTGGTCTCTTCCACTACCCCTACCCATGATAGGGTCCCTCCTCACAGAGGTGCGCTGGCATCTGAGATGAATTTCACACATTCGGGACTATCCAACCCTTCTTTATTTAACTCTCCAGGTACAGTTACACCAGCAGTTCAGGTTTTTAAGAATCTTGTTTTATCTGACCTAGATAAATTAGAGAAACGCAAGAAATATACATATGTCAAATCAGAAATCAACACCGATTTAAAATTATTATGTGAAAGGAAAAATCTCATAATACGCCCTGCAGATAAGGGCGGTGGAATTGTCGTTCTTGACAAAACCAAATATCTGAATGAGATGACCAAAATTTTGAATGACACAGATACATACAGCCAGATCTCTTCAGATCCCACCTGGACCTTTAAAAAGGCCCTGGTCGAATTGGTTAATGATGGAATCCTCAATAAAAAAGAAAGGAACTTTTTGGTTCCTCATGTTCCACGTATCCCTGCTATCTACTACCTTCCAAAGGTCCATAAGGACCCTGTCAATCCCCCTGGCAGACCTATAGTCAGCGGGATTGACTCGGTCACGGCCCGAATTGGAATTGGTAGATTACTTTTTACAACCACTGGTCCGCTCCACTCCCTCCTACCTAAAGGACACCCGAGACACCATCAAACTATTGGAGTCAGTACAGTTCCACGAAGGGATGCTCCTTGTTACCGCCGATGTGGCGGCACTTTACACGTGCATACCTCACAATTTAGGCTTCGATGCTATGGAAAGCCATTTGTCTAGAGACGGTAGGCTCCCCTCTTTACAGCGGAACTTTATCATGCAGTTGTTTAGATTTGCCACTCGACACAACTATTTCTGGTTCCAAAACCAGTTTTTTCTACAGAAGAGGGGGCTGGCTATGGGGGCCAAGTTTGCCCCCAGCCTCGCCAACCTCTTCACGGCCCAGTGGGAAGAGGATTTAGTCTATGCCGCCCGGAGACCAGAATTGGTTCTCTGGGCTAGATACATAGACGACATCCTCTTCCTATGGGATGGAGATCTTAGATCCTTGAGTGAGTTCATGGCTATGCTGAACTCCAACCACAGGGGTATTTCCTTGAGCTTTGAGGCTAGTACCTCTACAGTTAATTTTCTCGATCTGGAAATATTTGTGGTGGAACGACATTTGGAGTTCCGGACATATTTCAAACCCACCGACCGGAATGGTTACATTCCGGTCAACAGTTGCCATCAAGACCAATGGCTTAAATCGGTTCCCCGGAGCCAATTCTTAAGGCTGCGTCGTAACTGTACCAGAACTTCTGACTTCTTATCACAATCTCAGGTCCTCAAAAATAGATTTTTGGAGAAGGGTTATAGCCCGGATCTACTTGAGACTGAAATCAACAAAGTTCTATCAATAGAAAGAAGTTCCACCTTGACTGAAAAACCAAAAACCAATCCAGATAACAGATTCCAATGTGCTTTCATCACCACCCATTCCACCCAATCAAAACAAATTAGGGAAATTGTGAGAAGACACTGGAAGGTGCTCTTGAACGACAGGCTGCTGGGCCCAGTTCTTCCAGAATGGGCAGCTGTCATTTTCAGAGGGGCACGATCAATCCAAGGACAAATAGCCCCTAAAATAATAGATCCACCTAAAAAGTTTACATTCTTCCAGGAATGTAAGGGCTACTACCCTTGCCGTAAATGCAAGGTGTGCCTCTGTAACTCTGGAGGAAGGTGTAAAAGTACCACCTTCAAGTCCACGGTTACCTCTAAAATATATAGCATGAAACATTTTACCACCTGTTCATAACAATACATTGTGTATTTACTTACCTGTCCCTGTCATAAGCAGTACGTGGGCCGCACGATTAGAACCTTCTCCATCCGAGTTAATGAACGTGACGGGTATTAGAAGAGGGAAAAGTAAACATACGGTACCATGCCACTACTTACAGTATCACAACAAAGATCCGACCAGGACTCTTTTCCAAGTGATTGACAGATTTGTTCCTCATTGGAGGGGAGAATCACGAAACGTATTGGATATATGAGTTGAGGTCCTTTTTCCCGTTCGGTTTGAACGTTGAATGGGACCTCAACTCTTTCATCAATCAATCATAGAGACCTTCCCTTTCCATGTAGTACTGCCATTCACTATAAATAGGGGATATACACTTATTTATTTATTTTTTTATATGTTACTTCTTTAAGATATCTTTTATGTTTGAGAATTAGATCATCATTCTCTTTCTATTTTTGAATACTAGTAGTGTCTGCAGGACTGCCTTTCTCATATGCATTCAATATTTTTACATTAGGTTACTAATATGTTATCTCTGCATTTTCATTTCCGGTCTTTATTTGTCTAGGGGACACTGAGTTTTTTGTGTCACGCTGGCAGCGGGTACTTCCGGGTCGGGACGCTATGCCTCCCCACCATGCTAGATGTGTTGTCAGATCCACCCGTACGTGATCGCGCTCGATCTCCGTCTTCTGTTAGGAGACGAGGTCGGGAGGTTGGAGATGTCGCGAGACTTCCCCGCACATGATCACGTGCGATCTCTGCCCCCAGTCACGTCTTTTGGAGTCCGACACTGGGTGTGCCACTGTACGCAATGTGGGACTCCAATGTTGAACACGCCTGCCCTACAGCCATTGACGGGGTTATTGCGGACTGTGTTCATTGGTTGGTGGGTCCGCCTGTTCTTCGCCACACGATTTAGGATTGGCGTTTGGCGCCCTTCCGGGCCGGACGTCATATCCTTTTGTTTGACATGTGGCATTTGGAGGTGTAACATTACATGTTCCTTGCTAACTTACGGATTGGCTGACGAGTCTGTCTTTTTTCACTTGGGGAACATGATTGGCCTACTAATGTGCGGCTGCCCCACTTTGGACCAGCTGACATCTAGTGGTCCAATTATATCAAGTCTTTTTCTCCCCTTGTGATTGGTTTTAATTTTATGAGTTATTTATAAATATTGGCAACTTTGAGCTGGTGGTTTATGCCCCAGTAGAAGACCTATGGGTCGAAACGCGTCGGACTTCCCCACCATCTCATATGTTGCCCTTGACCTCTATTGTGATCACTTTTTTTATATGTATTGTTTTTTTTTAGCAATAAAAGATACTTTTTTTATCTGCACCATGGGGAGGCTTTATCTTTCTCTTTACATAAAGAAGGGAATGCCTAACCTCCACCACACGCAGCACATCCCAGCCGGCACTATCCAGTCTGGATCCACCATGAACATCCATCTGATGACCCTGCCAGTATCGGTGAACTACCTACCTGTAAATTTTGACGGTCCAGATATCGTTCCACATGCCCTGGGTGGCACCATGCCTTCATGACTCCATGTCTACGACAGGGGAGTCCACTGGATCCGGTAAGAGTTTGATGCAAGCAGAGGGGTTGGCTCCTGGGAGGAGTTATGCAAATATCAAAATGCCTCGATGGGTGGGCGTCGGTTTACTCGCACACTATACCACCCATTATTTGCTTCATCTCCTCCTGAATGTATCACACCGAAAACCAGCAACCTCTTGGAATGGTTCAGCGTTTTTCTCTAAAACGCTGCGGCATATGTCAGTGCCATATAAACAAGTAATACAAACAAATGTTCTTTTTGGCTAATTTAATTACTTCTTTTTTTTTTTTTCGTGCTGCAATCTAGCAAACCTGGCCTAATCATTTCGCCGACACAATCTGTCAGCGCGGCGAACCCTTGACTCTCTCACCAGCTGTGCAGCTTAATAAATTTGGCCGGTGCAGGTAGGAGCCTGTGCTGACAACGGGTCCTGTGCTGTGCTGGGATTCAGGCACGTGTTTGGGTGATCCTGAAAAAAAGAAAAAATACTACAAATGTGATACAGTTATAAATTTCATCACAGATAAGAATAGAATACAAATCCAATAAAAAGACCTCCCTTTAACCACTTGCCCTCTGGAATATTTACCCCCCCCCCCCCCCTTAATGACCAGGCCATTTTTTGCCATACTGCACTGTGTTGCTTTAACTGACAATTGTGCGCTCCTGCGACGCTGTACCCAAAAAAAAATGTATGTCCTTTTTTCCCCACAAATAGAGATTTCTTTTGGTGGTATTTGATCACCTCTGCATTTTTTTTTTGCGTTATAAACCAAAAAAAGACCAACAATTTTGAAAAAAAAAACAATATTTTTGACTTTCTGCTATAAAACACATCCAATAAAAGTTATAAATCAAAAAAAGACCGACAATTTTGAAAAAAAAATAAACAATATTTTTTACTTTCTGCTATAAAACACATCCAATAACAGTTATAAATCAAAAAAAGACCGACAATTTTGAAAAAAAAACAAAAACTATTTTTTACTTTCTGCTATAAAACATCTCCAATAAAAGTAATACTTTTATTGGAGGTGTTTTATAGCAGAAAGTAAAAAAATATTGTTTTTTTTTTTTTCTTTTGCGATACTGCACTGTTTTGCTTTAACTGACAATGCGGTACCCAAACCAAAAAAAGACCAACAATTTTGAAAAAAAATAAAACAGTATTTTTTACTTTCTGCTATAAAACACATCCAATAAAAGTTATAAATCAAAAAAAGGCCAGCAATTTTGACAAAAAATAAAACAGTATTTTTTACTTTCTGCTATAAAACACATCCAATAAAAGTTATAAATCAAAAAAAGACCGACAATTTTGAAAAAACAAAAACAAACTATTTTTTACTTTCTGCTATAAAACATCCAATAAAAGTAATACTTTTATTGGATGTGTTTTATAGCAGAAAGTAAAAAATATTATTTTTTTGTTTTTTTCTAAATTGTCGGTCTTTTTTTGGTTTATAACGCAGAAAAAAAAAATTCTTCATAAATTTAGGCCAATATGTATTCTGCTACATGTAAAAAAAATGGTAAAAAATATTGTTTTTTTTTTTTTTCTTTTGCGATACTGCACTGTTTTGCTTTAACTGACAATTGTGCGGTACCCAAAAAAATGCATGTCCTTTTTTACCCCCACAAACAGAGATTTCTTTTGGTGGCATTTGATCACCTCTGCATTTTTTTTATTTTTTTTTTTTTTTTTTGCGTTATGAACCAAAAAAAGACCAACAATTTTGAAAAAAAACAAAACAATATTTTTTACTTTCTGCTATAAAACACATCCAATAAAAGTTATAAATCAAAAAAAGACCGACAATTTTGAAAAAAAAATAAACAATATTTTTTACTTTCTGCTATAAAACACATCCAATAAAATTTATAAACAAAAAAAAAGACCGACAATTTTGAAAAAAAAAACAAAAAAACAATATTTTTTACTTTCTGCTATAAAACATCCAATAAAAGTAATACTTTTATTGGATGTGTTTTATAGCAGAAAGTAAAAAATATTGTTTTTTTCTAAATTGTCTTTTTTTGGTTTATAACGCAAAAAAAAAAAAAAAAAAAAAATTCTTCATAAATTTAGGCCAATATGTATTCTGCTACATGTAGAAAAAATGGTAAAAAAAATGGTAAATGGTAAATGGTAAAAAAAAAGAAGCGTATATTTATAACGTCTACAAACTATGGGATATTTTTTTTTATTTCAATTTTATTTTATTACAAATGCTTTTATTAGGAGTTTAAGGAAAACAAACCAGTCTTACAGCTTTGAGGCAATCAAAACAGTGATGAGTACAGACATATTCAGTTATAGTTTTTCTCAAGCATCAAATGCCTCTCATATTTAAAAAAAAAATATTAAAAAATATTTAAATTTAAAAAAAAAAATTAACTAGTAATGGCAGCCAAGGTGTGGCTCGCAAGCTGTCAATCTCACCGATAAAAGCGGCGAGATTGACTTCCTTTTCTAGTCCCAGTCGTACCTCATCACGTTCAAAATGAACGGACTTTAGTACGTGTGTGGGCAATCCCGTTCATTTGGAAGTCCGCCGTAACTCCGCCGAAAGTCCGTCGGGAAAACCGTCGGACCTAGTCTGCCGGAAAGTTCGGTCGTGCGTGGGCAAGTCCGTTCGTTTGGAAAGTCCGTCGGAAGTCCGCCGAAAGTCCGTTGGGAAGACCGTCAGACCTAGTCTGCCAGAAAGTCCGGTCGTGTGTACGGGGCATTACTCTGCTTTAAACTTCTCCACAACCTTATCCCTGACCTGTCTGGTGTGTTCCTTGGATCTCGTGATGCTGTTTGTTCACTAAGGTTGTCTAACAAACCTCTGAGGGCTTCACAGAAAAGCTGTATTTATACTGAGATTAAATTACACACAGGTGGGCTCTATTTACTAATTGGGTGACTTCCACTAGATTTTAGTTAGGGGTATCCGAGTAAAGGGGGCTGAATACAAATGCCCCCCACACTTTTCACATGTTTATTTGTAAAAATGTTGAAAACCATTTATCATTTTCCTTCCACTTCACAATTATGTGCCACTTTGTGTTGGTCTATCACATAAAATCCCAATAAAATATATTAACTTTTTTGGTAACATGAGAAAATGTGCAAAATGTCAAGGGGTGTGAATACTTTTTCATGAACTGTATATTTGGACACGGGCACAATTTTCATACTTTTGGCTCTGTATGCCACCAAAATAAAGTTAAAATGAAACAATCCAAATGAATTTGAAGTGCGGACTTTCAGCTTCGATTCAAGGGGTTGAACAATAAATATCAAGTACACATTTTAGGAACTGCAACTATTATTATATACAGTCCCCCCATTTTCAGGGGCTCAAATGTAATTGGACAAATGAATATAATCATAAATAAAATGTTAATTTTTAATATTTTGTTGGGAATCCTTTACTGGCAATGACTGCCTGAAGTCTGGAACCCATGGACATCACCAAAGACTGGATTTCCTCCTTTCTGACGCTTTGCCAGGCTCTAACTACAGCTGTCTTCAGTTGTTCTTTGTGGGTCTTTCTAACTTTAGTTTTGCCTTCAGCAAGTAAATTGCTCAATTGGGTTGAGATCGGGTGATTGATTCGGCCATTGCAGAATATTCCACTTCTTTTCCTTCAAAAGCTCCTGGGTTGCTTTTCCAGTGTGTTTTGGATCATTGTCCATCAGTACTGTGAAGCGCCCTCCAATCCACCTAATTTGGCTGAATCTGGGCTGACAGTATATCTCTAGACACTGCAGAATTCATCCGCCTTCTTCTGTCTTCTGTCACATCATCAGTAAACACCAATGACTCAGTGCTACTGGAAGCCATGCATGCCCATGCCATCATACTGCAAGCTCCACCATGTGACCACAGATGACGTTGTGTGCTTTGGATCATGAGCTGTTCCAAGCCTTCTCCCCACTTTTTTTCTTCCCCTCATTCTTGTACAGATTAATCTTAGTTTCATCTGTTCAAAGAATGCTTTTCCAGAACTGGTCTGACTTTTTTAGATGTTTTTTGGCAAAGTCTAATCTGGCTTTTCTATTCTTCAGGCTTATGAATGGTTTGCACCTTGTGGTGAACCCTCTGTATTTGCTCCTGTGAAGTCTCCTCTTGATTGTAGACTTTGAAAATGATACGCCCACCTCCTGGAGAGTGTCCTTCACTTGTCTGGATGTTGTGAATGGGTTTTTCTTTACCATAGAGAGGATCCTGCGATCATCCACCACTGTTTTCTTCTTTGGACCTCCAGGCTCTGTGGATCTCCAGTACAGATGGATCATTATCCATCTGTACTGTGAAGCCCAATCAACTTTGCTGCATTTGGCTGAATCTGGGCTGACAGTATATCTCTAAACACTGCAGAATTCATCCGCCTTCTTCTGTCTTCTGTCACATCATCAATAAACACCGATGACCCAGTGCCACTGGAAGCCATGCATGTCCATGCCATCACACTGCAAGCGCCACCATGTGACCACAGATGACGTTGTGTGCTTTGGATCATGAGCTGTTCCAAGCCTTCTCCACACTTTTTTTCATCCCGTCATTCTTGTACGGATTAATCTTAGTTTCATCTGTCCAAAGAATGCTTTTCCAGAACTGGTCTGACTTTTTTAGATGTTTTTTGGCAAAGTCTAATCTGGCTTTTCTATTCTTCAGGCTTATGAATGGTTTGCACCTTGTGGAGAACCCTCTGTATTTGCTCCCGTGAAGTCTTCTCTTGATTCTAGACTTTGACAATGATACGCCCACCTCCTGGAGAGTGTCTTTCACTTGTCTGGATGTTGTGAATGGGTTCTTCTTTACCATAGACAGGATCCTGTGCTCATCCACCACTGTTGTCTTCTGTGGACCTCCAGGCCTTTTTATGTTGCTGAGCTCACCATTGCATTCTTCTTTCCTCAGAATGTACCAAACTGTTGATTTGGCCACTCCTAATGTTGCTGCTATCTCTCTGATGGATTTATTTAATTTTTGAAGCCTTACAATGGCCTGTTTCACTTTCATGGACAGCTCTGTAGAACGCATAATGTAGGTTCACAGCAACAGATTCGAAATGAAAATACCACACTTCAGGCCCTTACACACAATACGAAAATCGGGAGACAGATCGTCCTTTTTTTTTTTTTTTGCATGCTAGTCGTGTATCGAACAGGAAGAGCTTACAAAAGTTATGAAAATTCTCGTATGACAGAATAAAAAATCGGAAGTGATGTCATGTGTTGTAATGTATTTGTATTGTATTTTCTGATTACAACTGTACTGATTTAAAGTATCGTACGAGAATCATTTTTGTGCTTGTTCGATTGGATAATATTGGATAAACTGTCGTGATCAGCTATCGAAAGCTCTGCACTAATGATCCAATTATCGTACGATTGCTTCGAAAGCTGTATCTTCGGATCGTGTGTATGGGCCCTAAGGCTCAATTCACATCTATGCATGTTGCTTTTCGGTGTTTCTGCAGTGCTTTTTGCGTTTTTGTAACTGAGTTTTTACAATGATTTTACCGCGAATTAGCTGCTATTTGCGTTCTGCGATTTGTTTTTTGTTTTTTTATCACATTCACTGTATATATCTGGTTGCTAAGGAGCAGGTCGGGAAGCCGGCCGCCATGTCCTTAACAACCGATGAGTCATCAGCTATCAGCGGGCTTCCCCGCTGACAGCTGAATGAAAAAAAAAAATTGCCGGCTAACAGCCCTCAAAAAACTGGCTCTTGTTTTTTTTTACATTTCGCTGCTTTTTTGGTGAATGTCTAGGGGTACAATGTCCGATACCTGATACCAATTCACATGGGGGGGGCGGGATCTGGGGGTCCCCTTGTTAAATTCCAATAAGCCCCCTGCCCGCAGACCCCGACAACCACCGGCCAGGGTTGTAAGGAAGAGGCCTTGTCCCCATCAACATGGAGGCAAGGTGCTTTGGGGTAGGGGGGTGCAGAGCCCATCCTGCCTTAAAGCACCCCCCCACCCATGGGGGGGCATGAATGCGATGCGAATTCAGCCATACAATCTGTATGGCTGAATTTTCATCGCACAGACATCGCATGTGAGCAAATCAAATGCGATGTCTAACAAGTGTGAACCCAGGCTAAAATGCCAGCACAGTACAAATACCCCCCGAATGACCCCTTTTTTGAAAAGTAGACAGTTCCAAGGTATTTAGTAAGAAGCATGGCAAGTTTTTTTGAAATTTAAAGGGGTTGTAAAGGTAAAAGTTTTTTCACCTTAATGCATTCTGTGAATTAAGGTGAAAAAACATCTGACAATACCGGTTTATACAGCGATCGGTGCGATTAAAAATGCATTGATTACTGTGTAAATGTGACTGGCAGTGAAGGGGTTAACCACTAGATGGTGCTGTAGGGTGTAAGTGTGTCCTAGGGAGTGATTCTAACTGTGGGGGGGAGGGGCTGTGTGTGACATGACACTGATCACCGCTCCCGATTACAGGGAGCGGCGATCAGTGACAGTGTCACTAGGCAGAACGGGGAGATGCTTGTTTACAAGAGGAACCGAAGTTCCTCTTTGAACGCAGCATGCTGAACTAACCCTGTGACCTGCTAAGTTACAGTGTTGCAGTCTGATCACTTAAGGGAGACTGAGGAAATGCTTCCTCCTACCCGCAGCAGACTGATGACATCATCTAAGGCAATTTTACTGACTGGAGCTCAAGGGTAGTTTGTAATGATAAAAGGTGGAGCTTTTCCCTAAAATGACTCTGTTGCTGTATATCGTGGCATTAGGAATGTATTCATCATGGGTAGTTGTAATATTACTGACAGATCCACCCAGAAATCAAGACTTTTCTGTGATTCTCCCAAATCGCCATCTCAACAGCCAGGCCTCTCTTACAGATAAATGACTTTTTAAGCGTTCTGGCTGATGATATAAGATGTCCAAAATGCAGGCGGGCTTTGAAACATTCTTGCATATCAGTAACTCTAGAAAGGTACAAAGTCTCGACATGAAATGCTCACCATGGAGTTAATCAGCTTGCAGCACGTCGCTCCGGGCTTAATATGTCCAGATGACCCCAGCAGTTAAAGATTTCTCCAAATTCTGTGATTCGTCTCGAAATTCCACCCGGGGCTGAAACACATCATTGCGGGGGCCCGCCGCTCTTGTCGTCTCCCCCCCGATGGAGGAACATGGCTGCAGCAATTTGCTAAGTGTCCCCGGCCTTTTATCTGCCTGATCTAACATGCTTTTAGGAGGAACTAATGGGAAGGAAAGCATGTTCTGGGGAGAATAATTGCACAAGTGTGTTAGTGAGTAGTAGAGTCTTCCCCGGACACTCTGCTCACAAGTGTGATGGTGAAACCTCTGAGTGACAGTGATTGTTGGGTAATTATAGAGCTGACAGCAATATACAGTGGATCACATCTTCCCAGGCTATCACAACAGATCCAACTACACCTGCACTCTTCTCATCATCTCCAACTATTATTACATTTTATAAACCTTTACAGAGAACTGACCTTCCTTCCTTCCTTCCTTCCTTCCTTCCTTCCTTCCTTCCTCTTTTCCTTCTTTCCTCCCTCCATTCTTCCATAATCACCCCCCCCCCCCATTCCTCCTATCACTCCCTCACTTCATTCTTCCCATATCTCTTTCCTTAAAGTGTTACTAAAACCAGGAGCCTGCATTCACTATATCTGGTCTCCCCAGGAGCCTGCATTCACTATATCTGGTCTCCCCAGGACCCTGCATTCACTATATCTGGTCTCCCCAGGACCCTGCATTCACTATATCTGGTCTCCCCGGGAGCCTCAATTCACTATATCTGGTCTCCTCAGGAGCCTGCATTCACTATATCTGGTCTTCCTAGGAGCCTGTATTCACTATATCTGGTCTCCCCAGGAGCCTGCATTCACTATATCTGGTCTCCCCAGGAGCCTGCATTCACTATATCTGGTCTCCCCAGGACCCTGCATTCACTATATCTGGTCTCCCCGGGAGCCTCAATTCACTATATCTGGTCTCCTCAGGAGCCTGCATTCACTATATCTGGTCTTCCTAGGAGCCTGTATTCACTATATCTGGTCTCCCCAGAAGCCTGCATTTACTATATCTGGTCTCCCCAGGAGCCTGCATTCACTATATCTGATCTCCCCAGGAGCCTGCATTCACTATATCTGGTCTCCCCAGGAGCCTGCATTTACTATATCTGGTCTCCCCAGGAGCCTGCATTCACTATATCTGATCTCCCCAGGAGCCTGCATTCACTATATCTAATCTCACCAGGAGCCTGCATTCACTATATCTGGTCTCCCAAGGAGCCTGCATTCACTATATCTGTTTTCCCCAGGACCCTGCATCCACTATATCTGGTTTTCCTAGGAGCCTGCATTTACTATATCTGGTCTCCCCAGGAGCCTGCATTTACTATATCTGGTCTCCCCAGGAGCCTGCATTCACTATATCTGGTCTCCCCAGGAGCCTGCATTCACTATATCTGGTCTCCCCAGGAGCCTGCATTCACTATATATGGTCTCCCCAGGAGCCTGCATTCACTATATCTGGTTTTCCTAGGAGCCTGCATTCACTATATCTGGTCTCCCCAGGAGCCTGCATTCACTATATCTGATCTCCCCAGGACCCTGCATTCACTATATCTGTTCTCCCCAGGAGCCTGCATCCACTATATCTTGTCTCCCCAAGAGCCTCCATTCAATTTATCTGGTCTCCCCAGGACCCTGCACTCACTATATCTGCTCTCCCCCAGTACACAGAACATGGTAATGCAATTATTTTAGTAAATATAAACTGCTAAATACCTTTTCTCACCAGCAGTATATAGCAGTCTTGTAACTTTTATCAGTGTCTGGTTAAAGCTTATAGGAGGAGTTTTCATACTGCACTGAGCTGTCCTATCAGGATGCAGGACCCCTGACCCTCTGTCTGGACAGGGGTAATGGGCCCTGTGCTGATCACATGTACTCTCCCAAGAAAAACAAAACTCTCTAGCAATACACACCAAACTGAGCATGTGCAGCCTGACTCCATAGACTCTGCCTTATCCGAACCTGTTTTGGAGTCAGTGGAAGAAGAGAAGGATCTGTGCATACAGGATCAAACTGCCTTTTTACACAATTTGGAGGATTAACCCCTCAGCGTCCACAGTAAGTATAACAAGCATACTTTACTGCATATACAAACTGATATTACAGTTGTGGGTTTCGTAACACTTTTTTGCCAAAATTCTATCATCTGATCATTTAAAGAAACTATGGCTTAGATCCTTCCCCTCCTTCCTTCGCTTCCAGCCATTTTTCCTCCTAACCAAAAATCAAGTATACAATCATTTATAGAAAAAGTGAGCTTTTCCATCCCGACCTTCCCTTCTCTCATTTTACCCTTTCCACCATTTCTTTTTTTCAGTCCAACAATTATTTATAGAAAATATTTTATCCTCTCCTATCCTTGTTTTCCTTTTTTTCTCCTTCTTTTGTTTTCCTTCTCTTCGCTTTATTATCTTTCCCCTCTCTTTTTCCATATCCTTCCTTTCCATGTCTTTCCTTTTCCTCTCCTCTTCTCTCCCCTTCCCTGTCCACTGTCCTTCTACTCTATTCTCATCTCCTCTCCCCTCTCTCCTCTCCTTCTAATCTCTCCTCCTTTCTCTCTCCTCACTTCTCTCTCCTCTCTTCTGATTTTACTCATCTCTACGCTCTTTCAATTCACTTATTTGCTTTGCCTTTTCTTCCCTTTCTTTTCTATTTTTTTGATGCCTTTCTACTTCTCTTTTTCATCCTTTCCTTTCCACCATTCCTCTTCCTTTCCTTTCCTTTGCTTTCCTTTGCTTTCCTTTCCTTTCCTTTTCCTTTTCCTTTTCCTTTTCCTTTTCCTTTTCCTTTTCTCTCTCTTTCCTCCTCTCCTCTCCTCTTCTCCCCATCTCCCTCTCCTCTTCTCCCCCTCTCCTTCTCACCCATTTCCTCTTCTCCCCCTCTCCTTCTCATCCCTTTCCTCTTCTCCCCCTCTACTTCTCTTCCCCTCTGCCCCCCCCCTCCATTCTTCTTCCTCTTTTCCCCCTCTCCCTTTCTTTTCCCACTCCCCCCCCCCCCTCTCCTTTCTTCTTCCTCTTCTCCCCCTCTCCTTTTCTTCTTCCTCTTCTCCCCCTCTTCTTTTCTTCTTCCTCTTCTCCCTCCTCTTATTCCCCTCTCCCCTTCTCCATTCTTCTTCCTCTTCTCCCCCACTCCCTTTTTCTTCCTCTTCTCTCTCCTCTTCTCCCCCTCTCCTTTCTTCTTCCTCTTCTCTCCCTCTCCCCTTCTCCATTCTTCTTCCTCTTCTCCCCCTCTCCTTTCTTCTGCAGATCAGACAGCAAAGTCTCTGTGCAGTTGGGAGGTTTAAATAGGGAGTCTTTTGGCTCCAGTCTCATTGGCGTGCAGGGCCGTGCACGTGCCCGCGTGCCTGCACGCGCACTCCCACAAGCATGCGCGCATCTAAGCGCCGAGAAGACCCCTGACACAAGGTGTGCACAATAATTAGGCAGCCTCTTTTCCTTGCGCAAAATGAGCCAAAAAAGAGATTTAACTGACTCTGAAAAGTCAAAAATTGTATAAAGTCTTTAGGAAGGATGCAGAACTCTTGAAATTGCTAAAATATTGGGGCGTGATCACAGAACCATCAAAACGTTCTGTTGCAAATAGTAAATAGGGTCACAAGAAAACGTGTTGAGAAAAAGACGCAAATTGACTGCCAAAGATTTGAGACGAATCAAACGTGAAGCTGTCAGGAACTCATTATCCTCCAGTGTTGTCATATTCCAGAACTGCAACCTACCTGGAGTTGCCCAGAAGTACAAGATGTTCAGTGCTCAGAGACATGGCCAAGGTAGGGGGGGGGGGGCTGAAACCCGACCACCACTGAACAAGACGCAGAAGTTGAAACGTCAAGACTGAGCCAAGAAAAGTCTGAAGACAGATGTTTCAAAGGTTTTATGGACTGATGAGATGAGAGTGACTCTTGACAGACCAAATGGATGGGCCTGTGGCTGGATCAGTATCAGGCACAGAGTTCCACTTCAACTCAGACCCCAGCAAGGTGAAGGTGGGGTGCTGGTATGGGCTGGTAATATTAAAGATGAGCTAGTTACTTTCTTAAATATTCATGTTTGAGGTTTATTAACATTTTGGATTGACCGAGAGCACTGGAGTTGTTCAATAATGAAAGTAATCCTCAAAAATACAACTTGCATAATAATTGTGCACACAGTGTATCCAAAGCACTCAAGAAATATGCTGATGTTTGATATACTTTAAAAAAAAACCTGAGTTCTCCTTTCAAAGTTTTTGTTTTGTTAATGACTTCCCATGACTTACCGTATATCATAATAAGTGATATTTATGAAATAAGCAAGGCTCCTTTGTGAGAATAACACCTCTACCGTGATAAAGTAGGAGGCACAAAAGCAAAGGTACTGCACTGGACCAGTTTAGCAATTCAGTTTGTTGATGAAACCACTTCCCAACCAGCCAGGCTCATAGTAGACTGGTTGAATTACACTAAAAGGCCAAATATTTTTGGACCATCACACCTATATAAACTTGTTGGACATCCCATTCTAAAAACATGGTCATTAATATAAAGTTGGTCCCCCTTTAGCGCCTACAACAGCCTCCATTCTTCTGGGAAGGCTTTCCACAAGGGAGTATGTCTGTGGGAATGTGTGCCCATTCAGCCAAAAGTACGATTGTGAGGTCAAGTGATATTGGATAAGAAGACCTGGCTAGCAACTGGGGATCCAGTTCACCCTGAAGGTGTCCAGTAGGGTAGATGTTGGATGAGAAGATCTGGGCTCACCAAAATTGCAGCCATGGAGTTGATCCCCCCCCATTGTGGCTGCAACAGCCTCCATTCTTCTGGGAAGGCTTTTGGCAATGAGCCTGGGGGAATTTGTGCTCAACCAGCCAAAAGAACATTTGCGAGATCAGGTACTTGGATCTCACAATACCTGATCACAAAAAAGCTTGGATAAGTTGTTCCATAGGGTTGTGACCAGTTGCTGATGTTGGATCAGAAGACCTGGCTCACAATCTAGATTCCAATTCATCCCAAAGGGCTTCAGTAAGGTTGAAGTCAAGGCTTTGTGAAGGCCACTTGAGTTCCTCCGCACCACACTGGTCAAACCATGTCTTTATGGAGCTGGCTCTGTACTCAGGGGAGCAGCCGTGCTGGAACAGAAAAGGACCTTCACCAAAATGTTACCACAACGTTAGAGCAGCACCAGAGGCGTAACAAGAACCTTCAGGGCCCTGGTACAAGAAACCATGAAGGCCCCCTCTGACCCCCAGCGAGGGTTCTTCCCACTGATCCCGGGGTCCTTTACTTCCGTTGAGGGACCCTTTATTACGGTCCCACAGCGTGACCCCTGTAGCTATGCCACTTAGCAGCGCAATTGTCTAAAATGTCTTTAGATGCTGTGGTATTATCAACAACTTTACCGGAGCCTCCTGAACTCCATCATTTTGGAGGAAAGCCCACATACCTCTTAGCCATATAGTGAACATTATTTCCCTTTAAGCCATATGGCATAGTGTTATAGCAAAAGCAGGATTATTGCATGAAAATGATTAATGATTTATAGAGATCTCTATCTCATTGCTGCTTCCTGAGTATGTCTTTATCTATGTGAAGGTTTCCTGTGAAGGGTCAGACAGGAGAACACTTGTAATATGCACCTTATAGCCTCCTATGGCTCTGTATTCATGCAGAGCTCTCTAGAACTCTGAACAAGCCACGCAGGAAGTCCTTGACGGAGAAATGCTTTGATACGGGACTCTTCTCGGTGGATGATTGATACAGCAAATATCATCTTGTCTACAAAGGGAAGTACAGTATCATGTAAATATGTAAAGATTAATCTCAGCAAGGAGCCCGGCAATAATTCTATTGAAGGTTTTTTTTTTTTTTTGCACATTTCAGAATAATTTTTATTACAAAGAAAGAAGATTTGTTGCACCTACGATTAAAGAGAACCAGATTCTGAATGCAACCTCCACTTTTACATCCTTTCCATCTTATGACGTAGTCCAGGGGGTCTCCAAACTTTCTAAGCAAAGGGCCAGTTTACTGTCCTTCAGGCTTTCGGGGGCCGGACCGTGGCCAGTGAGAGTAGAAAATGCCCCAACATAGGTGCCCCATCATTGGCGTCAATGAGAGAAATAGTGCTACATTGTTGGTATCAGTGGAAGAATAGCGCCCTATTGATGGTATCAATAGGTGGAATAGTGCCCCATCATTGGTGTCAGCGGAAGAAATAGAGACCCATTGTTGGTATCAGTGCCCCATTTATGGCATCAGTAAGGGGGAATAGTGCCCCATTATTGGTGTCGGTTGGTAAAATAGTGCCCCCAAGGGTCAGGATAAAGGCAAGCAAAGGGCCACATCCAGCCCCCGGGCCGCAGTTTGGAGGCCACTGGCGTAGAGTCTACAGAGTCACGCCCTATGTGGCCACGGATTGATTTTACTATAAAATTACTGATTTCACTCTTTAAATGGTATAAAGTTTTAGAGTGGGCTGCACTTGCTGACCAGGTCATAGACAAATGACGTCCTCGGTCAGAAGTGGAATACCGGGGTTATGGCTGCAGCATAATGCCATAACTCCGGTGTTTTTTTTAGCTAGCGATTCTCTAACCGATAAAAATGGTCCAAAATGGCGGATTTGCCGCTTGATCACTTTTAGAAGCGGTCGCCACCCCCAACAGTCCACCCCCCCCCACCCCCCGGCACTTCCCAGTGGTTTTCGGGCTTACCTGGATGATCGGTGGTCGAGAACCCATCCGGCGCTTGCAGCGGCTGGTAACCGAGATGAGCAGAGGAAAGATGGCCTCCGCTCATTTCTATGATCTAGGAGGACCGGAGCGGCGCCATGACGTCACTTCTGGTTTTGTCCCAGTGTAAACAAGGCCCTTTTTTTTTTTAAAGCATTAGATCAATTATTATTTTTTTTTTTTAATCTAACGCTCTACATTGTAGAGGAGAGATGTGGGGTCTTTGACCCCATATCTCAATAAAGAGGACCAGTCACCGCTTATCTCTATCACAAGGGATATTTACATCCTTGTGATAGAAAAAAAGCGATTAAAACATCAATAAATTGGTTATATATTGTGGGGTTTTTTTGTTTTATTTATTTTTTCATTAAAGTGTATTTTTTCCCTAAAATTTGCATTTGCAAATAGTCTAGTGACAAAAAAAAAAAACCTGCAACGATCGCCATTGGGTATCTATTTACTCAACGTAACATTATCTTTCATGTTTTACAAAAAGAATTGATTATATTGTGGGTTTTTTGCAACAGGTTAAAAAAGGGCCATGCACATTTTTTTTCAGTCCATTGTGATGCATTGGCAGCTCATTCATAATAAATGGATGCCGTAATGTGCATTTACGTGCCGCGTTGGAATGGGCCCCCAATGATGTGCATACATGGTTGCATTAATTTGTGTTGCCTGGAGTTCACCTTTAAGCCTACAGACAGCCACGCTGATGATCCATAATCGTCTGTTAATGAGCAGTGAGCGCTGTCTGTTTAGGTTTGCCCAGCGTGAAGGAGACGTCTCAGCCCAGCAAACACCTGTACGCCGCTGGAAGAGTTGCAATGTTATTTTTCTTCCCCTTCATCACACCTGTCTAGCTCAGGGCTAAATAAACCGGAGAACTGGCAGCCTTGTGCCTCGTTACTGGCTTAGGCTACTGTACGAGAATCATGCGGAGAAATGACAGCTGCTTTATTGAACCGTATTGAAAACCTGCTTGACAGTCACATTTAAGGAGATCAGGACATTCACTCTAATTGGAGAGAAGTTGAAAGGGGGCAATTTTCTCATTTTCCTTTTATCATCTCTATATGGATCGAGGGGATAATTGGACCTGTGAAATGCCCGGCATTGAGGGGCTGGCATAGGGACTCTAGGCACATCCAGGCGTGCCGCAACAGGTGAGGAAACCGACTGTGATGTCACCCAAACACGCATAATAACGGATTCCGTTGATGTTGGCTGTCGCATTGTAGTGTTTCTTGACCAAACTTTGAAAAAAAAATTAAAAAATGAGAGCTTCACCATTAACCCTTTGTGACCAGAGATCATTGATGCCTAGAGGCCTAGGACAAATCAAGCCAGCATGTTCCATTAGGTCTGGCAATTACTGTATGGTTAGTTTCCAGTAATCCATGTCCTTAGTCTGCTTGTCTTCAGCAAACTGTTTGCGGGCTTTCTTGTACATCATATTTAGAAGAGGCTTCCTTCTGGGACGACAGCCATGTAGACCAATTTGATGCAGTGTGCGGCGTAGGGTCTGAGCACTGACAGGCTGACCCACCACCCCTTAAACCTCTGCATGGATTTTGTTGTCCGGATGTCCGATCGTGTGTACAGGGCATTAGTGTTACAAGGTCTCAGGTGTGAATGGGGAGCAGGTGTGTTAAATTTGGTGTTATCGCTCTCAATCTCTCATACTGGTCACTGGAAGTTCAACATGGCACCTCATGGCAAAGAATTCTCTGAGGATCTGAAAAAAGAATTGTTGCTCTACATAAAGATGGACATACAGGGATTAAGTACAGCGCTGCGCTGAAGGTAACAAACAGCAGCCAACACACCCGTAGACTCAGGATCAGAACTAACAGTAAAAATATAAAAGTGTGGCGCTAAATTATACGTAAAAAGTGAATATACAGGTATAGTGAGTATAGATCAGATTCTGGGACTATAAGGTGGGAAAAGTTTTTGGATGGCAGAAGTCCATCGTAGGATCTACTTCACAGACCGCAATGGAGACTGACACCAATAATGAGGCCATTACTGCCCCCCCCATAGAACCTTCGGTTCGCCCCAAATCTATTATAGATAAAGGACGACCCCATAGTGGTCCCCCTCAACATATGGGACGACAGCCCCATACTCCCAGAAACCAACACAGGGGTAGAGGATATCATTCTAGAGGCAGAGGAAGAGGTGGCAACCGGAGTGACCAACAGGGTTATGATTACCAATACCGTGAACGTGAGAACTCATATCATCATCGGTCTCCGGTCCGTTATCATGATTCCCCTTATCGCCACCCTCCTTACTACCCCAACACACCATACTACAGACATCCACCAATTTCCACCTACAATAGATATTCCCCATTACGGGATCACCACAATGAAAATGTCTGTCCGTTCCCCAATGCCGGCTATGATCCACCCTCTTATAAACAACCCTATTCGAACTCACGGGCTAGTCGGGGTTTTCGCGAGGACACTCCGAACAGAAAAAGAGGTCCGGAAACAAGAGAGGGACCAGAGGAGGGCGGAGGGTTCAGAGACGAAAAACGAAAAAGAACATAATGTGTCAGGGTGCATTTAATCTGAGTGACACTGTTCTCACACAGGAGGAGAAAAGTGTTTTGAATAAGGGGCTCAAGTTTGCCCCCCCACACAAACTGAACAAATTCACTACGTTCATCGACATTCACAAATTTATTAGAAAAATCAATGTTCAAAGATATATCATCTCGAACCCTACCAGAAATATAGCCAGGGAAGCAACGTCTGGCACGGTACATTCCGGTTTATCCAACCCCTCCCTTTTCAGTCCCCCAACACAACCTCCACCAGCCATTAATTTATTTAAAGAATTGGTGATAAGAGATCTAGCGAAAATTCCACTCAAACGTAAATTCCATAATCCTTTGCCCCCAACGGGCTTGAAAACTCTCTGTGATAACAAGAACTTGGTCATCCGCCCCGCTGACAAGGGCGGTGGCATTGTTTTATTAGATAAAACTGATTACTGTGAAGAAATGTATCGCATTTTAGGAGACCGTGAAACTTATATAGAACTACCAAATAATCCTACATATGAGTATAAGAGAGAATTGAAGAAAATAATAAATAAAGGTTATGAGTCTCGTATTTTAAATAACAAGGAGAGATCTTTTTTAGTTCCCTTAGCCCCGCGCATTCCAGTTATGTATTATTTGCCCAAAGTTCACAAAGACCCCCTACACCCCCCAGGTCGACCCATAATTAGTGGTATCGACTCGGTTACCTCTAAAATTGGGAAGTACATAGACTTCTTCCTCCAGCCGTCTGTACTTAAAATGCCATCTTATCTTAAGGACACAAAAGATGTGATTAGATTACTATCTAATGTTTCCTACTCCGGTGACCTTATCATGGCCACTGCGGACATGGCGTCTCTCTACACCTGCATTCCGCACCGTCAAGGTGTGAATGCGGTACAACATTTTTTGAATAGAGACGTCACTCTTGCTTCCCCCCAAATCAATTTTATTATGGAGTTAATCGAGTTTGCTACGCAACATAATTACTTTTGGTTTAATGGTAACTACTATCGCCAACACAAGGGGGTTGCAATGGGGGCTAAGTTTGCCCCCAGCTTGGCCAACTTGTTCATGGCCAAGTGGGAGGAGGATGTCGTTTATGCCATGGGGAACCCGCATCTTTTGTTGTGGGCCCGGTACATAGACGACATCCTCCTCCTATGGACAGGTAGCCATGATGATCTGGTTGACTTCATGGCATCTTTAAACACAAATGATAGGGGTATTTCCCTGTCTTTTGAGGCTAGTACCACCTCTGTCCATTTTCTAGATCTGGTCATTGACAGAAGGGAAGGTGGTTTCACATTTAGTACTTATTTCAAATCCACCGACAGAAATGGCTATATACCGACCGATAGCTGTCATCACAGCTCCTGGATAAGATCAGTCCCCCGGAGTCAATTCTTAAGGTTACGCAGGAATTGCACCGACCACGATACCTTCATGGTTCAAGCTAGGATGCTGAGGGATCGGTTTTTGGAAAAGGGATACTATCTCCCCGATCTAAATAGGGAAATTGAAAATGCCTATAAGGTGGATCGCCAGACACTACTACAAGATAGACCTAAACACCCCAATGATGATTTCAAATGGTCATTTCTGACGTCCTTCTCTATGCAACACAAGCATATCAAAAGGATTTTTGAACACCATTGGGATGTTCTCAGAACAGACAAAATACTAGGACCACTACTACCCGAGACCCCCAAGGTGGTCTTTAGAGGCGTTCCATCCCTTAGGAACAAGTTGGCCCCTAACGTCATCGATCCACCAAAAAAACCATCTTTCTTTCACAATTGGACGGGTTTTCACCCTTGTAAAAGATGTTTGGTTTGCCAGTATAACACTTGTGGGAGAAGGATCAGTCATAATTTTTCCTCTACCGTAACTGGTCGCATGTACACAATAAAACAATTTAGTACATGTGCAACCACAGGGATTGTATACTTCTTAACCTGCCCCTGCGGGAAACAATATGTGGGCCGTACTTAGATCTTTTATGGTACGTGTCTCGGAACATATTAATTTAATTAAAGCAGGTAGTACCAAACATACGGTCCCTAGGCATTATAGGGAATGTCATGATAGAAACCCTGAGGGCACTCAGTTTCTTATCATAGACAAATACACGGCCCCTTGGTGGGGGGGGGTCGACACTTAGGGGTGTCTCCCGTTTGGAGACATATTGGATATACGAGTTGGGGTCCCATTCTCCGCAAGGTATTAACGTTGAATGGGACATCAACTCTTTTATCAACCAAGCATAGCTATAAATGTATTTCCGTTCTCTCCTTGATTTTTTAATTTTTTAATTTTTAAATTTTAATTATTTTTTTTGTTTTTTAAAAGGAACATGTATAATCCAACATACCACATTTATGCTTCTTTGGTTACTATATTCTCCTATATGTATTATTTTATGGTATATATGTATCCAAGTATGTTCTGGATTGTATAGGTGCCCCCTACTGGTAATGTCCGGTAGATCTTACTTTTATACCCATTTGTGTCAAACACGTCCCGGTTTCCAACATATTTATATTTATTTTCTATTGATTCCTCTGGAAACATTTCTAAATTTTATACTACCAATATCTTTTCCAATTATATTTTCAAATCATTCAGCCTTATATACCTCTCATATAGTTTTTTCTGTGTGTGTCCGCCTTTGCTGACACTTCAGTGGCCCTTCCGGTCCTGTATCCTAGTAGAGCTCCACCTCTGGGGGAGTTGCGACCGATCCCCATTCACTTACAAGCGTCTCCAAAGAGAGGCTTGGTTAGATCAATGTGGAGCGCATGCCGACGCTGCCGTGTTCCGCGTATGACGTCATTCCGCAACACGACAGCGAGGCTTGGCTCAGGAGGTGGAGCGTGGTGTCATCACTGCGCTTCCACCCATTTGCCTTGGAGAAAACGAAAGTGAGGCTTGGTTCCGGATCGTATATCGGCCCTAATCCAAGCCATTCAAACTCTGTTGTCTTTTATTTTTTTCAGATCTAATTCGTTTTAATTAAACATAGCTTGATCATGTACATTGTCTAATTTGGGAACACTTATACCCCTTGAACCGGAAATTAAAGTTGTCAGAAGCACTTCCGGTTTCGGTCATTTCCAGTGGGGGTCATCATTCAACATTTATCTATATATAGAGCGGTGGGTTGAGGGGGTCCACACCCCAGATGATGACTTTTTTAGTTGAAACATGTCGGGTGGACCCCTCATAACTACCGCTACAAGATTACATGCTGTTTTTATCTTCTAAAAATGTGAGTTTGTTTTCCTTTTATTTTAATAAATCCAAGTTCAAACGTTATCACGCTATGTGAGTGTTTTTTCCCTCACATGTTATCCACACCAATTATCTGGTTCACGGTGCATCCACTGCTGAGGAAGTCGTGCTGATCCTCTTCCCTCCTTACCTGATGACATCCGGCCAGATTATATGCCTAGACCTGGGGGTCATCAAGCCTTTTTGACCTGTATGGCATATGCCATTTCAGGCCACATTTTCTGGTAAGCCTCCCTGGTTTCTGGTGATGGTCCTGACACTGACATCAATCCTCTGTGCACTTCCGGTTTCTCTACGGTTTATTTATATACCAAGGCGCCGGCTCTGAACCATCCCCCTGCATGCTCAGGAGATACCTGGTCACCATTATCTTTCCACCACTATTATAGACTTTTTTTGCCTATTTGCACATATATTGGGACTTTATATTTCACGTTTTTCATATATTTTGTTCAATACATGTATATTGATTGCCATTATATACTCTACATAAAGATGGCCTAGGCTAAAAGAAGATTGCAAAGACCCTGAAACTGAGCTGCAGCACGGTGGCCAAGACCATACAGCAGTTTAACAGGACAGGTTCCACTCAGAACAGGCCTCGCCATGGTCCACCAAAGAAGTTGAGGTCACGTGCTCAGCGTCATATCCAGAGGTTGTCTTTGGGAAATAGATGTATGAGTGCTGCCAGCATTGCTGCAGAGGTTGAAGGGGTGGGGGTCAGCCTGTCAGTGCTCAGACCATACGCCACACACTGCATCAAATTGGTCTGCATGTCTGTCGTCCCAGAAGGAAGCCTCTTCTACAGATGATGCACAAGAAAGTCCACACACAGTTTGCTGAAGACAAGCAGACTAACGACATGGATTACTGGAACCATGTCCTGTGGTCTGATGAGACCAAGATAAACTTATTTGGTTCAGATGGTGTCAAGCGTGTGTGGGGGCAACCAGGTGAGGAGTACAAAGACAAGTGTGTCTTGTCTACAGTCAAGCATGGTGGTGGGAGTGTCATGGTCTGGGGCTGCATGAGTGCTGCCGGCACTGGGGAGCTACAGATCATTAAGGGAACCATGAATGCCAACATGTACTGTGACATACTGAAGCAGAGCATATTCCCCTCCCTTCAGAGACTGGGCTGCAGGGTATTATTCCAACATGATAACGACCCCAAACACACCTCCAAGACGACCACTGTTTTGCTAAAGAAGCTGAGGGTAAAGGTGATGGACTGGCCAAGCATGTCTCCAGACCTAAACCCTATTGAGCATCTGTGGGACATCCTCAAATGGAAGGTGGAGGAGCGCAAGGTCTCTAACATCCACCAGCTCCGTGATGTCGTCATGGAGGAGTGGAAGAGAACTCCAGTGGCAACCTGTGAAGCTCTGATGACCTCCATGCCCAAGAGGGTTAAGACAGTGCTGGAAAATAATGGTGACCACACAAAATATGGATACTTTGGGCCCAGTTTGGACATTTTCACTTAGGGGTGTACTGACTTTTGTTGCCAGTGGTTTACACATTAATGGCTGTGTGTTGAGTTATTTTGAGGGGACAGCAAATTTACACTGTTATACAAGCTGTACACTCACTACTTTACATTGTAGCAAAGTGTCATTTCTTCAGTGTTGTCACATGAAAAGATAGAAGAAAATCATTTACAAAAATGTGAGGGGTGTACTCACTTTTGTGAGATACTGTATATAGATTTTTTGACATATAAGGCTTTTATTCAATATACTAGTTTAGTATTTATTTTTCTTTTATGATAGTTTTTTCTTAGGACATATACGGCTTTTATTCAAAATATTAATGTATTATGTTTTTTCTTTTTTTAGAGGTTGACAAATACACAAACAAGTATTTTTAAATGTTTTTTAATTGTATTTTTAATTGTTAAATACTGTTATTGTATCTGACAAATACAGTATGAAATAGAGGCTAACTTAAAGATAAAGTTTATTATTTTTTTGCCAATGAAACCTAAGTACACTTATTTATTTATTTATTTTTAGGACATATACGGCTTTTATTAATTATACTAGTTATTTTCTTTTTATTTATAGGTTGACACATGCACAAACATGTAATTTTTAAATTTTTTTTATTGTATTTATTATTGTTTAAAACTGTTATTGTATCTGACAACTACAGTATTAAACAGAGGCTAATCTGAGGCTGGAGGCTTTTTTTTGCTAATTAAGCCTAAATATACAGTGAGGGAAAAAAGTATTTGATCCCCTGCTGAATTTGCATGTTTGCCCACTGACAAAGAAATGATCAGTCTATAATTTTAATGGTCGGTTGATTTTAACAGTGAGAGACAGAACAACAACAAAAAAATCCAGGAAAACGCATTTCAAAAAAGTTATAAATTGATTTGCATTTTAATGAGTGAAATAAATATTTGACCCCTTCGCAAAACATGACTTAGTACTTGGTGGCAAAACCCTTGTTGGCGATCACAGAGGTCAGACGTTTCAAAATCAGGAGGGATTTTGTCTCGCTCCTCTTTGCAGATCCTCTCCAAGTCATTGAGGTTTCAAGGTTGATGTTTGGTAACTCGAATCCTCAGCTCCCTCCACATATTTCCTATGGGATTAAGGTCTGGAAACTGGCTAGGCCACTCCAGGACCTTAATGTGCTTCTTCTTGAGCCACTCTTTTGTTGCCTTGGCCGTGTGTTTTGGGTCATTGTCATGCTGGAATTCCCATACACGACCCATTTTCAATGCCCTGGCTGAGGGGAGGAGGTTCTCACCCCGTCCATCATCACTTTGATGCAGTGAAGTTGTCCTGTCCCCCTAGCAGAAAAACACCCCCAAAGCATAATATTTCCGCCTCCATGTATGACGGTGGGGATGGTGTTCTTTGGGAAATAGGCAGCATTCCTCCTCCTCCAAACATGGCAATTTGAGTCTATGCCAAAGAGCTCGATTTTGGTCTCAACTGACCACAACACTTTCCCCCAGTTCTCCTCTGAATCATTCAGATGTTCATTAGCATGCTTCATACATGCCTGTACATGTGATTTCCTGAGCAGGGGTACCTTGCGGGCGCTTCAGGATTTCAGTCCTTAACGGCGTAGTGTGTTACCAATTGTTTTCTTGGTGACTATGGTCCCAGCTGCCTTGAGATCATTGACAAGATTCTCCTGTGTAGTTCTGGGCTGATTCCTCACCGTTCTCATGACCATTGAAACTCCACGAGGTGAGATCTTCCATGGAGCCCCCAGACTGAGGGAGACTGACAGTTATTTTGTGCTTCTTCCATTTGAGAATAATCGCACCAACTGTTGTCACCCTCTCACCAAGCTGCTTGGCGATGGTCTTGTAGCCCATTCCAGCCTTGTGTAGGTCTACAATCTTCTCCCTGACATCCTTGGACAGCTCTTTGGTCTTGGCCATGGTGGAGAGATTGGAATCTGATTGATTGCTTCTGTGGACAGGTGTCTTTTATACAGGTAACAAGCTGAGATTAGGACCACTCCCTTTAAGAGAGTGCTCCTAATCTCAGCTCAGTACCTGTATAGGAGCCAGAAACATTGCTGATTGATAGGGGATCAAATGCATATATATACATATATATATATATATATATATATATATATATATATATATAAATTTTCAAAGCGGTCGGCGATTTTGAAGACCAGGATGGCAGGGACAGGGGATCGAAGGCTGCACTGGGGCAAGGCTGCACTGGGGAAGGCTGCACTGGGGAAGGCTGCACTGACAAGGCTGCACTGACAAGGCTGCACTGACAAGGCTGCACTGACATGGCTGCACTGACAAGGCTGCACTGTAATGGCTGCACTGAGAAGGCTGCACTGACATGGCTGCACTGACAAGGCTGCACTGACATGGCTGCACTGACAAGGCTGCACTGACATGGCTGCACTGGGGAAGGCTGCACTGACAAGGCTGCACTGACATGGCTGCACTGGGGCAAGGCTGCACTGAGAAGGCTGCAATGATGGGCATTTAAATGTAAGTTTTTTTCCCTTCAACTTTCCTCCTAAAAGTTTTTTTTCCTTAAAATTCCCTCCTAAATTGGGGTGCGTGTTATACGCCGGTGCGTGTTATACGCCGATAAATACGGTATTTATTTTTTTTGCTAGTAATGGCGGCGATCTGCGATTTTCATCGGGACTGCGACATTATGGCGGACGGACTCAGGACACTTTTGACACATTTTTGGGACCATTGACAATTATACAACGATCAGTGCTATAAAATGCACTGATTACTGTGTAAATGTCACTGGCAGGGAAGGGGTTAACACTAGGGGGCGATCAAGGGGTCAACTGTGTTCCCTAGTGTGTTCTAACTGTAGGGGGAGGGGACTGACTAGGGGAGGAGACCGATCGGTGTTCCTAGCTAGTAGGAACTCACGATCTACCTCTCCTCTCCTCACAGAACAGGGATGCGTGTGTTTACTGGGCTATATACCCTATCTGTAATGCTGAGCTATATACCCTATCTGTAATGCTGACCTATATACCCTATCTGTAATACTGGGCTATATACTGTATCTGTAATGCTGGGCTATATACCCTATCTGTAATGCTGGGCTATATTATTAATATTATACAGGATTTATATAGCGCCAACAGTTTGCGCAGCACTTTACAATATGGGGCGGACAGTACACTTACAATACAAATCAATACAGAAGGGATCAGAGGGCCCTGTTCGTTAGAGCTTACAATCTATATACCGTATATTTAATGCTGGGCTATATACCCTATCTGTAATGCTGACCTATATACCCTAATCTGTGAGGCTGAGTGATATACTCTGTCCTGTGAGGCTGAGCTGTATACTCTGTCCTGTGATGCTGAGCTGTATACTCTGTCCTGTGATGCTGAGCTGTATACTCCTGACACTATGGGTGGAAGCAAGTGATAAACAGGGGACGGAGTGGGTGGATTCTATAAGGGGTGGGGCTTATGAGAAGTGGGAGGGGTCAAAAAGGAAGGGCAAGGTCTGGTGCCCCCCCATCCTAAAACTTCACCAGCCGCCACTGGCAGACACTGAAGAGGAAGAGCTAAGAGCGCTGGCAGGGGACCCCAGAAGAGGAGGTTTGGGGCCACTGTGTGCAATACAAAATGCAATGCACAGAACAGGTAAGTATAACATGTTTGTTATTTTAATAGAAAAAAAAAAAAACATAAGCCTTTACAACCAGTTTAAGGAATGGCCCTGCGTGGATATAAGAGGGAGTTCTGTCCTTCACCGTCCATTTCTGGCGTAACAATCATCAGAGTCACCATCGCAGACAGACGAGTCGCTGTAACAATCTGAGTTTGTGTCTGAACGTCGGAGATTAAACCCTCTACTGCAAAGGTCAGCAGTTTCACAGCGTGTTACCTACCCGTCTCAGCTGGCAGGGAGCGCGGTGCGGGCACAGAGCGTCCCGTTGTGTGCGCACCACCTGACAGCGCCCAAGTGCTGAGACATCATTTCAGGAGTTTGTTCTGCTAAATTGTGGCGTGTTAATTGACATATATAGTAATAAAGTGAGTGAGTAAACCAGGCCACCCGGTACAAGCTTCTCTTTATTTTACTTCTCCGTGTAACATTTGTCTGGAGTTATTAAAACATGGAAAATTAAATGAACCTCCTCAGGAGCCAAAGTGAATTACTGCTACATTATATCTGTTTTTTTTTTTCCTTTTTAAGTTTTTGTAGGGATTTTTTTCATTTTTTTTGGTAATTTTTTTTTCAATCATTACACCGAGAGCCTGATTGTTTTTTGTTTCTTTTGCTTTTTAGTTTTTTAGGGGTCTTTTTTTTAGCTGTTTCTGAGCCTTTCTAACCCTTATGCCGTGTACACCCTTTCGGAATTCTCGTCGGAAAAAGCTATGATGGTTTTTCTGACGGAATTCCGCTCAAGTTTGTCTTGCATACACACGGTCACACCAAAGTCCGACCGTCCAGAACGCGGTGACGTACAACACGTACGACGGGACTAGAAAAGGGAAGTTCAGTAGCCAGCGCGCCACCCCTTGGGCTCCTTCTGCTAATCTTGTGTTTATCTCGTGTTAGTAGAAGTTTGGTGAGAGACGATTCGCGCTTTTCAGACTCCTGCTTTTTTAGATCGTTTTACTGCTGTTCAGTTTGTGCTTGTGGCTTTGTATCTGGTTTTTAGTGCATTAGGTCAGTTCGTATCTGTTTTTCAGTGTGTTCTTGTCCGCTTGTTACTGATTTTTAGCTCGCTCTTCACAGGCCTTGCTGTTCTTCAGTGCGTTCTGTTTAGTTCGTTCTGACCAGCTGACCGTTTTGAAGCCATGTTGCGGGTACGTGCTCGTCATAGAGTTCGTGCTGTGCGGGGGCTTGGTGTTGGGGTTCTTACTTTGACCCAAGCCCAGTCCATGAACAGGGTGTTCATGGACCATGAATTGGTTGCTCTAGCGTGACCAATTTTCTCATATGCCTTTGTTGCGGGAGATCCAGGAGAATAACCCTGATGATTTCAGGAACTATCTCTGGATGACGGACCCCCCATTTTTCACCGTTTTTTGGCCTTGCTGTCCCCTTATATCAGCAGGCAGGACACCTGCATGCGGCAAGCCATCACTCCGGAGCAGAGGGTTTTTAATTACTGGCTGCCCAGAGCCAGAAGAGTCGTGGAGAATGCCTTTGGGATCCTGTCCAGTCCGTCCCGCCTATTTAAAACAGCCATAAATATGGCGGAATACAAACTAAACCATATCATTTTATGTTGCTGCATCCTGCACAATTTTTTAAAAAGACCTAATGCAAGTTACGTTGCCTCCGTTGGGCCTGAGGCTTTCAGAAACTCCAATGACAGCCCTGGAAGCTGGTCGTTCTGGCTTGCCCCCCCCAAAGCGCCTGTTAAGTGCGAGAAAAATATGTTGAATATTTTACAGGTAGGGGGGGCCATTGCTATGCCAGCATATTTTGAATACATTTTCTCTTTTATCAGATCAAATCTTGATTTTCATTTACTTCTTGTGTTTCTCTTAGCTGTCTCCTAGGTTCTCCTAGTGCACTTGTAGTGCCAAGTGGTTTTTCCATTATTAAATAACACCCATTGTCACTGTAAACACTAACTTAACACAACAAATGGTATTAATCATTGAAAGAAGAAGCCACACATTGTTGAGTATAAAACCTTTTACTCCCTGCACATTCACACGTGCGTTTTATAAAACATTTGGCGGTAAAAAAAAACACTTTTTTTTTTCAAAGTTTTACCTTGAAATTTCTGAAAAAAATACAGAAACAGGCATGTTTCCAAACATAACATACACAACTCCTTAACTTACAAAATTTAACATTGCAAAAAAGAAGGCAATATCAGACATTTTATAGTGTGAAAAAGGTCTGGATCTTGCCTTCATCAGATGGGGTGAAGTCAGCCCTGTAAAAGCCAAATTTAGAAGATGCACACAAATTGGGAGTCAAAATGTGGATTTCCTTTCTGATCCCATACCTAATGTCAACATGTGCTATCTCCCATCATGGGGGATCAATGGACGTGTTTTGGGGGTGCAACCACTTCCTCTCACCTACTAGAGTTGGGTGGAAGGGGTTGCACCCACAAAACGCGTACTTTGTAATCCCCCGTTGGCAGATAGCACATGTTGTCACACTGTGTGCATCTTCCAAATTTGGCTTTTAAACTGTATTAAAACTTTGGATAAAATTATTTAAACAAAAAAAAAATTCCAGGATTCTTTTTAGGATTTCAATTCTCCCTAGTACAGCAATCATGTTCTTCAGTCTTTGTTCAATCTCCTTGGTTTTTTCTTTGATAATGTCCAAATCACGACTACAAAACATGAGCACATTCTTTACACTGATAATCAGGGTACTCATCATCAGTGCAGCCCCATCAGTGTAGATCAGTGCAGCTTATCAGTGCCCATCAGAGCAGCTTATCAGTGCCCATCTTTGCCGCCTAACAGTGCCCATCGGTGCTGTCTCATTGCCCATCATTGCAGCTTATCAGTGCCCATATTTGCCAGCAATCAGTGCCTGCTCATCAGTGCTGCCTCATCAGTGCCCATCAGTGCAGCCTCATCAGTGCCCATCAGTGCAGCCTCATCAGTGCTTCATCAGTGCCCATTAGTGCTGCCTCATCAGTGCCCATCAGTGCTGCCTCATCAGTGCAGCCTCATCAGTGCCCATTAGTGCTGCCTTATTGGTGCCCATTAGTGCAGGCTGATCAGTACCCATCAGTGCCCATCAGTGCCTCATCAGTGCAGCCTCATCAGTGCAGCCTCATCAGTGCCCATCAGTGCCTCATCAGTGCCCATCAGTGCTGCCTCATCAGTGCAGCCTCATCAGTGCCCATCAGTGCAGCCTCATCAGTGCCCGTCAGTGCCTCATCAGTGTCCATCAGTGCTGCCTCATCAGTAGGGATGAGCCGAACACCCCCCGGTTCGGTTCGCACCAGAACCCGCGAACGGACCGAAAGTTCGCACGAACGTTAGAACCCCATTGACGTCTATGGGACTCGAACGTTCGAAATCAAAAGTGCTCATTTTAAAGGCTAATTTGCATGGTATTGTCCGAAAAAGGGTTTGGGGACCCGGGTCCTACCCCAGGGGACATGTATCAATGCAAAAAAAACTTTTAAAAACGGCCGTTTTTTCGGGAGCAGTGATTTTAATGATGCTTAAAGTAAAAAAAAAAAGTGAAATATCCCTTTAAATATCGTACCTGGGGGGTGTCTATAGTATGCCTGTAAAGTGACGCGTGTTTCCCATGTTTACAACAGTCCCTGCACCAAATGTCATTTTTAAAGGAAAAAATCTCATTTAAAACTGCTTGCGGGTTTAATGTCATGTCGGGTCATGGCAATATGGATGAAAATCAGTGAGACAAACGGCATGGGTACCCCCCCAGTCCATTACCAGGCCCTTTGGGTCCTGTATGGATATTAAGGGGAACCCCGCACCCAAATTAAAATAAGGAAAGGCCCTATATACTCTGAACAGCAGTATACAGGCGGTGCAAACAAGACAGGGACTGTAGGTTTGTTGTTAAGTAGAATCTCTTTGTAATTTTGAACGGGTACATTTTTAACGTGTTTAGCTCCAGCCAAAAAATCTTTTTTAAGCTTTTTGGAAAACATAGGGAAGGGTTATCACCCCTGTGACATTTGTTTTGCTGTCTTTCCTCCTCTTCAGAAGATTTCACCTCACTTTTTTGTCCCAATGAAAAATGTTTTTTGAAAATTTGAGTTTTTTTTGTGGAACAAGGATTGGAAAGCATCAGTGGAAAGGAGAAATTGTTTTCCCATATTAACTCTTACAGGAGAGAATTTTCCTTCCTAGGGGTAGATTTCATCTCACTTCCTGTTGTCTCCTTCCGTTTGCAAGTAGGAGTCGTTTGTAAGTTAGATGTTTGAAAGTAGGGTCCTGCCCTATATACTCAGCAGAAATTTGGGCCTTAGGTGTTGCTGTGGCCACAACACTGTAAGCCCTCACAGGGCCCTGCTGTGAAATATTAGATCAAGAATTGTAATTACATGCCCCTGTTGAACAGGAGCTGAAAAATTAGGCCTTAGGCACTGGTGCTGGTGCCACAACACTGCAACCCCTCACAGACACTCTAGTTGGAACGCAGGAACGAGCCCTGCTGCAAAGTATTGCTTCAAAAATTGTAATTACACGCCCCTGTTAGACAGGGGCAGAAAAATTGGGCCTTAGGCACTGGTGCTGGTGCCACAACACTGCAACCCCTCACAGACACTCTAGTTGGAACGCAGGAACGAGCCCTGCTGCAAAGTATTGCATCAAAAATTGTAATTACACGCCCCTGTTAGACAGGGGCAGAAAAATTGGGCCTTAGGCACTGGTGCTGGTGCCACAACACTGCAACCCCTCACAGACACTCTAGTTGGAATGCAGGAACGAGCCCTGCTGCAAAGTATTACATCAAAAATTGTAATTACACGCCCCTGTTAAACAGGGGCTGAAAAATTGTGCCTTAGGCACTGGTGGTGGCGCCCAGAACCAAAAATGTTCTTACAAGCTATCAGCGTGATGATTGAGGAGGAAGAGGATAATTACTCAGGGATAGTCACTCAGCATCAGCATAGGCAGTCTTTGAAGGGATCTGAGATTTCAAAAAAAATTATTCGGTTACATCAGCATCAGGTGCTTGGTAGCTGGTGGTGATCCAAGACTGATTCATTTTTATGAAGGTCAGCCGATCGACCGAGTCGGTGGACAGACGCACCCTGTGATCGGTTACCACGCCTCCAGCAGCACTGAATGTGCGTTCCGAAAGAACGCTGGATGCAGGACAGGCCAGTAGCTCAATTGCATACTGTGCAAGCTCTGGCCAGTGATCCATCCTCAAGACCCAGTAACCCAGAGGATTTTCGGTGGGAAAGGTGTCCAAGTCTGATCTTGCCCCTAGGTATTCCTGCACCATGTAAAACAGACGCTGGCGATGGTTGCTGGAACCGATCATACCTTGGGGCTGCGGACCAAAAAATTGTCTGAACGCATCGGTCAGACGGCCACCTTCTCCACCGCTCCTTCTTTGACTGACCGAAGCCTCAGCAACACGTTGTCCAGAAACAGGAGTTTGTAACCTCCCAGTCTCTGGGAACGCGTTGCACAGACCTTTCTGCAAGGCCTCCCGAAGATGTTTCATCCTCTGCTCCCTCTGCGATGGCAAGATAAGGTCCGCAACCTTACCCTTGTAACGTGGATCAAAGAGGGTTGCCAGCCAGTATTGGTCCTTCTCCTTGATACCACGAATACGAGGATCCTTACGCAGGCTTTGCAGGATCAGGGAGGCCATGCAGCGTAGGTTTGCTGAGGCATTCGGTCCGGAGTCCTCTGGGTCACTAAGGACAACAACGTCCGCAGCCACCTCCTCCCAGCCACGTACAAGTCCATGTGTTCCTTGGGACTGATCCCTTAAAGACTGCTGATGCTGAGTGCCAGGCTCCACCTCCATACTGACACAATCTTCCTCCTCCTCCTCCTCCTCCTCGTCCTCTTCCTGTGTGATCGGCGGGCACGCAGGAACACTGTCTGGATAAAGGGGGCCTTGAGAGCTAAGGAAGTCCTCCTCTTCCTGCCTCTGTTCTGCCTCAAGTGCCCTGTCCATTATTCCACGCAGCGTGTGCTCCAACAGGTGGACAAGGGGGACAGTGTCACTGATGCATGCACTGTCAGTGCTCACCATCCTCGTGGCCTCCTCGAATGGTGACAGGACAGTGCATGCATCCCTGATCATGGCCCACTGGCGTGGGGAAAAAAAACCAAGGTCCCCTGACCCTGTCCTGGTGCCATAGTCGCACAGGTACTCATTGATGGCCCTCTGCTGCGTGTGCTGCCGCTGCAGCATGGCCAACGTTAAGTTCCACCTGGTGGGCATGTCACAGATTAGGCGGTTCTTGGGCAGGTTAAACTCCTTTTGGAGGTCCGTCAGCCGAGCACTGGCATTATATGACCGGCGGAAATGCACACAGACTTTCCTGGCCTGCCTCAGGACATCCTGTAAGCCCGGGTACCTGCCCAAGAACCGCTGCACCACCAAGTTAAGGACGTGAGCCAAACAGGGCACATGGGTCAGTTGTCCCTGTCGGAGGGCAGAGAGGAGGTTGGTGCCATTGTCGCAAACCACCATTCCTGCCTTAAGTTGGCGTGGCGTCAACCACCTCTGAACCTGCCCCTGCAGAGCTGACAGAACCTCTGCCCCAGTGTGGCTCCTGTCCCCCAAGCACACCAGCTCAAGCACCGCATGGCATCTTTTGGCCTGCGTACTTGCGTAGCCCCTTGAATGCCTACGGAGCACCGCTGGTTCCGAGGAAGAGGCCATGGAGGAAGAAGAAGAGGAGGGGGTAGAGGAGAGAGGTGTGTCACAATCAGCATTTTGGAGGCGTGGTGGCGGAACAACCTCCAACACTACTGCACCTTGTCCTGCATCCATCCCAGCTGCCAGCAGAGTCACCCAATGCGCCGTGAAACTTAGGTAACGTCCCTGTCCATGCCTGCTGGACCATGAGTCAGCGGTAATATGCACCTTACCGCTGACCGCCCTGTCCAGCGAGGCATGGACATTGCCTTCCACATGCCGGTAGAGAGCCGGAATCGCCTTCCGTGAGAAAAAGTGGCGTTTGGGTACCTGCCACTGAGGAACCGCACATTCCACAAACTCACGGAAGGGGGCAGAGTCTACCAACTGAAAAGGCAGCAGTTGAAGTGCTAGCAATTTTGCCAAGCTAGCATTCAACCGCTGGGCATGTGGATGGCTGGGAGCAAACTTCTTTCGGCGGTGCAGCAGCTGGGGCAGGGAAATTTGCCTGGTACAATCTGACGTCAGTGTACCAAAAGCAGATTGCCCACAAGTACTTGGCTGTGACACACCTAATTCTGCACCTTCATTCCTCTCACTGCAGGTCTCAGAGAGGACTGAAGGTCTAGTGGGGTTGGAAATCTCAGCTGATGAGGAGCAAGGAGAGATCCTCTTTGTTCTTTGGTGTGGGTCTTTTAGATATGCTTGCCAACGAACTGCATGGCAGGTCAACATATGTCTGTCAAGCATGTGGTACCCAAGCGGGAGATGTTTTGGCCACGCGAGATACGCTTGAGACATATGTTGCAAATAGCAGCGGTGCGATCTGATGCACTCGTCTAAAAAAAGGCCCACACCAAAGAACTTTTTGAATAACGCGCAGAGACTGCAGCGCCCTGCACATGTGGAGCTTTGGGGTGTGATGCAGTCAATGTGCTGCCCTTAGGCTGGCCCCTGGAAGGCATCCTGCCTCGTTGGTGATGTGCCGCCTCCTCCTCCTCCTCCTCCTCCTCCTCCTCCTCTCTCCTATCAGGCACCCACGTTGAGTCAGTGACCTCATCATCCCCTCCCTCCTCATTACTGGAGCAAACCTGGCAGTATGCTGCAGCAGGGGGAGCATGACTGCCAGATTGCTGTCCTTCTTGGGCACCCCCTCTGTCCGTGCTCATGTTACTGCCTTCATGGAGCTCAGTATCATCATCAGAGCCTTCCAAACGCTGGGCATCCTCCTGGAGCATGTACCCAACACTGTGGTCAAACAGTTCGAGGGAATCCTCAGGAGGACATGGTGGAGCTAGGGAAGGAGTCACTGATGACATTGAGCTGAGGGAAGAGGCCGCTGCTTTGCCAGACAAAGCACCCTGGGCATGGGTGAGAGAGGATGAGGAGGATGAGGACGGCTTGGTCATCCACTCGACCAAGTCTTCCGCATGTTGCGGCTCAACACGGCCAGCTGCCGAAAAAAAGGCCAAGCGTGTCCCATGGCCACGTGCTGATGAGGATGCACCGTCTCCACGACCAGCACTAGACACAGAGCCTGCTTGCCCTCTCTTATTGGCTTGTGACTGTCTGCCTCTCCTTCTTGGCCTTCCAGACATACTAATGGCCTGTAGCTGCACTAAGCTGGGATAGAACACCTGTAATTTTCTTCAGGTAGCTTTATATACTGTAATCAGACAAGCCTGCCTGTCAGTAGGAAGATAACAGGAACGGATCTAGCTGAACACTGTGAGCAGGACGCACTGCACTAAATGTAAATAGCAGGAACGGATCTAGCTGAACACTGTGAGCAGGACGCACTGACTGCACTAAATGTAAATAGCAGGAACAGATCTAGCTGAACACTGTGAGCAGGACGCACTGCTCTAAATGTAAATAGCAGGAACGGATCTAGCTGAACACTGTGAGCAGGACGCACTGACTGCACTAAATGTAAATAGCAGGAACAGATCTAGCTGAACACTGTGAGCAGGACGCACTGACTGCACTAAATGTAAATAGCAGGAACGGATCTAGCTGAACACTGTGAGCAGGACGCACTGCACTAAATGTAAATAGCAGGAACAGATCTAGCTGAACACTGTGAGCAGGACGCACTGCACTAAATGTAAATAGCAGGAACGGATCTAGCTGAACACTGTGAGCAGGACGCACTGACTGCACTAAATGTAAATAGCAGGAAAGGATCTAGCTGAACACTGTGAGCAGGACGCACTGCACTAAATGTAAATAGCAGGAACGGATCTAGCTGAACACTGTGAGCAGGACGCACTGCACTAAATGTAAATAGCAGGAACGGATCTAGCTGAACACTGTGAGCAGGACGCACTGACTGCACTAAATGTAAATAGCAGGAACGGATCTAGCTGAACACTGTGAGCAGGACGCACTGCACTAAATGTAAATAGCAGGAACAGATCTAGCTGAACACTGTGAGCAGGACGCACTGCACTAAATGTAAATAGCAGGAACGGATCTAGCTGAACACTGTGAGCAGGACGCACTGACTGCACTAAATGTAAATAGCAGGAACGGATCTAGCTGAACACTGTGAGCAGGACGCACTGCACTAAATGTAAATAGCAGGAACGGATCTAGCTGAACACTGTGAGCAGGACGCACTGACTGCACTAAATGTAAATAGCAGGAACGGATCTAGCTGAACACTGTGAGCAGGACGCACTGCACTAAATGTAAATAGCAGGAACAGATCTAGCTGAACACTGTGAGCAGGACGCACTGCACTAAATGTAAATAGCAGGAACGGATCTAGCTGAACACTGTGAGCAGGACGCACTGCACTAAATGTAAATAGCAGGAACAGATCTAGCTGAACACTGTGAGCAGGACGCACTGCACTAAATGTAAATAGCAGGAACGGATCTAGCTGAACACTGTGAGCAGGACGCACTGACTGCACTAAATGTAAATAGCAGGAACGGATCTAGCTGAACACTGTGAGCAGGACGCACTGCACTAAATGTAAATAGCAGGAACAGATCTAGCTGAACACTGTGAGCAGGACGCACTGCACTAAATGTAAATAGCAGGAACAGATCTAGCTGAACACTGTGAGCAGGACGCACTGCACTAAATGTAAATAGCAGGAACGGATCTAGCTGAACACTGTGAGCAGGACGCACTGCACTAAATGTAAATAGCAGGAACAGATCTAGCTGAACACTGTGAGCAGGACGCACTGCACTAAATGTAAATAGCAGGAACGGATCTAGCTGAACACTGTGAGCAGGACGCACTGACTGCACTAAATGTAAATAGCAGGAACGGATCTAGCTGAACACTGTGAGCAGGACGCACTGCACTAAATGTAAATAGCAGGAACGGATCTAGCTGAACACTGTGAGCAGGACGCACTGCACTAAATGTAAATAGCAGGAACAGATCTAGCCTAATCTATCTAACTCAAATCAAATGACACTGTCTGTCTCTCTCTCTATCAGCACACCGGAACACACTACACAGGGCCGCCGTGCAGGCGGCCTTATATAGTGTGGGGCGTGTACTAAATCCCCTGAGCCATAATTGGCCAAAGCCACCCTGGCTTTGGCCAATTACAGCTCTCTCTACTGACGGCGCTGTGATTGGCCAAGCATGCGGGTCATAGTGCATGCTTGGCCAATCATCAGCCAGCAATGCACTGCGATGCCGCAGTGAATTATGGGCCGTGACGCGCCACACGAATTTGGCGCGAACGGCCCATAACGTTCTCAATTCGACGGTCGGTCGAACAGCCGATGTTCGAGTCGAACATGAGTTCGACTCGAACTCGAAGCTCATCCCTACTCATCAGTGCCCATCAGTGCTGCCTCATCAGTGCAGCCTCATCAGTGCCCATCAGTGCAGCCTCATCAGTGCAGCCTATCAGTGCCCATCAGTGCAGCCTGTAAGGGGATTCCATTGACCATTGCATTATTGATTGATTATTGATTATACCCTAACATATCTTATGTTCAGGATTGCTTATTTGCTTAACTAATATAATGGTATATTTTAGTGTATGTGACAAACTGTTAGCATTACATAATAACTGATTATCTCATTGCATTGTGACCCAAAACCTGTCTATTCTTGTCTGATGTCTTCATCTGAGGAAACATCTGTTTGTGGTTTTTATCTCTGTACACTTTTGTTGGATATGAAACGGCCAGAATTAGCTGTTCAGGAACTTGTGGTCGGGCAACTGATGGTCAGCAGACGTTAGCAGAAATTAAGAAAGCATTGACCTTTAGCCTGAACTGTATAGGTTAAACTGAAATCACAAGATGAAGAAATTACTAATATATGCTAATGTATGTTTATGTGTATTAACCTGATTGGCCCCAAGTTGGGCGGTGTCTTGAAAAGACACCACATAAAAAAGCCACCTGCCTATTAAACTTTGTAATCATTCATCACGTACCCCTGTGTGTATGTGTATTGATTATCCGCCGGCGAGGTCCTCCACTGAGCCAACTCAAGAGCCTAGGCCACAAGGAGAAGACGGGCACCTAACAGTTTTGGTACCAGAAAGTGTGGGGGTGTGTTTGAACAGGTAAGTCATTTGCTCCTTATTACCTATTTTTTGGTAACTGGTGTTGATGCTTGCCATGTTCAAATAACCTTGTATGTCCACCTACTTACATAACTGTGCCTTCGCAACAGACTAGGCTGGTCCCTTGGAGGGTTAATAAGGGCTCGCAGGTTTTTTTTAAGTTTTTTTAAAGGGTCTGACTAGGTTGGTCCGACTGTGTTGAGTAGATATATGTGTATGTAACCTCGGGAAGTATAGAATACGCCCGTAGTATAAGGAGTGGCTGAGTGGACGCCCATTTTTTGGGGAAAATATTGATAAGTGCACTTATAATAACATGTTGATGTAAATGTGACTTTATTTTGCCACTGTATATATAAGGTTTTGCTTGTTATTTTTTTAGGTACCATCGTAAGTATTTACAGTATTAGAGATAAGTGTATAACATATATGTATGACAACTGAATGTAAAGTACTGTATTGATTTGAAAGGTTTTATTAAGGCATTACACATATATGCACTAGATGAACAACATAAGACGGGAACCCGATTGTAGTGAAATAGCACCCGCTTGCCCACATTGCACATTTGGTTTACTGTTCCTTAGTGTAGACAGAACGTGGATCCTGCTCACCACTAGACCAACCGGGTTTTCATACCGACTTGGTGCAAGGGGAGTATATCCCGCCACAAGGAGGGGTACCCTATACCGAATACTGAGGGTTAACCTTCATAGCTATATCAGCCCCACTGCAATAAGAGACCAAGGGACTTACTCCCAAGTCAGGGAACAGATTATAGCACAAACAGGTTGCTTTCATCTCTGTCCCTGTACTAGACACACACTACCAAGGTTATTAGATGGGGAATTCTGCGGCAACCCAGACCACGGCCAACCCATCCCCCTATGAGTACGTTAAAAACACACTACCGGGGTTACAGGTAGAACCCTTTTGGACACAGGTCAGAGAAAGATGCCAACAATTAGGAATACATGACCCGGGGCCATTAGGTCCCTGTTCTGAGGATGATTGGAGGGAAGTGAGCAAGGTGTGTCAGGTACACAAGCACTCTTACCCACTTGGGAAATGGGAAGACACCCAGTATATGAAAGATTGTTACAAAACATGGAATAAATGCTTAGCCAAATATAAAACAAAGTATGTAACTAAAGCCCCCACACCAAAACCTGTAAACTCACCCGCCCTATCTCAGCAACCCGAAGCACCACCCCCCCTTATGTGATGGTCAAACAGGAAGATGGAACATTGGGTCCATGCCTTCAGCTGTATCCATCTCTGGACCCAGCAGTGTTGGCCACCATGGTATACGGGGCAGCTGATCAGGCACAAGTTACACGATGGGAAAACGAAAGTAGGGACAGGGAAGAGGAAGTCCGGGCAGAAGGTATACGTAGGAGGGAAGAAGAGAGGATTAGGAGGTTGGATCCGAAGGAAAGGGAATTAGAAGAAAAGTTAAAGGAGCTCAATAAAAGGCAGGAGGAATTAGAAGAGAAAATGTCAAAGAGGGAGGAAGAGCTAGAAAATTACAAAAGAGAGCTAGAAAAGAAGGCGGGTGAAATAATAGAGCATTCTGCAATATCAAAGGGAGAGAGGGACGAAGCGTCCCTGGAAGAGGCAGAAAAGGAAGGAGTCAGGAAGTTAAGCCCCAGGGAAAAGGAATGGGAGGAGAAACAGAAAGAATTTAATAAAAGACAGCAGGAAGAGGAAGAAAGGATACAAAAGAAAAGGGAAGATTTAGAGGCGTACGAGAAGAGACTTGAGAGAAAGGCAGGTAAAATAAAGGAGGCTGAGGAAAGGATAATTTCACAGCCATCCACTACACTCAGAAGCCAAACTAAACCGGCTATAAGCACAAAACCATCTACTGAGGAAACAGAAATAGAAATGGAACAGGAAATTCCAGGTGCCACCTTTAAAGCACCACTTATGCATATAGGGGAAACGGTAATACATATCCGCCTACCTCTAGGCACACTGTCAAAAATAAAGGAGTTATGCCCTAGCCCAAAGAAAAGCCCTAGGGAGGCCGGCGCTTTCCTTGCAAAATACAGTGCAGGCATGAGCCTGGATAAGGAAGATATAACAGGGATCCTCAGTATAATTGACCCTGACAGTCCAGAAGAGCATCCCGTAGACGTCTTATGGACAACTCACATACAAACAAATAAAGATTGGGTGTCTTTTTGGAAAGGTATGGGGAATCACTGGTCCACTATATACAAGGGTTCATCCGCACTTCAGGAACTTATCCTAGCAAAACAGGGACAAAAGGAAAAATTCTATGAATTTTGTACCCGGGTATATGGCTTGTGGAAGGCAGTAGATGGCGCCAACCCCCAATTGTTCACCACCACCATTATGGCCGGTGGCGATACGAAGGTGACGCAGTTGCTTAAATTCACTAATCCAAAGTGGGCAGAACAACCTCCAGATGAATTTATGAAAGATGCTAGGTCACGTGAAACATCAGGGGTATTTGAGCAGAAGGGTGGCATTTTTCCCTTGCTTGACACCGACCCAGACTCTGTCGACAGGTGGATCTCCGTCCACCCACATGATGACAATGCAACCTTATCCACCAATGCAATCTTATCCACCAGACCAGGGTTATCCACCAGACCAGGAGTGCAGGACGTCTTCATAGACGGCAGCTGCTCTCGCCCCTCCGATGCAACATTCCTGACAGGGTATGCCATTGTCCAACTCCCTGATGTGGTGTTGGAAGCAAAAGCCTTACCACCCTCCTCGGCACAGGTAGCAGAATTGGAGGCGCTCACAAGAGCTTGCATACTTTTCTCTGATCAGGAGGTAAACATCTACACAGATAGTAGGTACGCTTTCGGGGTCACGCATGACTATGGTGTAATATGGGCAAATAGAGGATTTAAAACTGCTGACAACAAGCCAATTGCTAACTCTACGCAAATTAAAGCACTCCTGCAAGCGATTCTTCTCCCAAAGCGGATAGCGGTCATCAAGGTAAAGGCACATTCATCGGATAACAGCAGAATTTCCAAAGGAAACGCGCTGGCAGACAAAGAAGCAAAAAAGGCCGCTGCCCTATACATTGGTCAGCCAGCCCCCACAACAATGTTCTTCAAAGAACATTTTACATCACCCAACTTTAAGACCATCGTGGCACAAATACAGGGATTAGCTACAGAGGAGGATGTTTCTTTTTGGGTCAAGGATGGATTGACCAAGGACCAAGAAGGTCTTTGGTCAAAAGAGGGGAAGATATTGGGCATACCAGAATCAAGCAGTGTTCTCATACTTTCCTATCTCCATGGTCCAGGACATATAGGTACCACCGCCCTAACAAACATATACACAAAGTCTTTCTGTACTAACAATTTAAGTAAACAGGCAAAACTCCTCACCAGCAGCTGTCTGACCTGTGCACAAAACAATGTCCAAGGAAAAAATCATGGACTACATGGCCACCTGCCCCCACCCCTGGGTCCCCTAACAGATTTGCAAATAGACTTTACACACATGCCCAAACAAAAAGGCAATTTGAAATGCCTCTGCGTGATCGTGGACAAATGGTCAGGTTGGGTTGAAGCTATTCCCTCTACAGGTGAGACCGCTAATATTGCTGCCAAATGCCTACTGAACCATTGGGTTTGTAGGTTCGGAATACCAACGGCCATATGGTCAGACAGAGGACCTGCCTTCAGTTCCTCTGTTACACAGACTTTAGCTAGATTACTAGGCTTACAGTGGAAATTGCACATCCCTTACCACCCACAAAGTGCAGGAGTAGTGGAAAGAATGAATAGGAACATTAAAGACAAGTTAAAAAAGGCTACGGGGGGCACCATGAAAGGATGGTTGGATTACCTTCCTTCTGTCCTATTTCAGATCAGAACAACGCCACATGCTAGAACAAAACTCTCGCCCTTTGAGATTTTGATGGGAATTCCTGCAAACATAGAGCTGCCCCTCTTAGATCAAAACACTGACATTAACATCTATTCCCAACAGGAAATGTACGTCCAAAATCTGGTAAGTATGCTACAGGATATGAACGAACAAGTCTCTGTCACCTTTTCTCCTCTTTCAACAGAACCTACTCATCCTTTCATCCCAGGAGACAAAGTACTGGTGAAACAACTGGCACACAAAAAGAGGGTTGGACCCATTTTCTCTGGACCTTGGAAGATAGAGAAGGTTTCCAGAACTGCTGTACTAACCGATCTAGGAAACATCTGGATCCACGCCAGCCGGTTAAAGAAGTGTCCACAGCCACCCCAGACCCCTGACCCTCCTCCGGCATCCCAAGACTCCTCTGATCAGGAACAGCGACCAGATTTGGAGGACATTCAAGGAGGCATAAAACAAATCTCTCTGAGCGACGAGACGAATCCCCCACCAACAAGAAGAAACGAGTAACAGAACTTTGTACACAGTACCTGACAAACTCCACCCCAGTACAGCCAGGATCCCGTTGATGGCCATTCCCTTAAACATCACTCCTTTCTTGAATGGAACTCCCCCTATAGTTCTTGCCAATGTTATAAGAAAAAGTCCCAATAAGCCCCTCAGTTTTCAAATCGTGGGTAGAAGCCACGCTCCAGATTGGTGCTTTATACTGGGAAACATTTCCAGGGGAGCTGAGGTGTGCAAATGGTCGAAACTTAATGTCTCCATGGCTTCCCTTACCGATAACTCATTTTTCCGCACCTCAGACCCTGTGATAAATGCTACCATCTATGACCTTTTTAATTCTAGTTCCCACTCCACGGTCACACAGTTATTAGCTCTGCTGATGGTATCTGGGCATTCAAATGGCACAAGGACCATAGTTAGTCAACAACCCTTAGCATTAGGTAACACAACCTACATCTGTTGTGGCAAGCTCTGTTACCCATGGATTCCTGAAGAACCCCAGGGGTGGTGTTATCTTGCTAAAATAGTTCCTGTAATGGGAGTAGTGGGGGATGATGGACAAGGACACCTACTTAAAGCTAGTACCCACCCAAGATACCCTCTAAAACACCTTGAAAAAAGGGAAATGTTCCTAGAAAAAGATATGACCTGGGCCTGGTTTCCTTCCTGGACAGGGTGGGGAATAGATTTGATGAAGAAACTAAATAACTACACCATAATCATTGATGAGATCTTGGAAAGGGACTCTGATGACATCTCAAAATTGAATCTAGAAACCAGAGCAATTAGAAAGCAACTAGAATTACATGACTTGGCTATAGAAAGCATGAGTGCAGCCCTCACTGGCCTCTGTGAAATTACTGAGGACTATGAATGCTGCACCTGGATACATAACACGAGTATCGAGATCCCTGATTACTATGACATTATTGCACAACATAGGAAAGAGGTAAACAAGCTTCAACAGGATGCAAGGGATATTGGGAAAACATGGGACCCTTTTTCTACAGGGTTCAGTTTAGGAGGTCTCACTTCATGGTTAAAGAACACTGCAATGACTATTTTTACAATACTGCTTTTCATATTATTCTTATATGCATGCTTTATGTTACTTAAATGCCTCTGCAATAAGGGTAGTAAAGTACACTCCGAAACCATGAAGCTGACTTCCATTTCCAGGGATCCCACAGTATGGTACGAGAACCAGGGAAATGAGGCCAGTGTATATGAATCCTTAAAGCATGACGAAAAGGTAGAATGACCATTTCGATGATATCGAATGGTCAAAGGGAGGATTGTAAGGGGATTCCATTGACCATTGCATTATTGATTGATTATTGATTATACCCTAACATATCTTATGTTCAGGATTGCTTATTTGCTTAACTAATATAATGGTATATTTTAGTGTATGTGACAAACTGTTAGCATTACATAATAACTGATTATCTCATTGCATTGTGACCCAAAACCTGTCTATTCTTGTCTGATGTCTTCATCTGAGGAAACATCTGTTTGTGGTTTTTATCTCTGTACACTTTTGTTGGATATGAAATGGCCAGAATTAGCTGTTCAGGAACTTGTGGTCGGGCAACTGATGGTCAGCAGACGTTAGCAGAAATTAAGAAAGCATTGACCTTTAGCCTGAACTGTATAGGTTAAACTGAAATCACAAGATGAAGAAATTACTAATATATGCTAATGTATGTTTATGTGTATTAACCTGATTGGCCCCAAGTTGGGCGGTGTCTTGAAAAGACACCACTTAAAAAAGCCACCTGCCTATTAAACTTTGTAATCATTCATCACTTACCCCTGTGTGTATGTGTATTGATTATCCGCCGGCGAGGTCCTCCACTGAGCCAACTCAAGAGCCTAGGCCACAAGGAGAAGACGGGCACCTAACACTATCAGTGCCCATCAGTAAAGAAGAAAAATTATATCTTTGCAAAATGTTATAACAGACCAAGAAAAACTTTTTTTCTTTCAAGTTTAGCAAAAAATTAAAAAACAGTGATTCAATACCACCAAAGGAAAGTTCCATCTGTCTCAAAAAATAATAATGTCATAAGGGGTACAGTTTTGCATTACCGTGCAATTGTCATTCAAAGTGTGAGAGCGCTGAAAGCTGAAAATTGGTCTGGGCAGGAAGGGGGGGGGGGAGTGTCCGGTATTGAAGCGACTAGGGAGCCATTAAAGCCCTTAAAAACCTAAGATCACAAAAACAAATTAATTTGACCTCCCCTGTTGATTCCAATGCATGCCACCAAAACGGTGAAATTTCCTTTGAAATCCCCTGATTTTGGCAAACTGAGATTGAAACCCTCAATTTCGCCCATTTCTATTGGTGATGATCAGTCTTGATAGTGGAGGGTCTCCAGAACCCTGTTTTTTTTCTCCTAGCTGAACCCCCCATAAAGTTTGACCTCTCCTCCTTCATTTTATTTGGCATGTACCACCCAACTTTGGCTTGACCCAACTTGGACAACTCAGGAAATCAAAAAAAAAAACTCCTATGCATAAAAAGAAAACTGTCTGAAGAAATATATATGAAGGATATTCATTTGGTGTTTTGCTGTTTCTTCGGGCCATTCTTAGACGCACCGTCCCATGTTCTCCATGGTATTCATCATTAAGCCTCGTCTCCTTTCCCCCGGACCTCATTACATTTTGGCCCAGAGCAGCACCCGCCAGTTTTAATTTAGGGAACTTACTCGGGCTTTTCTCATCCCAGAGCTCATAAAAGGTCTTAAGCCTAGTTGATTCCATTTCTTCCATTGTTGGGGAAGGGCCCCATGCGATGCGCTGAGCCCCGGCTCCCCTCCCCGGGCTTAGAGTAGAAATGGTTTCCCCCCCCGGTGATTGTTAAGCTGATGATTAGCACTCCTCCAGATTTGAGGCGTGATTCTGGGCGGCTTTAGCAGTAGGGGCACAATATTAAGAAGAGAATATTCTCGAATGCGGAGCCTCCGAGCTTCACAAAAAAAAAAGAACCAAAGAGCCCTCTATTCTTCCCAAGATTGGGACATGCCAGCATCTCCGTCGCTGCTCATCCCCTGTTTAGGTTGCCTAATCCCAGCCATTGTTGAAGCCTACGGACCGGTTGCGGGACAAGGCCAATGTTGTTCCTACAAAAGGGAATTGTAATAAACACTCAGCTGTTGTGAGGGATTAGACATTGTGTCTTCACACGGGTCCAGTCCTACTAACGGGATCTCTGTTCTGATATTGTTACATATATAGGAACTGATGCAAGCCGTGAGCGGGGAAAAAAAAAATCGCAACGCATTTTTTTTTGGGCATTGGTTCGCTGCATACACTTTGTGAACAATAGTAATTCATAGCAGCACTGATTTCATGTTTTTTGTAACCCAATATGGCCAATGAGCCAACTGGGCATTCAATGGTATTTAAACACATGTAGGCAAGTGCAGTCTGGTTCCTCCACTGCAGGAGACGCTCAATCACAGCGGCAGTGCAGAGGGAGAGGAAGTCAAAAGGAACCTGGTTGCTCTATGGTTTCCTGGGTCACTAGGGCAGCGATCCGGTTGGATGCTGGCAGCCCATGTGACTCTGAAGGCCATGTTGGGTGAGACAGAGTCTTTTTAAGGACCCCGGCTTCTTAGGTTTGGCAAGCTTTTAGCGTGTGGATAGTGTAGGGTAGGGACGGGTCACCCATCTGTCAGGGACAGTATTAGCGGCAGGGAAAGTTCCAGACAAAACCTCCTGGAAAACTCCCCACTTGGGCTCGAGCTGGCCAGGCCGCATTCTGCCCCTCCAGACAGACGCTGTCAGCTCGGCTAAGATCTGCCCCTGCAGCTTATCAGTGCCCATCTTTGCCACCAATCAGTGCCTGCTCATCAGTGCCCATCAGTGCTGCCTCATCAGTGCCACCTTATCAGTGGTCATCAGTGCTGCCTCATCAGTGCCCATCAGTGATGAAGAAAAATTATATCTTTTGCAAAATTTTATAACAAACCAAAAAAAACTTTTTTTTCAAGTTTATCAAAAAATTTTCACAGTGGCAGTTTAGAGGTAGAGGAAGTCAAGAGGAACCTGGTTGCTCTATGGTCTCCTGGGTCACTGGGGCAGCGATCCGGTTGGATGCTGGCAGCCCATGTGACTCTGAAGGCCATGTTGGGTCAGACGGAGTCTTTTTAAGACCGTGGCTTCTTGGGTTTGGCATGCTTTTAGCGTGTGGATAGTGTAGGGTAGGGACAGGTCACCCATCTGTCAGGGACAGCATTAGCGGCAGGGAAAGTTCCAGACAAAACCTCCTGGAAACCTCCCCACTTTGGCTCGGGCTGGCCAGGCCACATTCTGCCCCTCCAAACAGACGCTGTCGGCCCGGCTAAGATCTGCCCCTGTAGCTTATCAGTGCCCATTCTTGCCACCAATCAGTGCCTGCTCATCAGTGCCCATCAGTGCTGCCTTATCAGTGCCGCTTCATCAGTGCCCATCAGTGCTGCCTCATCAGTGCCCATCAGTGATGAAGAAAAATTATATCTTTGCAAAATTTTATAACAAACCAAGAAAAACTTTTTTTTTCAAGTTTATCAAAAAACTTTCAATCACAGCGGCAGTGCAGAGGGAGAGGGAGTCAAGAGGAACCTGGTTGCTCTATGGTCTCCTGGGTCACTGGGGCAGCGATCCGGTTGGATGCTGGCAGCCCATGTGACTCTGGAGGCCATCTTGGGTCAGACAGAGTCTTTTTAAGACCCTGGCTTCTTGGGTTTGGCAAGCTTTTGGGTTTGGAAACCTCCCCACTTGGGCTCAGACTGGCCAGGCCGCATTCTGCCCCTCCAGACCGACGCTGTCAGCTCGGCTAAGATCTGCCCCGCTACAGCTGTTCCCGAGCGCTCCCGGTTGGGCTTCCTTCCGCCGGGCCTGTTGTAAACAATTTTGCCTTTACTTCAATGCAAGTTTTCTCCTTTGCCCCCGGACTGAGTGTGTGTTATCGCCACTGCACCACGCTGCACCTACCCATATGCAGTTTAGTTTGATCATTCGTACCAACAAAATGTTTAAAATTTTGACCAAATTTAGGAAAAACCTCAGCACATATGGAGCTGTTATGAGTCAATAAGCCAATAAACTTTGCTACACATTGCCAAGTTTTCAACTTTCTGCCTGGCTACTACAAAGGTTTCCAGTATGTAGGCATTTAACAAATATACCAGTTCAGGGGCGTAACTAGAACCTTCAGGGCCCCCGATGCAAGATACCATAAAGAGCCCCCTGATTGACGGGGTCCTTTTCATTGGTCCTGGGGCCCTATCCTTCAGTCCCGGGGTCCTTCCCTCTGAGCCCAAGGCCCTTCCAACTGATCCCCAGGCCCTTTACTCCCATACCGGGCCCTTTACTTTTCTGCGACTTTGGTGCAATTGAGTGCCATAGACTGCAATGTTAAGTCACAAAAGTCACAAGGAAGTTGCAAGGAAATCACAAGCAAGTTGCATGACCCTGGGGTCGCAGCGGTGTCAACCGAGCCGATGTTCTGCAGCTGGCCCCTTCCTTGCCGTCTTGGGGCCCCCCCCACGGTCACAGAACAAGAGGGCTTGGTTGCAAGTGGGACCTTTCGCCACCCTGGTAGTTCCACCACTGTACCAGGTCAAACTCAGTATTTCACTATATTTACTCAATTGCTCAATGTGATCATTTAATCCACCAAAAATTGTAGAAATTTTGATCGAATTTAGGAAAAATCTCAGCATTTATGAAACTACTATGAGTTTTTTAGACATTACTTAAAGAGGAACTTTCTACTTCCTTCTTTACAATCTTTTTTAACCCACGTACCTGTACTGTTGGGGTGTCCACAGTAACATACTCACCCACCCAGCTAATCCAGTGTTGTCTGGTGTACGCCACCACTCCATCTCAGCACTCCAGGTCCTGCAATGCCATCTTCTCATGTGGCATTACCAGGAGGCCAGCTTTCCCTTCTGAGTTCCTTGAGTGGGCCCCCTGATGATGCGTGGCGGTGCATCCTCAATGCAGCAACAATTTTTTAGTGCATGCTCAGTGAGGCGGAGATTTTTCAGGCACATGGGCAGTGAGGCTGGGATTGTCTAAATACCTTCATAATACATCATAGCTTTTGGCAAGGAGGGAGAATGGGTGAAGGGTTTTGGTGCGGTGACAGCGGATGCCAAAAAAATGCAATTTCACCCCCCCCCCCCAAAACTTATTCTTTATGCCCCTTTGCCCTGACCTAAATGACACCCCCCCCCCCCCACATCATGGGTGTATAAAGTCCATCACTCCAATCACTTTCTAATGATGCACAATAAAGCTGTTGTAGACTTCTATAGGGGCCTTCTCCTCACTGAATGAGGGAGGTAGATGAACCCCATAGATGTCTATGGGGCTGCCTGTACTACACAGACATAGCCAATGAGAGGGAGTATTTCACTGCTGGATGTAAGCAAACAATGGCACATGTAAACAAACAAGTGCCCTTAATCGTTTTGCTCCTTTTGTTCTAACCTAAATGATTCCACCCTCCCCTTCCTCAGATGTATACTTAAAAAACTCCAATGCCCACAGCCCCTGTTTGTTTACATGCAGAGGTGCTTGGCTCCCTCTCCTTGCCACACCTGCACATTACAGCCCCTGTAGACTTCTATGGGACCTTCTCTGGTTGGGAGATGGAAGTAGACGAGCCCCATAGAAGTCTATGGTTCTGTGCTGCACAGGTGTGCGGCTAGGAGAGGGAGCATTTCACAGCTGGAGGTAAACAGACAACGCAGATCTCATCAGTATACATCTGTGGAGGGTAAATGTGGGATCATTTAGGTCAGGACAAAGGGGCAATAAGATTGTCTAATTCATTAACACAAACCTTCACCTTCTCCCACAATTTGCCATAATTTTCCTTCTTCTCACACACGCACCTACCACATGTAAAAAGGGCACCCGGCTTTTTGACTTTGGTTGACCTCAACTGGCTTCTTGGCTTTGGTTGATCTCACCTGGCTGGATTTAAAGGGGATCTGGCTTTTAATGCCAGTGGTGGTTATGGCATGGGAAGCCCGAGGGACCTTAAAACTGGGATTACCACTTATCACTGGTAGAGAGGCAGCAGGTCCTCTACACAAAGCTGTCTTTGACTTCCATTGACCTCACCTGGCTGGATCAAAAGGGATCTGGCTTTTAATGTCATTGGTCTCTTTGAAGTCCATTGACCTCACTTGGCTGGAGTTAAAGGAGATCTTGCTTTTAAAGCCATTGGTGTTTATGGCAAAAGAAGCTTCAGGAACCTAAAAATGGGATTAGCACTCATCACTGGTAGAGAGGCAGCAGGTCCTTCACAGAAAGGTCATACTCCGTGGGAGCGCCCATTGACGTCTGTTGACCTCACCTGGCTGATTTTAAAGGGGATCTGGCTTTTCATGTCATTGGAGGTGATGGGGTGAGGATATCCAGGGACCTGAAAAAGGGGATTACCCCTTACCTGTTCATCATTGGTAGAGAGGCGATGGGTCCCCCGCTGGAAGAACATGCTTCATAGCAGTGTTCCCTGACTTTAGCTGACCTCACCTGGCTGGGTTTAAAGGGGATCTGGCTTTTAATGCAATTGGAGTTATGGAATGAGAAGCTCCAGGAACCTTAAAAATGGGATTACCACTTATCACTGGTAGAGATACAGCAGGTCCCCCTCAGAAATCTCTCTTTGACTTACACCCCTTACCTGTTCGTCATTGGTGGAGAGATGGCAGAACCTTCCCAGAAAGCACATGCTCCATAGGAGCACCCTTTGACTTCTGTTGACCTCACCTGGATGTATTTAAAGGGGATCTGGCTTTTAATGTCAGTGATCGTGATGAGGATGAAAAGATCTAAGGTCCTGAAATATGGGATTACCCCTTACCAGTTCATCATTGGTTCTGGCTTTTAACACCATAGAGGGTTATAGGTTGAGAAGCTCCGGAGACCTTAAAAATGGGATTACCCCCTTACCTGTTCATCACTGGCAAAAAGGTGGCAGGACCTTCACAGAAAGTAGGAGCGTTCCTTGACTTTGGTTTTCTTCATGTGGCTCGATGTAAAGGTGATATGGCTTTTTATGCCATGGGTAGTTATAGGGTGAGAAGCTTTAAGAGTAAAAAAATGAGATACAAACTTGCAAAACGAATATTTACGCATAAAGCGGATCGTCGCCTTTACAGCTTTGTATCACTCATTCAGTCATTCAGACAGTGCTCGGACCTAGCATTTGGCTGTAAAAACCTGTCCTAATCCCTCTCCATCCTATCCCCAATTTTTTTTTAAAGTTTTGATTTTCATTATACTTTAATTTTTTTTTTTTTTTTGTACAATGAGTTCTATTTGGAATTTAAATTGAAAAACATGCTTTTTGTTCATTTGTTTGATTTTTTAATAGCTAACAAGGTCAAATTGACTGTCGTTTATGACTACAGTGACGGGGAAAATCATAGAAGGAGGATTGAGCCTAGGTCCACATTGATGCGATTTGACATGTCAAATCGCATGCCAAATCGGCGGCTATTGCCGGGAATGGCACCGCCCTAATCGGTGGGACGCCGACTTTGCGGCGCTGCACCGATTCCCAAAAGCAGCTTCTGTACTACTTTTGGTGACTTTGGGGTGCAATTTCAATAGACATCTGTGCAGGAACCCGCCCAGATGTCTCTGAAATCGCCCCCGAAGTCGGGCTGGCATGCGGCTATGAAATCGTGCGAGTTCAGCTGAACTCGCACGATTTTAATCCCGCTGTCAGTGTGAACCTAGAGCCCCGTACACACGATCGGACTTTCCGACAGGAAATGTTGGATGTGAGGTTGTTGACAATCCGACCGTGTGTATGCTCCATCGGACAATTGTTGTCAGACTTTCCAACAAATGTTGGCTAGCATGTTTTCAAATTTTCCGCCAACAAATGTGTGTTGTTGGACTTTCCGATCGTGTGTACACAAGTCCGTCGGACAAAAGTCCAAAGTACAAACACGCATGCTCGGGAGCAAGGACGAGCCGGAAGCGGTCGGTCTTGTAAACTAGTGTTCGTAATGGAGAATTAACATTCGTGACGCGGCAAATTATGAAATCTCCAAACGCAGCGCACAATTCTCTTCTTCTTTAATGGGATAATAATGAAGCTGCTTTGCTGGTGATACTGATGGAGTTATTGCAAATGAATTTTCAAAGGCTTTTTTTTCTAGTGATATCAAGAATAATATTTTTATGTTTTTTTTTTTATTTGGACAAGTTACCACAGCACAATTATCCCGTAGTTTTTAAGATCAAAGATACAACTATGTTGGTGTCCCTTGTCAATTTTACATTGTATTTTTTGAAATGTAACTGCCGACTCCCAAACTGTCACTGGAAGTAAAACACAGCCAAGTATTATTCTACACAATTTTTTTTATTGTGCATTAAAAAAATAAAACAAATAAAATTAGACATGATATCTGCCAATAGAACTTAACCAAAAAGTGCATTCTATGCATCCAAAAATATAGAAAATATACCAAATCAAATCATTATTATTCAACTAAACAAATAATAATGTCAAAGCAATAACTCCAAGGCCAATAATAAATAACACGTTATCTCCTCAGATTCCACAACATGTCTGGTTGACGAACGGCCGTTCAGAAACGAGCTGAAAAGCACTAAATGAAAAATGCGAAAAGAAGAGCGCGAATCAGCTCTCACCAAACTTCTACTAACACGAAGGGTGGCGCTAAAGAGCTGAAAACCACGTAGCACGTCTTGTACGTCACTACGTTCGTAATTGTGCGACCTGACCATGTGTATGCAAGACAAGTTTGAGCCAACGCCCTTTGGACAAAATTCCACGGTTTTGTTGGCGGAGAGTCCGATCGTGTGCACGAGGCACGTTTTTCTCAAATTCTCAAAATTTTTTTTGTCAAAAAATTACTTATTGTAACGCGCATGTGCATCATTCTTTAAGTTAAAGGGGCAATCCAACAAACGGTTTTGACTGGAGTGAGTGAAATAAATTAAAGTGCAAGAATGGAAGGTTCTTGTCAAATCTAATAGGAATAAATGATTTTCTAAGCGTTTTCTAAATACGTTTTACTCCAATGAAAAGGTCATTTGAAATTAGTCAAGTTCACCATAGAATGGTTGGACGACCAAATTTTACACTTCTTGTTCAAACATTAGAAGGAAAATATTACAGGTGTAAGCCCAGCCTGAGATCCATGAAGCTCGGATTCAACTTCCAGCCCAGAAATAATCTGATCCTCCGTAGTCGAGGACTCATGGTGACCCTGCCGTCATCCATGTGTGATGTAATCAGATTCCAGAGGGCTCAATGCCATAAAATCCACTTTAGCTTTAGAGAGACACAAATATTCTAATCCTGGGAATTGGTTTAGGGGATTAGCATTAGCGACTCTTGACTGAGTGGTGGAAAAAACAGGATACAAAGTAGCAAAGAGGAGATTAAATCCAACGGGACGAAGGATTCCTGGTTGTGTGCCTGGGATGCAACACTTGTGAAAGGTACAACACCTAACGAAGTCTTCCACAAGAAGAGAAAATACATGGTGGCCAACTGGCCATTGCTTCACATATGACGAGCAAACAAATAAATTCAGATATTGAGATAAACATTGGTAGGGCCTTGGGGAGGAGTCTTCTTCCAGATTTCTATTCATCCTTAAATAGAAAAATCCCCACAGTGATCCCCACTGTATAGCTCAATAATCCCAAGGTTGTCCTACCGAGAAAACTGAATCCAAGATATTTGGTTATGGACATGTTATCCAACTTCTGATGTAACCATATATTCCAGGCAGTTGAAAATTGTTTCTGGTGTTGTTTCTGTATTCCAACATCTTCTATTTTCAGCACTCAAGAGAAAAAACCTTGGTAGAAATTTTGCACCATATTCTTAGTGCAGCCAGAACTTTTATTACAAGATACTGGCACACATCGACAAGCCATAGTTGAATGGGCATGGGAAATGGTTGGGTTAATGCACGTTGGTAATGGTAATCTTGAAAAAAAATGGACATCCTGAACATCCTGACAATACCTTCTGGTCTCCAACCTCCTTTTCTCGCCTAATTTCCACTAGTGGTGTCTTCTCGTACAGCTTGGCGGTGGTGATTCATAACCCACCCCTCTTCCCTGTACATCCCAAAATCCTCACCCCCCCCCCTTTCTCCCCCATCCAAGTTTCCTTCCGTGACCCCCCCTCCACCACCACCACCACCACCACCACCGCTCATTTCCCCTAAGGGTTTGTTCACACGTGCAGCAGACCTTGCCAGCCCCCTGAAAGGTGATTGGCAAAGGGCAGTTGACAGGCGACTGGGAGGTGATATGTTCAACCCTGAAAAGCCTGCACCATCGCGTCACAGCCAGTGCATTACCCATGGTTGCAGGGTAGTTGTGGCCCAGCTCTAGCCACTTGAATAGGTTGTGGTCGGACATGCACCAGGCATGGGGTATCATTTTTGCTGCACTTGAGAAGCAAGGTGATGCTGCTGCACAGGTAACCACCCTTTCCAGCCAGCTTTGTAGCTTAAAGTGGGTGGTTGAAGGGTGATAAAACCCAAGGCTCAAACTACTTATTTTTACTGCCCCACAGCCGCAAGTGTGAACAAGGCCTCATTTTCCTACTAAGAATTCCTTCTGTTTTCTTAAGCTGCATGGCAGGGCCACCCATGGAAGCATAGGCGTGCGCAGAGGGTTGCCAGGTGTGCCTGGGCACACCCTAAGCACCCCGTGTGGCGCAGATTTCCCTTGCTGATAGTTCACCAAAGCCCCTAAACAGGGCTCCTAAAAAGAATTGTAAAAAAAAATAAAAAAATAAAAACCTACTGACACCATCCACTGCCCTACTGAAACAAACCTCTGCCTTACTGACAAGTCCTCTGCTCTACTAACACTGTCCATGTTTTATTACATTTGAGGTGCACATCCTAATGCAATAGGCTGCGCACACCTATGCATGGAAGCAATTTCGGCCACTTCAGCAGTAGGCATAAGCTTGGCTTTGGCTCAGTTTTCCATCTGAGCTTGGGTTCGTCTGAACCCAGAAGTCAGCTGTCAGTCACCCAGTCAATGAGCAGCAGCCAGAGCAATCCCTGCCCTGCAGCTGCACATACAGAAAGAGGCATAGTTGCTCATGACATCATTGAATTGATATGGGCACATGGCCATACTAATGTACTGCATTTTACGCTCCATATAACGCACCTGACCATAAGACGCACCTAGGTTTTAGAGGAAGGAAAACAAGAAAAAAAATATTCTGAACCAAATGGTGTACTAAAATATTTACCAGTTCCCATGGAATTCAGCCTGACCTGTGCCAATGAAATGCATCCTTACCAGTGCCATAAATGCAGCCTTATCAGTGCCATAAATGCAGCCTTATCAGTGCCATAAATGCAGCCTTACCTGTGCCATAAATGCAGCCTTACCAGTGCTATTAATGCAGCCTTACCTGTGCCATAAATGCAGCCTTACCTGTGCCATAAATGCAGCCTTACCAGTGCCATAAATGCAGCCTTACCAGTCCCATAAATGCAGCCTTGCCAGTCCTATTAATGCAGCCTTACCAGTACTATTAATGCAGCCTTACCAGTATAAATGCAGCCTTACCAGTGCCATAAATGCAGCCTTACCAGTGCCATAAATGCAGCCTTACCAGTGCCATACATGCAGCCTTACCAGTCCCATAAATGCAGCCTTACCAGTATAAATGCAGCCTTACCAGTCCCATAAATGCAGCCTTACCTGACGTCATCACATCCACCTGACAGAAGACAGAGCAGCCCAAGCGGCCGCTGTCATACTCCATTCGGCCGCTCGGGCTGCCCTGTCTTCTGTCTGAGAGTCAGGCCCAGCACTCGCAGGAGCTAGGGATGTCTGTGCTCCGCTCTCCTGCTGAGCAGCATCGGCATCTACTGAGGAAGGCCCGTGATTGGGCGATACGCGTCTAAAGGGGAGGAGCTGATAGTGTGACGTTGATCCAGGCACAGTGAGTGTGGACACGGCGGCGCTATTGTGGAGGTTTTAAATGTCAATTTAAAAGTTTTTTCTTGTAAGTGCATCCTTTTTTTGGGGGGCTTTTGAATAAATTTGTATACGGAGAACACTATGGTCTCTATACTTATATTATTTACATGTCCTGAATTTATCGAATCTTGAGCGGAGTTGGGAGGTGATTTGTTTCCTTGGATGGGGGTGTGCTGAGTTGTCATTAGAAAGGAACCTTCTGGATTACCCACCATTGTTTGTGAAGAGGAGGAGATCGTGAAAGATTCATTTATATATGAGTTTTAACTCCTCTGGGAGGTGAGCGCGCATTTTTACTGGTGGTGTGCACTCCTTTTGAGGACGAATATTCACTGTGGTGGAAGCGTGTGGAAAAACACCTATCATAAGAACGTTTTTTTTTGTTTCAACTTTTGTGGACTATTTATCACAGGTGTGTAGAATTTATTAAGATTAGATATTTTGTAATATTATATATGGCGCTACATTAATTCATCTAACAGTCCTGTCTACTTAAGACGTCCAGTCCAGAGGATCTCTGCCTTCACCTTGGTCAACATCACAGAAACTATCTCCTACGTTCCTGCTTAAAGACTTGCTTGGCTGACATCCCTTCTGGCTCCAGATCCTGCTTGCTGTTCCACTACATTGATCCCTGACTTCTGACTTGGCTGACTATCCGTTCCAGTTCCTGAACTTTGGCTATGTTTTGGCTACGTTTGTTCTTTTTACTTTTATAATTAAACAAGTGTGATTTAACTGTACTTCTGTCTCGGTCTGATTTCATGGTTTCTGGCACAAAGAGAAAATATGTTCATCCAATGTTTACGCCTCAACTTACATGCCACAATCACGATGGGAGACATGAAGTGCCCAGTTCACCATACATGAGGGTAGGGAGGAATGTATAGTCAGCCAAAGAGATGCTGGGGGCGGGGGATGAATGAAATTTGGGGGGGCTTAGCCCACCCTAGCACCCCCAGCAGACATAGCCACCATTGGGGTGCATGTAGAGCTACAGGAGGTCAGCAAAAGAGCAAAAGGAATTAAAAAAAGTAACAATAAGTATTTTACTAAAAAAAAAATATAAAAAAATTGCAATTATTTATGATGTGCAATGCAATGAGCAAATTAAATGTCATTCAGTTAGACCCTGCACCTGCTCTAATCACCTAAAAAAACTGTGAATGAATGAATAAAACTAAAAACGTGCAGGAATAGCACAGTTAGGGGGTTAAGGCAGGTTACTAAACTTGGAATTCTTGCTGTTATGTTGTCTGTTTTTACAGTAAAGATCTCTGTGTATCCACTTAATGCACTGTAATCCGGGTCTTTACTTTCAATGGATGCCTCTCATTCTGTGTTCCTAGAAGGCTCAGGCCGACAACACGCCTGTTAAATTACAGGTTCCAGGCTCAGGGGACATCAAAGGGAACAGACAGCGATGGGCAAATCGGAAAATGTGCCTCTGCTTGGGTACGGATCGCAGGGACCGCTTACCTCTGCCAGTAGGGAAGTCCCCTGAATTACTCCCAGCCCTGGTATTACCGAGCCGCGGTGCCAAGATAGTCATAAAAACGAGGGATTTACATCAAGGGGAGAAGCTGAAAAGTCCAGAGATGACTCGGCTTTGATCCTGGATTGAACAAAGACAGCCAAAGAGCAGAAAACGTTTTACCTTCAACCAGCTGTCACTGGAAATAGAATAATTGGATAATTAAAAGGTCTCGCATTATGTCAATTTCATTTGGGTTCCTTGATCCCCAAATGGAATGTGTCATTGATAGGGGGATGGATTGGGGGAGGGAGTCAGGTCTTCATCCTGCACATTCGCTGAATTTCAGACACGCGTCAAGTGCCAATGTGGTGACCAACACTTCCTAGGTTCATAATAGGGCTTCCTTTCATTGGAGTAATTCTGGCTTTTTCACCTTCGGAAGAACCATTGAAATAATTTTCAGATCTGTGGAATCTTTGATAAAACCAGTCTATTGGGGGTCAGGGTGAAAAATGTTCCTCACATTCTTGGCAAGCAGGAAGAATGCTCCTTACTTTGGGGATTGTACATGGTGATCGTACATTGGGTGTCAGTTGGAAGAATGTTCCTTACATTGGTGATCAGTGAGAAGAATGTTCCTTACATTGGTGATCAGTGAGAAGAATGTTCCTTACATTGGTGGTCAGTGAGAAGAATGTTCCTTACATTGGTGGTCAGTGAGAAGAATGTTCCTTACATTGGTGATCAGTGGGAAGAATGTTCCTTACATTGGTGATCAGTGGGAAGAATGTTCCTTACATTGGTGATCAGTGAGAAGAATGTTCCTTACATTGGTGGTCAGAGATATAAAGTACATGTCAGTCACCTGCTGCTACACTTAACCACTCCCCTGCCCCAGATCAAAAACAAACAGGCCTAGCTCACAGCTAGGCCTGCCTAAATTTACCTGCACTGGCTGTAACAAAAATACACACTACTCTAGCACCTACCTAAGGTATAGGGTGCTACACTTACATTAGTAGTCAGTGGGAAGAATGTCCTTACATTGGTGATCAGTGAGAAGAATGTTCCTTACATTGGTCGTCAGTGAGAAGAATGTCCCTTACATTGGTGATCAGTGGGAAGAATGTCCCTTAGATTGGAGGTCAGTGGGAAGAATGTTCCTTACATTGGTGATCAGTGAGAAGAATGTCCCTTACATTGGAGATCAGTAAGAAGAATGTTCCTTACATTGGTGGTCAGTAGGAAGAATGTTCCTTACATTGGTGGTCAGTAGAAAGAATGTTCCTTACATTGGTGATCAGTGAGAAGAATGTTCCTTACATTGGTGATCAGTGGGAAGAATGTTCCTTACATTGGTGATCAGTGGGAAGAATGTTCCTTACATTGGTGATCAGTGAGAAGAATGTCCCTTACATTGGTGATCAGTGGGAAGAATGCTCCTTACATTGGTGATCAGTGAGAAGAATGTTCCTTACATTGGTGATCAGTGGGAAGAATGTTCCTTACATTGGTGATCAGTGAGAAGAATGTTCCTTATATTGGTGATCAGTGGGAAGAATGTTCCTTACATTGGTGGTCAGTGAGGACCATCAGTTTATGTCTGAAGCTAGTCTTTGCCATCATTTACAGAATATTTCAATGAGAATATTATTCCAAAGCAGGGGTAGGCAAGCTTTTGAGCACAGTGTGCCGAAAATGTTTTCAAAGAAATTGAGCGTGCCGATTTTATAGCATAAAAATGTAACCCCCTGTACATCTGTCCCACCAATGTTCCCCCTGCTCTTCTGCCCCACCACTGTAACCCCCTGCTCATCTGTCCCACCAATGTACCTCCTTTCTCCTCTGCCCCAACACTGAACCCCCCTGCTCATCTTTCCCACCACTGTACCCCCTTGCTCTTCTGTCCTTCCACTGTAACCCCCCTGCTCATCTGCCCTATCAATGTACCCATTTTCACATCTGCCCCACTACTGTACCTCCCTGCACATCTGCTCCACTGCCGTATCCCCATGCTCTTCTGTCTCACTACTGAATCACCTTCTCATCTGTCCTAACACTAAACCCATCTGCTCATCTGCCCCACCAATGTACCTTCTGAACATCTGTCTCACCTCTGTACCCTCCCGCTCTTCTGCCCCACCTCTTTCTTACCACACCACTGTAACCCCCTGCTCATCTGCCCCACCAATACACATCATTTCTTATCTGCCCCACTGCTCTACCCCCCTGCTTTTCTGTCCCAACACTGAACCCCTCCTGCTCATCTGCTCCAGAGTGGTAAAAGGAAGCAGAGGTGAGACACATCTACCTGTCCTGGCACACTCACCGTGCTGATCCACCTCTCGCATCCAGCTTGTATGTGATGTATGTGATGTATGGGATGTATGTGATGTATGGGATGTATGGGATGGATGTGATGTATGGGATGTATCTGATGTATGTGATGTACAGTGGGGACGGAAGGTATTCAGATCCCCTTACATTTTTCACTCTTTGATATATTGCAGCCATTTGCTAAAATCATTTAAGTTCATTTTTTTCCTCATTATTGTACACACAGCACCCCATATTGACAGAAAAAAACACAGAATTGTTGACATTTTTGCAGATTTATTAAAAAAGAAAAACTGAAATATCACATGGTCCTAAGTATTCAGACCCTTTGCTGTGACACTCATATATTTAACTCAGGTGCTGTCCATTTCTTCTGATCATCCTTGAGGCTGGGTTCACACTGGTCCGACAAACGCTCCGACATTGGGAGCTCATGTCGCATGACGTGTGAAATTTAATGTTTCCCTATGGGAGCCGTCCTAACTGGTCCGACACAAGTCGTTCCGACTTTAGAAATGCTCCCTGTACTACTTTGGTCCGACTTTGATCCTACTTCAGCCTATTGACTATCATTGAAGTCGGATCAAAGTCGGATTGCCGTCTTGCATGATCCGACTTCGGCACGCGACTTGTGCTCAGATGTTCTTGAGGGGGAACTCCGCGCCAAATTTTAAATAAAAAACCGGCATGGGTTCCCCCTCCAAGAGCATACCAGGCCCTTGGGTCTGGTATGGACCTTGAGGGGAACCCCCTATGCCGAAAAAACAGCGTGGGGGGTCGCCCCCAATCCATACCAGACCCTTATCCGAGCACGCAGCCCGGCCGGACAGGAATAGGGTGGGGACGAGCGAGCGCCCCCCCCTCCTGAACCGTACCAGGCCGCATGCCCTCAACATGGGGGGGTTGGTGCCTTGGGGGAGGGGGCGCGCTGCGGCCCTCCACCCCAAAGCACCTTGTCCCCATGTTGATGAGGACAAGGGCCTCTTCCCGACAACCCTGGCCGTTGGTTGTCGGGGTCTGCGGGCGGGGGCTTATCGGAATCCGGGAGCCCCCTTTAATAAGGGGGCCCCCAGACCCCGGCCCCCCCACCCTATGTGAATGAGTATGGGGTACATCGTACCCCTACCCATTCACCTAGGGAAAAAGTGTCAATTAAAAAAAAACACTACACAGATTTTTAAAGTAATTTATTAGACAGCTCCGGGGGTCTTCTTCCGACTTCGGGGGTCTCTCCGGTTCTTCTCCGTGCTCTCCGGGTCTTCTGCCGGGCTCCTCCGCTATCTTCTGCTCTTTTGCCGCTCTTTTGCTATAGCGGAGGAGCCCAGTCTTCAATCTTCTGCCTTCTGCCCTCTTCTCCTGATGTTGACACGACGCTCTCTGGGGCTGGAATGCACTCTGGGCGCTCCGCTCTGAATTATATAGGCGGTGACTCCGCCCCCTTATGCCGTCACAGTCCCTGGGCATGCTGGGACTGTGACGTTTTAGGGGGCGTGGCCATCACCCGATGGCCACGCCCCCTTATGCCGTCACAGTCCCAGCATGCCCAGAGACTGTGACGGCATAAGGGGGCGGGGTCACCGCCTATATAAGTCAGAGCAGAGCGCACAGAGAGCATTCCAGCCGGGGAGAGCGTCGTGTCAACATCGGAAGAAGAGATGAAGAGAAGAAGCGGCAAGACAGCGGCGACAAGACAGCGGCAGCAGACAGGGCCCCTCGCTGGCAATAGAGCTGGAAGAAGATAGTGGCGGGGCCCGGGAGAAGAGGCGGAACACCGGGAGAAGTCGGAAGAAGATACCGGAGCTGCCCAATAAATTAATTTTGAAACCTGTGTACTGTGGTTTTTTTTATTGACACTTCCCTAGGTGAATGGGTAGGGGTACCATGTACCCCATACTCATTCACATAGGGTGGGGGGCCGGGATCTGCGGGCCCCCTTATTAAAGGGGGCTCCTGGATTCCGATAAGCCCTCCGCCCGCAGACCCCGACAACCAACGGCCAGGGTTGTCGGGAAGAGGCCCTTGTCCTCATCAACATGGGGACAAGGTGCTTTGGGGTGGGGGGCCGCAGCGCGCCCCCTCCCCCAAGGCACCAACCCCCCATGTTGAGGGCATGCGGCCTGGTACGGTTCAGGAGGGGTGGGGCTCGCTCGTCCCCACCCCCATTCCTGTCCGGCCGGGCTGCGTGCACGGATAAGGGTCTGGTATGGATTGGGGGGGACCCCCACGCCGTTTTTATCGGCGTAGGGGTTCCCCTTAAGGTCCATACCAGACCCAAGGGCCTGGTATGCTCTTGGAGGGGGAACCCATGCCGGTTTTTTATTTAAAATTTGGCGCGGAGTTCCCCCTAAAGATTCATACCAAACACAGTGCCGGGCATTGGCGGGGATCCAAGTCGGATCCCCGTTCATTGAAAGTCGGACACATGCCGGCTTCATGTCGCAGGGCAAAGTCGGATCCAAAGTAGGACGGCTGTCGTGTCGCACCAGTGTGAACCCAGCCTGAGATGGTTCTACACCTTCATTTGAGTCCAGCTGTGTTTGATTATACTGATTGGACTTGATTAGGAAAGCCACACACCTGTCTATATACTACCATACAGCTCACAGTGCATGTCAGAGCAAATGAGAATCATGAGGTCAAAGGAACTGCCTGAAGAGCTCAGAGACAGAATTGTGGCAAGGCACAGATCTGGCCAAGGTTACAAAAACATTTCTACTGCACTTAAGGTTCCTAAGAGCACAGTGGCCTCCATAATCCTTAAATGGAAGATGTTTGGGATGACCAGAGCCCTTCCTAAAGCTGGCCGTCCGGCCAAACTGAGCTGTGTGGGGAGAAGAGCCTTGGTGAGAGAGGTAAAGAAGAACCCAAAGATCACTGTGGCTGAGCTCCAGAGATGCAGTCGGGAGATGGGAGAAAGTTGTAGAAAGTCAACCATCACTGCAGCCCTCCACAAGTCGGGGCCTTATGGCAGAGTTGCCCGACGGAAGCCTCTCCTCAGTGCAAGACACATGAAAGCCTGCATGGAGTTTGCTAAAAAACACCTGAAGGAATCCAAGATAGTGAGAAATAAGATTCTTTGGTCTGATGAGACCAAGATGGAACTTTTTGGCCTTAATTCTAAGCGATATGTGTGGAGAAAACCAGGCACTGCTCATCACCTGTCCAGTACAGTCCCAACAGTGAAGCATGGTGGTGGCAGCATCATGCTTTTTCAGCTGCAGGGACAGGATGACTGGTTGCAATCGAGGGAAAGATGATTGTGGCCAAGTAAAGGGATATCCTGGACGAAAACCTTCTCCAGAGTGCTCAGGAACTCAGACTGGGCCGAAGGTTTACCTTTCAACAAGACAATGACCCTAAGCACACAGCTAAAATAACGAAGGAGTGGCTTCACAACATCTCCATAACTGTTCTTGAATGGCCCAGCCAGAGCCCTGACTTAAACCCACATCTCTGGAGAGACCTAAAATGGCTGTCCACCAACGTTTACCATCCAACCTGACAGAACTGGAGAGGATCTGCAAGGAGGAATGGCAGAGGATCCCCAAATCCAGGTGTCAAAAACTTGCTGCATCTTTCCCAAAAAGACTCATGTCTGTATTAGATCAAAAGGGTGCTTCTACTAAATACTGAGCAAAGGGTCTGAATACTTAGGAAAATGGGATATTTCAGTTTTTCTTTTTTAATAAATCTGCAAAAATGTCAACAATTCTGTGTTTTTATATCAATATAGGGTGCTGTGTGTACATTAATGAGGAAAAAAAATGAACTTAAATGATTTTAGCAAATGGCTGCAATATAACAAAGAGTGAAAAATTTAAGGGGGTCTGAATACTTTCCGTCCCCACTGTATGTGCTGTATCTGATGTATATGATGTATAGGATGTATGAGATGAATTGGATGGATGTGTTGTATGAAATGGATGTGATGTATGTGATGTATGTGATGTATAAGATGCATGGGATGTATGGGATGGATGAGATGGATGTCATTTATAGGATGTATGTGATGTATGTGCTGTATCTGATGTATGGGGCATATGTGATGTATGAGATATATGGGATGGATGTGATGTATGGGATGTATGTAATGTATGTGATGTATCTGATGTATGGGATGTATGTGATGTATGAGATGTATGGGATGTATCTGATGTATGGGATGTATGAGATGTATGGGATGGATGGGATGTATGTGATGTGTGTGGTGTATGTGATGTATGTGATGTATCTGATGTATGGGATGTATGTGATGTATGAGATGTATGTGATGTATGTGATGTATCTGATGTATGGGATGTATGTGATGTATGGGATGTATGTGATGTATGTGATGTATGGGATGTATGTGATGTATGGGATGGACGGGATGTATGTGATGTGTGTGGTGTATGTGATGTATGTGATGTATGGGATGTATGGGATGTATGTGATGTATGAGATGTATGGGATGTATCTGATGTATGGGATGGATGAGATGGATGGGATGTATGTGATGTGTGTGGTGTATGTGATGTATGTGATGTATCTGATGTATGGGATGTATGAGATGTATGGGATGTATGAGATGTATGGGATGTATCTGATGTATGGGATGTATGAGATGTATGGGATGGACGGGATGTATGTGATGTGTGTGGTGTATGTGATGTATGGGATGTATGGGATGTATGAGATGTATGAGATGTATGGGATGTATCTGATGTATGGGATGGATGAGATGGATGGGATGTATGGGATGTATCTGATGTATGGGATGGATGAGATGGATGGGATGTATGTGATGTATGGGATAGATGGGATGTATGGGATGTATGTGTTGTGTGTGGTGTATGTGATGTATGGGATGTATGGGATGTATGGGATGTATCTGATGTATGCGATGTATGGGATGTATGTGATGTCACATACAAGCATATGGAATGGATGCGCAATGATGAGCTCAGGTCAAAGGCATTTTTTGAAAGCAGTGGGCCTGTGTGCAGAATCAAAAGTTGGGCCCCCCGCAGCTGAGAAAAAGTGGTTGGGTATGATTTTCACTGGGCTGAATACTGGCTGTGGCCTAAAGGGACACAGAGTGCCGGGTTTCAGTAGTCAGTGACGCAAAGGTTTAGGAATAATTTCAACAAAGTTCCTAGAAGCTCAACAGTAATTCCACAAACTGTCCCTTGATTGGGGTTTTCTCAATCACAGTAAAATTCCTTCTTTCTGAGATTGGTAGTGGCAACCAAGCGAGTCATCTTCCTCCAGATGGTGGGCGGGGCTAGCAGGACTGTGAATGGAATTAGCAGTGGCCAATGACAGTCCTCCTCCTCCTGGAAACAGGGACACCCCCAGCATAACTGCTCCCAATCTCCTCCCCATCACAAAAGCTGACGATCGCAGCTACAGCAAAGTTAGAGAACCAAACAATATTTCCCATCTTTTACAATGTGTCGGGGCGCAGTGCCTCCCCCTCAGTGCAGGTCTGGTGTATTCTGAAATTGAAATCCATTAGCGTCCCACCGACACTTCCCTGTGCTGCTTTGATGGGGAGGAAGTCTAGTGCCGGCAAAAGAGGCTTCGAGGTGCCAGGGGTTTCCTACCCTTGTTCCAAAGTATAAATTTAACTTTTTTTTTTGTTTCGTTTTGTGACCCCTTTCAGGTTTTTTTTATTGCTGTCTGTGATTCATTTTTTCTATTTGTACTGGTGGCAATTAAAGGAAAATTCTAAATCTCAAGTTTTCCAGGAACAGAGGGCTAATCTTCCAATGGCAACAACCCGTTCTGTTGACAAGGGATTTGCCTCACCTCCTTCCACTTTCTGTTGTCTCTACAGGACAGGAAATGGGGAAAAAAGGAAAGCCCCCCGATGGGATGGAAAAAAAAAAAAGACCTAAGATCTAAATTTCCCAAAATGTTTACATAATTTAAAATTAAAAGTTTTGGTGAATTCTACCTTTGGGATCAGTTTTATATTGCACCCATATTCTCGCATCCAGCCCACGTGCTTGTATGTGATGTATGTGATGCATGGGACGTATATGATGTATGTGATGCATGGGACGTATGTGATGTATGGGACGTATGTGATGTATGTGTATGGGAACACCCGTTCTGCTGACAAGAGAAGGATTCGCCTCACCTCCTTCTACTTTCTGTTGTCTCTACAGGACAGGAAATGGGGAAAAAAGGAAAGCCCCCCGATGGGATGGAAAAAAAAAGACCTTAACCTTTCTCTAGATTTCCCAAAATGTTTACATACCGTATATACTTGAGTATAAGCCAAGTTTTTCAGCACATTTTCTTGTGCTGAAAGTGCCCCTCTCGGCTTATACTCGAATCAAGCATTTTCTGCAGCAGCGAATGACATTATCTGAACCAAATTTGGGGCCCCATATCTCGGGACCACTTGGTGCTAGGAACCCTAAATTCTGGGTGCAAACCCAGTGGAAGTATCACTATAACATATCTAAAGCTGGGGTTCCTAGCACCAAGTGTCCCCAAGATACGGGGCCCCAAGTTCAGTTCGGAAAATGTCATTCTCTGCTGCAGAAGTGCTTGACATTTTCCGAACCGACTTTGGGGCCCCGTATCTCGGGGCAACTTGGTGCTAGGAACCCCATGTTCCTAGCACCAAGTTATGTTATATGTTGTAGTGCTAGTTCCACTGGGTTTGCACACCAAATTTGGGGTTCCTAGCACCAAGTGGCCCAGAGATACGGGGCCCCAAAGTAGTCAACTGTGTCCATCAATGTCATTTCGGGACCCTTTGGGTCCAGAGACCCCAAATTTTGGCTGCTGCTAGGAGGCATCTAGGAACCCTTAACTACCGACTTTGAAGTTTGGGGGGCCTATGGCTGCAAATGAGCACAGTGAGGCTGCAAATGGGCATTGTTGACCCTCTTTTCCAATTACAGTAGCTGCACATTTCTCACCGTAGGCTTATACTTGAGTCAATACGTTTTCCCAGTTTTTTGTGGTAAAATTAGGTGCCTCGGCTTATATTCGGGTTGGCTTATACTTGAGTATATACGGTATTTTGAAATTAAAAGTTTTGTTGAATTCTACCTTTGGGATCAGTTTTATATTGCACCCATATTTAAGGTGTAACCTGAAACATGGTAATGTTCTTTGACCTTAACCCTCTAACCCGCCCCAAACTGAAACTACCACCACTTACCTGATACGTGGGGTGGTTCTCCCTGCAGGCTTCTGTTGAGCATTCATTTACAGAGCTATCTGATAATGGAGAGACTACAAGTCCCATCTTCCACCGCGACAGAAGGACTTGTAGTTCTCATTGGAACACAAGTGATGTCACCACACTTAACTGTCCATAACTGGAGGTCCCTAGCCTGGTACTGTTCTGGGGCTTGGGGGAAAAGTCTGCAGGAGCCTGTGCATTACATCTATGGTCATTATAGCGATGCAAAAATGTACTAAATGTACTAAATGCACTTTTTAAAAAAAATTAATGTGTATTTATTAAATTTTGCAAAATGGGGAAGTTGCCTTCAAAAATAATTGACATTTTTTGAGGGGAATATCCTTACAAAGGTAAGAAGGGAAGAATTTATAAACCAAGACTACATTTTTTTCTTCTATTAACATGCTGATACTATGGACAGGTATGTATAATGTCACACAAGCACGAGACCTAATAACAGGCTTCTATTGATGGCCACTGATTGGTTTGTATTGATGTAATTATCCCGCTGCCAGAATGTGAACGTTTATAGACAATTAATGGTTATTGGAGGAAATAGACCAAAAAAAACCAAAACACAAAAACGATACTGAACGGCGATCTAATAAATCTGGTAATTGAAATAGTTTAGAGATGGGAGATAAGCAGAGATATTAAAGATATTGGGGCAATTACTGGGGTCATAATTCACGAGTGACCGGCTGATGTAATTATATTCATTGGGCTTTGACTGCGTTCTCAGGACTCAAAGACTGATCATACTGGTCATGTATGGGAAAAAAAAATGTATAATTTGTAGGAACATCACAAAGGATAGTGAAAGAAGTGTCCTGCCAAGGCTATTCATAAGAGGTATGGGAGCATCTCCATGATTAAAGAATTCCCATCTTATGGAAAATATATACACTATATTGTCAAAAGTATTGGGACGCCTGCCTTGAAATTTAATGGCATCCTAGTCTTAGTCCGTAGGGTTCAATATTGAGTTGGCCCATCCTTTGCAGCTATAACAGCTTCAACTCTTCTGGGAAGGCCGTCCACAAGGTTTAGCAGTGTGTCTATGGGAATGTTTGTCCATTCTTCCAGAAGCGCATTTGTGAGGTCAGGCACTGATGTTGGACGAGAAGGCCTGGCTCGCACTCTCCACTCTAATTCATCCCAAAGGTGTTCTATTGGGTTGAGGCCAGTCTAGTTCCTCCACCCCAAACTCGCTCATCCATGTCTTTATGAATCTTGCTTTGTGCACTGGTCCAAATCATTTGGTGGAGGGGGGATTATGGTGTGGGGTTGTTTTTCAGGGGTTGGTTTTGGCCCCTTAGTTCCAGTGAAGGGAACTCTTAAGGTGTCGGCATACCAAGATATTTTGGACAATTTCATGCTCCCAACTTTGTGGGAACAGTTTGGGGAAGGCCCCTTCCTGTTCTAATATGACTGCGCACCAGTGCACAAAGCAAGGTCCATAAAGATATGGATGAGCGAGTTTGGGGTGGAGGAACCTGACTGCCCTGCACAGAGTCCTGACCTCAACCCGATAGAGCACCTTTGGGATGAATTTGAGCGGAGACTGTAAGCCAGGCCTTTTCGTCTACATCAGTGCCTGACCTCACAAATGTGCTTCTGGAAAAATGGTTAAACATCGCCATAGACACACTCCTAAACCTCGTGGACAGTCTTCCCAGAAGAGTTGAAGCTGTTATAGCTGCAAAGTGTGGGTAAACTCAATATTGAACCCTACGGACTAAGACTGGGATGCCATTAAAGTTCATGTGTGTTTAACCACTTCCATACCGGAGCCATTGTCATATGGCGTCCACAGGAGCACTCTGCCATCCTGGGCAGGCGTCATATGATGTCCTCTGCTTCTCGCTGCTCTTCATTCCCACAGCTGGCCAGTGCGGCCAGTGCAGCAATTGGGATGAGGCGTGTCCCTCGGGACACAGCCCATCCCAGATCAGTGTAAAGAGCCAATAAAAATCGGCTCGTTAGCACATAACCGGCTGTGTCCAATCACAGCCAGCCACATGCACTTTCCTCGTGCACGACGCTCGTGCGTGCCCCTAGGGGTGCGCAGAGCAGCGATCAGAGATGAGGCTTGTCACCCTGACACAGCCCAGCCCTGGTCGTGGTAAACAGCCAGCCCATTATAGTACCAGAGTACTTATCTGTAGCCCATGCCTCATAGAATATACCTTGGGGTGTATGCTTTCCAAATTAGGGTCATTTTATAGGTAATTCCACTGTCCTGGTGCTCCAGGACCTTCAAAAGTGTGATAGGAAGGAATGAAATGAGATGTGTAAGTTATGCTCTTAGAACACCTGAAGATACTACTTCAATGTTGGGCCTCTGTATGTGGCCAGGCCCTGTAAAATTCTCACACATGTGGTATCGCCATACTCAGGACGAGTAGCAGAATGTATTTTGGGGTGTAATTTTTGCTATGTACATGCTATGTGTTAGAAATATCTTATAAATTGACAACTTTGTGTTAAAAAAAACACGTTTTCATGTTCTTTTCACTTTTTTTGAAGTCTTTTGGAAAAAATGAACTGTTCAAAAGACTCATTATGCCTCAAAGAATATACCTTGGGGTGTTTGCTTTCCAAAATGGGGTCATTTTGAGGGTAATTCAATTGTCCTGCTGCTCCAGGGCCTTCAAAATTGTGATAGGTCATTATAAAATTTTATGTGCAATTTATGCTCCTAGAACGCCTGATGGTGCTCCCTGCATGTTGGGCCTCTGTATGTGGCCAAAATGACTGTGAAAAAATCCCACAGATGTGGTATCGCCATACTCGGGAGGAGTAGTAGAATGTATTTTGGGGTGTAATTGGAAGTATGCATATGCTGTGTGTGAGAAATAACTTGTTCATTTCTTCATTTTCAAGAATTGTGGGAAAAATTTACAACTTCAAAAAACTCACCATGCCTCTTACTAAATACCTTGGAATGTCTACTTTCCAAAAAAGGGGTCATTTGGGGGGTATTTTGTACTTTCCTGACATTTAAGGACCTCAAGAGATGAGATGAGGTCCTCAGTGCATCTGGTGTGATCAATTTTCAATGATTGGCACCATAGCTAGTAGACTCTATAACTTTCACAAAGACCAAATAATTTACACTTATTTGGGTTATTTTATCAAAGATATGTAGCAGTATAAATTTTGGCCCAAATTTATGAACAAAAATTACTTCTTTGGAAAATTTTATCATAGAAACTAAAAAAAAAGTGTTTTTTTTTTCTAAATTTTCGCTCTGTTTTCACTTATGTCGCAAAAAATAAAAAACCCAGGTCACCCCATAGGGTAAGGCATGCCACCCTCTGTTAATTGGGTATAAAACCTGTCCCCACGCAGGATATAAGTGGTCATTCTCCATGTTCTGGGGTCCCGATCCTGAATTCTCTGGGGGGGCTCTCAGGCGGGCGGTGTGCTTCTTGGATAGGAGGACGTAAAAATACTCATTGGTGTTTCGAATGGCAGAGATGCCTGCTGGAGTGGGTGATACGATTGTGGTGTGTATAAGGATGGACCGGGGTTGTAATGTATGATTAATGACATTTTGTGGCTCATATTCACCACTTCCTTCGTTTTCAGTGATATACAAATGTTTCTTACTTCCTGGTTTTGGATTTCCCCAGTTGGAGTTCAGCTTCAATTTGTTAGTCAAGTCTACCTAAATCTGCCTCGTGCATCTAAGAATACCCTCCTCCAGACGGTGTCTCCATTGCTCCTCCATCCAGAGTGAAGACACCATAAAAACAGAATGTGGCAGGCTCACCAGATGACATAAGGGAAAAAGCCTAAAAATAATAATGCAGCCATCACATCTAAGGGCTGGTAAGCTGCAATTTAATATTTTTTTGTTTTTGGGTTAATACCATTTGAACCATTTGCCAACTGCACTATTCCTGAAAGACGGCTATGGCACGATCATCGGGTTCTGGAAGGGCGTCTATTGACGTTCACCCAAAACTCTATCCCACTGTGCGCACCCTGGGCGTACATCGGACGCACTCTGTGACCGCAGTGTCCTTCGGACACCGCTGATCACAGATTAAGGTAAGGGACCAATCACAGAGGCCCTTTACCATGTGATCAGCTGTGTCCAATCACAGCTGATACCATGTAAACAAATGTGGGTTATTGGCATTTCTTTTCCTCGACACTGTCCCTGTGTGAAGAGAGGAAACACAATAAATGACAATCCTGTGACAGCAGAAATTTACACTGATAATCAGTGCAGTCTCATTAATGCTCATCAGTGCAGCCCAGTGCAGCCTCATCAGTCCTTATCTGTGCCCATCAGTGTAACCTCATCAGTGCCCATCAGTGTAGCCTCATCAGTGCAGCCTCATCAGTCCTCATCAGTGCAGCCTCATCAGTCCTCATCAGGGCCCATCAGTGCAGCCTCATCTGTACCCATCAATGCACTCTTATCAGTGCCCATCAGTGCAGCTTATTAGTGCCACCTCATCAGTGTCCATCAATGCAGCCTCATCAGTGCAGCCTCATCAGTGCCCATCAGTGCAGCTCATCAGTGCAGCCGCATCTGTGCCCATCAGTGTAGCCTCATCAGTGCTCATCAGTGCAGCCTCAGTTGTGCTCATCAGTGCAGCCTCATCAGTGCCCATCAGTGCAGCTTATTAGTGCCACCTCATCAGTGCCCATCAGTGCAGTCTCCTCAGTGCCCATCAGTGCAGCCTCATCCATGATCATCAGTGCAGCTTATTAGTGCCACCTCATCAGTGCCCATCAGTGCAGCCTCATCAGTGCCAATCAGTGCAGCCTCATGAGTGCAGCCTCACCCATGATCATCAGTGCAGCTTATCAGTGCCACCTCATCAGTGCCCATCAGTGCAGCCTCATCAGTGCCCATCAGTGCAGCCTCATGAGTGCAGCCTCATCCATGATCATCAGTGCAGCTTATTAGGGCCACCTCATCAGTGCCCATCAGTAAAGCTCATCGGTGCAGCCTCATCCGTGCCTATCAGTGCAGCTTATTAGTGCCACCTCATCAGTGCCCATCAGTGCAGCCTCATCAGTGCCCATCAGTGCAGCCTCGTGAGTGCAGCCTCATCCATGATCATCAGTGCAGCTTATTAGGGCCACCTCATCAGTGCCCATCAGTAAAGCTCATCGGTGCAGCCTCATCAGTGCCCATCAGTGCAGCTTATTAGTGCCACCTCATCAGTGCCCATCAGTGCTCATCAGTGCAGCCTCGTCAGTGCCCATCTGTGCAGCTTATTAGTGCCACCTCTTCAGTGTCCATTAGTCCAGCCTCTTCGGTGCCCATCAGTGCAGCCTATCAGTGCCCATCAATGCCACCTCATCGGTGCCCATCAGTACAGCCCCATCAGCGCACATCAGTGAAGAAGAAAACTTACTTACCGGTATTTGCAAAATTGTATAATAGAAACAAAGAAAACTTTTTTTTTTTTTCTTTTTAGTATTTTTTTTATCTGTTTAGCAAAAAATTTAAAAACCCAGTGGTGATTAAATACCACCAAAAGAAAGCTCTGTCTTTCTTAAAAAAAAAAACGATAAAAATGTCATACAGGTACAGTGTTGCGTGACCACGCAATTGTCATTCAAATGGTGACAGCGCTGAAAAATTTGCCTGGGCAGGAAGAGGGTGAAAGTGTCCAGTAGAAAAGTGGTTAAAACTTCAATTTTCTTTTTTTTTTTCTTTTTTTTTTGTCATTTTTTTTATTAAAAAAAATTACATATTTTCAATGTTTTTTTCCAGAATCAAAATGTAGTGGCATTTTAAACATGAAAAAAAAAACATGCAAATAAAATGTATATATTTTTTATTTACTTGTAGCCATGCCCCCGCAGGGACTGCTGAATGTAGTGGTTTCCCCTGTCACCCTCTACAGCCCGCCATCCATCTCTCAGATACTCAGAGACATAGAACAGTCCATAAGCTTTGTTTTTGGTTTTTTGTTGTTTTTTTTTATTGAGGGAATTGAACTTGAATGGGAAATGGGAAATGATGGGATGCCCAGGAACATTCAGTGCAACTTGCTTGGGACTTCTATACACACTCCTTTATATACACTCCAGTCTTCTCTCCAGCACTTCTCTTGCTGCAGACTATTACTCCTCCAGACTAGCTAGCACCGCATGGTTAGGCCTGAAGCTATTTCAGCCAGGCCTCAGTGAACTGCCCTTTGCGGGCAGGGACCTCGGGCCCCTGTGGTGTAGAAATAGTTCAGGTGCTAACTGTCCTCTATTCAGCTACTGCTCCCAGATAGCACTCTTCAGGCCCTGCCAGCTAGCCTGGCTGCAATGACCTCTTTTCCACTTCCCACGGTCCTCTCTTCTGGTTCTGCACCCATCTCAAACTGTAATCTCCCAGTTCCCTCAGGCGTGTCTCCCCAGTCCTCCCGACTGTGCTTCACTCACCACCCCTCCTGGCTGCGACCATTTGTCCTCCCTGGAGTCCCTTAGAAGTGTTCTCTCCCACTGTCCTCTCTTTGCTCTTTCATGTTCCTCTCCTCCAGGATCTCTTCTCTCCTCCTTGATGCACCCGAGCCCCGGCCCAAGGTCACCCCCAACCCACCCCAGACTGGGGAGCTCCCCGTGGGCCCCGACAGCCTCCATACTCTCTCACTCCAGCTCTTCCACCCGACAACTCCTCCCCCAGTTGGGCTGACCCTGGGTATTTGAGGAGGCCTGCCCCCTGCCAATCCAAGTTGGGGCTTGGTCAAAGCTCCTCAGAATAGCCCAGGCAGATCCACCTCTCCTCGCCTCCTTTCTTTCTAGCACCTTCTAGAAAGAAGAGGGAGGTGGCAGTGATGCTACCTGTGAGTCACCCAGCCCTGCCCTGAGCCACTCCCAGCCCAGAATGAAAACAAACAGGCCTAGTCACCAGCTAGGCCTGCCTACATTTTCCTACTCTGCTAGAAAAATCCTTTTTTTTTAGTTTTGAATAGAGTGAAGAAGGACTACAATGCCTATTAGGGTTCTATTGCTATCTGCGTCCCCGTTAGGGAGATTTACCTTCTCTATTTGTTCTGTTTACTGTTATCACTGAGAGTGAAAGTCAAGGAGAATCCCAAAAGTTTAGTTGTCACCAAAACAGGAAAAAAGGGGAAATCTTCCCATGAAGACACTAGTTCTGGTGATACCTCGGGATTTCTTCACTTTGGAGTGAATTTCTCTCACTTCCTGTTGTGGCTATAGGACAGGAAGTGAAGGGAAGTCTCCCCAATGGGACACAGATGACAAAAAAAAATACTGGCAGGGGTTATAACCCTCCCTTACACTATCCAAAATGAAAAAAAAAAGTTCTACTTTAAGTAATCACAAAGTTGTTGCTAAATCAACAGGCCCATAGGAGAAATGTAAAAATTGTCCTGATCTATAAGGGGTGGACAGGTGTGAGTGCTGAACCAGTTAGGACAATGTATTTATTTATGTACTCTTTTTTTTTAACAGGTTGAATTATTTTGTTTGAAATATCTACAGTGGAGTCAGTAGAATGGCTCTTGCCCATTGGTAGGATTCTGTTGGCCACCACTTCTGAGAGGTGAAAGGTTAAGTCTTTAATTATCCCCAATCTCTTTTTTTTCCCCAGATTTTCCTCTCATTAGCATTTTAGGAATTCCGAGATGTCATCATTGTGGAACAGCGTTTAGCACAGGTCTGTCACCTGCCACCGACTGACACCAAGACACTCATCAAGAAGAGAGACATTGGGCAGGATTGCCATTTAACGTACCAAAGAATGCGATCACTTAGACCAGTGGTCTCTAAACTACAGTGACTGGATGCGACCCTTTGCATTCCCTTATCTGGCCCTTGGGGCATTATTCCTCCCACTGACACCAATGATGGGACACTATTTCTCCAACGATGGGGAGGAATGACACCAACCATGGGGCACTATTCCTCCAACTGACACCAATGATTGTTCACTATTCCTCCCACTTATACCAATGATGGGGCACTATTCCTCCCACTGATATCAATGATGGGGCACTATTCCTCCCATTGACACCAATGATGGGGCACTATTCCTCCCACTAACACCAATCATGGGGCACTATTCCCCCTATTGATACCAATAATGGGGCACTATGCCTCCCACTTATACTAACGATGGAGAACTACTCCTCCCATTAATACCAATGATGTGGCACTATTCCTTCCACTGATACCAATTATGGGCCACTATTCCTCCCACTGATACCAATGATAGGGCACTATTCCTTCCACTGATACCAACAATGGGGCACTATTCATCCTATTGATACCAAGGATGGGGCACTGTTCCTCCCACTGATACCAATGTTAGGGCACTATTCCTCCCACTAACACCAACAATGGGGCACTATTCCTCCTACCTATACTAATGATAAGGCACTATTCCTTACAAGCCCCCCCCCCCCCCACACACACACACACAATCATATACACACTGTGTTGTTTTTCCTATAACTGCCAGCATCATGCTTGCCCCAGGAATGTCATGTACCTGACTGTGGAGCCCTGGATGATGAGGGTGGCCTTTTGCGCAATTCCTGTCCAAGCTGCCCAGGTAGTGGAGACAGAGACTGCTAGGGCAGCAGAAGGGCACAGATGGCAGGAAACTGGAGGAGTGAAATCGAGCTTGGAAACACAGGAGTTCTTCCAGTGACCATATGGAGTCAGGTCACAAGCTATGTTCAGCAGCAGCCAGGATCAAGTTCAAGGTCTGGAACAGGCACAATACACATACCTTCCAACCGTCCCAGATTTGCCAGAACTGTCCCGAGATTTGATTTAAATCCCGATGTCCCGGATTTGGGGGGGTCTAGGGTAAGAAAATATGTACTGGGGAGCGCTTTGGGAGGGGAGGCAACTTGTGCTAGAAGGGGGAATGCATTTAAAATCCCCCCACCCCATCTTCTAGCACAAGTCCTCCCCCCTCTCAGAGCATCCCCCAGGATATATACGACCCCCCTTCAACCCACCTTCTAGCAAAAGTCCTCTCCCCTCCCAAAGCAGCCCCCCAGTACATGTCAGCTCTCCCACCTCACCTTCTAGCACAAGTTCTTCCCCCTTATAAAGCACCCCCAGCACATATTCAACCCCCCCCATGCCATCTTTTAACACACGTCCTCTCCCCTCCCAAAGTGCCCCCCAGCACATATCCAAAACCTGGGTTTTGTTTAACCATTTAAAAGTTTGACCACACCCACTGTTCCACACCACGGCACGCCGCAAGTCACTGACTCCCTTAAGTGTCCCTCATTCTCAAATATGATAGTCTTGGATAAAAAGAAAGGAGCGCCCCGTATCCAGAGAAATGTGACTTCTAAAATATGGTTCATGGACCTTTATTAAAAATTAGCAACATGTACATCAAGCCAATGCATTTTGGGGGAAATACAATCCCCCTTCTTTAGGGCTGTTGTTGCGTACTTTTTGGTGGGAACGATTCCCATGAGTGATTATGCTGGATCAAGCATTGCTGCCTATATAACTAAAGCCAGCATCCTGCCATTCAGAAACCTTCATCCAACATAAGAAGAAGGGGGCGTTTATTCCCTCAAATGCGTTGGCTTGAAATATAAGTTGCTAATTTTTAATAAAGTTCCATGAACCATATTTTAAAAGTCGCATTTTTCTGGATATAAGGCGCTCCTTTCTTTTTATCTCAGTCTACACGCTGAAACGACCTTAAGGTCGCACAGAAAAGGCAGCAGCCCAATCCCCAAGAGGGACCATTGCCACCATCTATCATTGGGCACCATCACTGGAAGGCATGCCTTCCTTTTTGCCCACACAAATACCCACTCAGGACCAGTGACCAATCCATTCAGTTCAGCGCAGTCTCCAACACAAACAAGTACAAAAGTTGGGAGGTATGGGATACAGCTGGTGGTCAGATACAAAGTCAGGTGGCAGAATGGTGGTAAGAAGTCCAAGCCGTGGTCGATAACACAGGTGAGCAGCAGACATAACAAGCAGGGGTGATCCAAGAGTTATGTCAGATTTAGACAGGTGTCACGTACCTGAAGGGAGACTTAAATGACGAGGTCGGCCTCTCTTGTATCTCAAGCCCAGGTCCTGCTGAGGATGAAACAGAAGGAGCCGAGGGTCAGGAGGAACATGAGTGCCTGTAGATGAAGACCCGGAAACCTTGTGCAGGAAGTCGCAGCTGGTCACAGGACTGTAGTTGCGGACACTCGGGTGGAAGTACTGAGCCAAACAGGACACAGGAGCAAGGTAACAAGGATAGCTGGGTTCGTTAACAGACAGGCAGCAGGGTACCAGGACATCAGGCAGAGGCAAGGTCAGGTGGGAAGCCGGGATCAGGAGCCAGGAATCAGGTATAACACAGTCCAGAAGCAAGGTCACCTGGAGAGCCGGGCTCAAAGCCAGAGATCAGAAAAAGCAGAATCCAGAAACAGGGTCAACAGGAGCCAAGGTCAGCAACTTTTAATCAGACAGGGAAATCACAAGGTTCAGGGTATCAGGAGCACAGCTGAAAGACCAGTCAGCACTGATCAGTGGTTAGGGCACCCTTTAAGTAGGCTGTCTGCCTTGGTACTAGGGACGCGCTCCTGTGCATGCACGCTGGTCGCCGTGCACGCGCATGCGCATAAGCGTGTACGGGCGTTTGCAGTCGCCCGTGTATGCGCGCATACTACTGGTTTCCTTACACCAGGTCAGGAACAAGGTAAGCAGACTTTCAGGAACTTCCAATACAGGAACTAGAACTGAAGACCATCCAGCACTGAGGCTATGGCTAGGCAATGAGGGTGGGGCACGGCTTCTAAAGCATACTGTCCGCATTCAGGGACCTGCATGGCTGTCAAATTTCGATCAGCAGCTGGGTCTGTGCAGTTGCTGTGTCCCAATTGGCATGAATGGAACTGACTGCACGGGGATGCACAAAACACCTGTGCAGGTAAACACGGTCCTTTGCATGGGTAAAAGAGGCCTTAATGGCACCACCGCACTCCTGAGACAGGGATGCATGTATTTGGTAATGGCGGGAATGCACACCATTTTCCATGCATTCCTGCAAGGCACAAACCTGAACCCTAGCCTTGTTATCTTGGCTTTTGCTCAGTTAACACATGTAACCAGTTTTAGTATCTTTTGCTTTATGAATTTTCTTTTAGTTCTGGTGCAGAATATGTCACATGGTAACAACGTAACAAAACAAAGAATCCTCAGCTGTGTAAATCTGACTTGGAGCAAGTGTGAACTCTCAAGTGTGAAAGGTCAGAAGGAAAGACCGGGAACCCTTGTGGGACATCAGAGACATTTTCCTGTCTTTGTACATTAAAGCCAGTTTTCTTTTTTTTTTTTCGTCATATCTAACGCTTGACCCTTCCTGCCATGTGACACGTTTGATATCTGACCTGACAATGTCTCGGTGTTGGTCAATCTACCCTCCTATATGGGGGATTTGTGTGAGATCTAACGCCAGCAGTGGTCCAAGATGTACAGAGAATGGGGAAGACAACTTTCCTTTAAAGCCGAGCTTGCAAACTTTCGTTTAAATATTCAAGAAGTATGTACAGAGAAAGCAATGGGATTTTCAAGGTGCCGACACAATTGTTATAAAAATATTTATTATTTAAAATTTTATTATACAGTAAAATGCATGTTTAAAAATAACAATTTCATATGAAACCATCTGTCAGGGACATGGCCGTCACGGTACTGGCAATGTTGCCCAGAACATTCATGGACGCCGACGGAGGATCCCGAGACGTGCACGAGCGCGCGCCGCGCATCAGCGACGGCGTGCAAGTGGCGTGACAGACGCTTTTTAAGCCAGCCTGTAACCACAGGACATTGCTGGATTATCTCCTCAGCTCCCTTGTGTGCCTTGATCTTGCTTCCTGATCTGTGATTGCCCGTTGTGACCCGGCTTGCCTTGACCTCGCTTCCTGATCTCCTGGTTTGACTCTTGGCCTGCTCCTGGACTCTGCTTCTGCTTCCTGATCTCCCGGCTTGACCTTTGGCTTGTACTTGGACCCTGCCTGTGTATGACCTTGGCTTGCCCCTGTGTATGCTCTGGACTGACTTATCTGTGTATGACCCCTGGCCTGACTCCTGGTTTCTCTGTTTACCTGAACACAGCAAGTTCTGCTCTGCCAGCTCAGTCATCCCTCAGCGGCCGAGCTCATCGGACTGCAAACAAGCACCTGGCCAACCGTGCTTCTTTGGGCACCGCGTTTCCTGTTCCCAACTCTAGGAACGTGCTGCACTTAGCTGCAAGGGGAGCCCTCTTAGCATCTCGATCTCCATACACGCACCTGACACCATCACAGAGAGTCCATGCGGCTAGAATACATATGCAGTAACTCTAGCTTGACATAAGAAATAGTATGTGATACTGCGCAACGGTATCTACAAGCAAAATACAAGTGAAAAATGAGGGTGAAATTAAAAAGGTGGGTACCCTGGTAGTCAAAATATAAAAAAGAGTAAGAAAGAATTGCTGCCTCTACATATTACTACCACCTAAGTGGAGCAAGAGAATGGATTTAAAAAAGTGTAGATGTGGCGCTATTTCTTTGTAATAAAAATGTAACAAAAAAATGGGAGCCAAGTGATGGTGAAAACTTGTTGAAGATTTACCCTAACACCAAAATCCCAAACAGAAAATCAATCCTTAAAATAAAAAGCTTTGATCAGTGAAAAAGGGGTGTTGTGCTACACCCTCTGCCTTTTGCAGAGTCAAGAAAATAGGGGGGTGTAGGTGGTAGTTTGATTCTACCTAGTATTGAAATATATGTTTATAAACTAGGTGTTGATGTGTTAGACCCTCTGTGATGTCAAAAGTGGCTTTAAACAAGTGATGGTGTATTACACCCTCTGCCTGCTACACAAGTGAGTGAAAAAATAAATATATTGTAAAAGTTGAATGCACTACCTCCTGATATGAGAAGCACAAGCAAATTTAAGACAAACTACCCTCTGGGGAATACAGAGTGTTAAAACTATCACACAGTATATGCTAACATTGTAAAGGGTAAAAATCCTCTGTTCCCCTGTGTGACATGTGTGTTTGACCGTCTGTGCCAAAAAACCAATGTGCAAGCATAAACTAATACAGTCAGGTCCATAAATATTAGGACATCGACACAATTCTAATCTTTTTGGCTCTATACACCACCACAATGGATTTGAAATTAAACGAACAAGATGTGCTTTAACTGCAGACTTTCAGCTTTAATTTGAGGGTATTTACATCCAAATCAGGTGAATGGTGTAGGAATTACAACAGTTTGTATATGTGCCTCCCACTTTTTAAGGGACTAAAAGTAATGAGACAGATTAACAATCATCCATCAAACTTTCACTTTTTAATACTTGGTTGCAAATCCTTTGCAGTCAATTACAGCCTGAAGTCTGGAACGCATAGACATCACCAGACGCTGGGTTTTATCCCTGGTGATGCTCTGCCAGGCCTCTACTGCAACTGTCTTCAGTTCCTGCTTGTTCTTGGGGCATTTTCCCTTCAGTTTTGTCTTCAGCAAGTGAAATGCATGCTCAATCAGATTCAGGTCAGGTGATTGACTTGGCCATTGCAAAACATTCCACTTATTTCCCTTAAAAAAACTCTTTGGTTGCTTTGGCAGTATGCTTCGGGTCATTGTCCATCTGCACTGTGAAGCTCCGTCCAATGAGTTCTGAAGCATTTTGCTGAATATGAGCAGATAATATTGGCGGAAACACTTCAGAATTCATCCTGCTGCTTTTGTCAGCAGTCACATCATCAATAAATACAAGAGAACCAGTTCCATTGGCAGCCATACATGCCCACGCCATGACACTACCACCACCATGCTTCACTGATGAGGTGGTATGCTTTGGATCATGAGCAGTTCCTTTCCTTCTCCATACTCTTCTCTTCCCATCACTCTGATACAAGTTGATCTTGGTCTCATCTGTCCATAGGATGTTGTTCCAGAACTGTGAAGGCTTTTTTAGATGTTGTTTGGCAAACTCTAATCTGGCCTTCCTGTTTTTGAGGCTCACCAATGGTTTACATCTTGTGGTGAACCCTCTGTATTCACTTTGGTGATGTCTTCTCTTGATTGTTGACACACATACACCTACCTCCTGGAGAGTGTTCTTGATCTGGCCAACTGTTGTGAAGGGTGTTTTCTTCACCAGGGAAAGAATTCTTCGGTCATCCACCACAGTTGTTTTCCATGGTCGTCCGGTGTTGCTGAGCTCACCGGTGCGTTCTTTCTTTTTAAGGCTCTTCCAAACAGTTAATTTGGCCACACCTAATGTTTTTGCTATCTCTCTGATGGGTTTGTTTTTTCAGCCTAATGATGGCTTGCTTCACTGATAGTGACAGCTCTTTGGATCTCATATTGAGAGTTGACAGCAACAGATTCTAAATGCAAATAGCACACTTGAAATGAACTCTGGACCTTTTATCTGCTCCTTGTAAATGGGATAACGAGGGAATATACACACACCTGACCATGGAACAACTGAGCAGCCAATTGTCCCATTACTTTTGGTCCCTTAAAAAGTGGGAGGCACATATACAAACTATTGTAATTCCTACACCGTTCACCTGATTTGGATGAAAATACCCTCAAATGAAAGCTGAAAGTCTGCAGTTAAAGCACATCTTGTTTGTTTAATTTCAAATCCATTGTGGTGGTGTATAGAGCCAAAAAAGATTAGAATTGTGTCAATATCCCAATATTTATGGGTCTGATTGTATAATCACAAATGTAAGCATATGGAAAAAACAGAAATAATAAAAAAAACAAATATATATCTCTGTGTCCCACCGTAAACACAAAAATGGGTATACAAACTACTTCAAACAGTATGCAATTAGTCCATTGAATAAAGCGACTTGTGCTCAAAAACACTGTCCAGTGCCTGTTCAGAATGGTGCTGGTAATTCTTTCAAGTGACAGTGGTGCCAGGTGATATAATCCGTGCTGGTAATAAGATTGCACTCACCAGATGACATTACCCCCCCCCCCAGGGGTATTGGGCGTTCACAGTATGAGCCACTGTGTAGCTCTCTGGAGCCTGCTGGGTAATCTGTGAGTCACTTGCTGGCTTTCCACCGGGTTATCACATGCAGAAAAAAGGAGGAATGCCAATAGAATAATATTGCTTAAAAAAGCTTTATTTTGAGTAAAATATGGAAATATACTCACATATGATAAAATAATAACATGCATCAACGAGAAATGGAGCCAGCGCCGTGTAAACAAACAGTCGCTGCTCTGACCGGAAGTGATGCAAAGACGTATTGTAACTCCGCTCTACGCGTTTCATAATTCAAGACGTCATCTGGAGCGTTTCGTCATTCAAGACGTCATGTTTCGCCAATCACTGGCTTCATCAGGAGGCTTTAGAAATACTGCATGCAAAATCCCTAAAGATAGAAAACAATACATAAGTCAAAGAAGTATATACACCAAATCTAGACGAACATCAAAAATACATTATTGCTATATTAAATTATACAAGTCAAATCTGAGATAGGTCCTGCTGTATCGAAGAGTCTTTAAAGTCTTTAATAAAAGGCAGCTACCATGCTGCAGCAAAGGATATAGGTGGAAAGAAAGTCCACTTTATCAAGGCCAGCCTTGTGCAGGGGAGCGGAAGCAGTCTCGAGGATATGCAATAAAAGACGAAATGCAGGCGTCTCTGATTGCAGACTGTTAAGTTATGTGTAAAAAATCACAATTGTAAAACTCGCATTTTAGAAAGCAATAACAGGCACATGGTAGGGTTTATTCGTCCGGTGGTGCTTCCATTGCACTAGGCCATGAACGGGAGCTGTCCTGGCCGCTCTGATGGCTATTGTGGCTGGCAAGATAGTGGTATAGTAGAGGAAAACCGAAGATGAGTGATGGAACGCTCCTTGGACCACAGAGCTGGTCGGGATGGCGTCACCGGCGTTTTCATGACCCGTTTCCAAGCGACCGCACCCTGGTCCAGCGCTGCGGTCCAAGGAGCGTTCCAACCCTCATTGTCGGCTTTCCTCTACTATACCACTATCTTGCCAGCCACAATAGCCATCAGAGCGGCCAGGACAGCTCCCGTTCACGGACCAGTGCAATGGATGCACCACCGGACGAATAAACCCTACAGATGTGCCTGTTATCGCTTTCTAAAATGTGAGTTTTACTATTGTGATTTTATAAATATAACTTAACAGTCTGCAATCAGAGGAGCCTGCATTTCTTCTTTTAAATGTCCAGGAATGCCTATGGATCACCTCGGAGGCTCTCTCACCTGGGGTGCTCATTAATTATTACAGGAGGGGGTGGAGACAAGACCAGACACCCTGCACAAGGAGAGAGAACAGAGTTGTGGGAGGGGCCCAGCAGACTCCACCCTCTACAGGCTGCCTGCAGACAACTACTGGAGGGGGCGGAGGCAAGACCAGTCCCCCTGCACAAGGAGAGGGAGCAGAGCTGTGGGAGGGGCCCAGCAGACTCCACCCACTACAGGCTGCCTGCAGACAACTACAGGAGGGGGCGGAGACAAGACCAGTCCCCCTGCACAAGGAGAGAGAGCAGAGCTGTGGGAGGGGCCCAGCAGACTCCACCCTCTACAGGCTGCCTGCAGACAACTACAGGAGGGGGTGGAGACAAGACCAGTCCCCCTGCACAAGGAGAGAGAGCAGAGCTGTGGGAGGGGCCTAGCAGACTCCACCTTCTACAGGCTGCCTGCAGACAACTACAGGAGGGGGCGGAGACAAGACCAGTTACCCTGCACTATGAGAGAGAGCAGCAGTGAGCCGTCTTTATTACAGGAAGTCTCACACTGGATTACTGCACAGATCTGGAAAAAATACACAAAGCACTCTGAGATCCAAGAACAATACACATGATGAATGGATTTGCATTATATTTTCTTATCCTGGAGTTCATTTTTAAATTCTAGTCAAACAGCTAAATGCACAGAAAAAAATACACCTGAGGAGCTCTGTCACCTGCCAAAGGATTTATATTTCTGTCCATCCAGTCCTGCAATGTACACAGCTCTGCCACACAGCACAGCCCTGTCTGGCAGGGGAAGAGACCTGACCCTTTTGTGCTGTAGTTCAGTAACACTTATAGGTCTTGTCCCTCCCCCAGCTTGTGATTGGACAAAAAAAAAAGAGAAGCAGCAGACTGATGAGCTCATCTCTCTGTCACTCTGCTCTCTCCTCCTGCCTGCTTGTTTCTTGTTAGCATAGCAGCACAGCGGATAGGCTGTTTCTATGGCTGCTCCCTCTCTCCTGATGCTGAGTATAGTTTCTGGTGCAGTGGAACCAGAATCCCTGAAAACCAGTAAAATTACCTCTGCTAATGAGTAGGGATGAGCAGGGTTCAGATCCCAACTTGATCCAAGCTCAGTTCTCCCAAACCCGTGGGAACCTGCCACATGATTGCAGAGGCGGCTGGTGCTCTATTTTTTTTGGGGGGGGGGGGTGGCAAACAAACCATCCGCTGTCCCCCGAGCCCACCCCTTTTTTAAGCCTAATGCCGCGTACACACGAGCGGACATTACGGCGGACTTTGCCCGGCGGACTGGATTTCGTCGGACAATTCGATGTGTGTGGGCTCCAGCGGACTTTGTTTTCTCAAAAGTTCGACGGAATTAGATTTGAAACTTGTTTTAAATTTATCTGTTGAAATCGAGTCCGGTCGAAAAGTCCGCCGTCTGTATGCTAGTTCGACGGACAAAAAGCCACGCTAGGGCAGCTATTGGCTACTGGCTATGAACTTCCTTGTTTTAGTCCGGTGTACGTCATCACGTACGAATTCGACGGACTTTGGTGGATTGTGTGTAGGCAAGTCCGTTCATTCACAAAGTCCGTCGGAAAGTACGTCGAAAAGTCCGCCGGGCAAAGTCCGCCGTAATGTCCGCTCGTGTGTACGCGGCATTAGGCTCTAATCACATGCTTCAAAATAAAATCCTATTGAAATCCATGCATCCGGCACCCTGCATGTAGATTAGGGGCCGGGCGCATGGATTAGGGGGGCAGTGCCCACGCTCCCCCATATGGACGGGCCGCCACTGCATGATTGCATCCTCACAAGGACAAACTGCAAGCAGGAGATTCCACACCCAGTAGCTGAACGTAACAAAGATTCGGTGATTTACGTGACGTCATTGATTTAATATGGCCACATGACCGTCCTATATCGTCATGTGCCCATATTAGGTCAGTGGTGTGTAGAGGTTTACAACCCCTTAATGACCAGGCCATTATTTGCAATACGGCACTGCATCGCTTTAACTGACAATTGCGCGGTCATGCAACGCTGTACCCAAACAAAATTGACGTCCTTTTTTTTCCCCACAAATAGATCTGAGTCAATACTTTGTAGAACCGCCTTTCACTGCAATTACAGCTGCAAGTCTTTTTGGGGATGTCTCTACCAGCTTTGCACATCTAGAGAGGGACATTTTTGCCCATTCTTCTTTGCAAAATATCTCAAGCTCTGTCAGATTGGATGGAGGGTGTCTGTGAACAGCAATATTCAAGTCTTGCCACAGATTCTCAATTGGATTTAGGTCTGGACTGTGACTGGGCCATTCTAACACATGGATATGCTTTGATCTAAACCATTCCATTGTAGATCTGGCTGTATGTTTCGGGTCGTTGTCCTGCTGGAAGGTGAACCTCCGTCCCAGTCTACAGTCTTTTGCAGACTCTAACAGGTTTTCTTCTAAGATTGTCCTGTATTTGGCTCCATCCATCTTCCCATCAACTCTGACCAGCTTCCCTGTCCCTGCTGAAGAAAAGAATCCCCACAACATGATGCTGCCACCACCATGTTTCACGGTGGGGATGGTGTGTTCAGGGTGATGTGCAGTGTTAGTTTTCCGTCACACGTAGCATTTTACTTTTAAGCCAAAAAGTTTAATTTTGGTCTCATCTGACCAGATCACCTTCTTCCACATGTTTGCTGTGTCCCCCACGTGGCTTCTCACAAACTGCACACAGGACTTCTTATGACTTTCTTTCACCAATGTCTTCTGGTCACTTTTCCATAAAGGGCAGATTTGTGGAGAACACGACTAATAGTTGTCCTGTGGACAGATTCTCCCACCTGAGCTGTGGATCTCTGCAGCTCCTCCAGAGTTACCATGGGCCTCTTGGCTCTTCTTTGATGAATGTTCTCCTTGCCCGGCTGGTCAGTTTAGGTGGACGGCCATGTCTTGGTAGGTTTGCAGTTGTGCCATACTCTCTCCATTTTCGGATGATGGATTGAACAGAGCTCTTTGAGATGTTCAAAGCTTGGGATATTTTTTTATAAACTAACCCTGCTTTATACTTCTCCACAACTTTATCCCTGACCTGTCTGGTGTGTTCCTTGGCTTTCATGATGCTGTTTGTTGACTAAGGTTCTCTAACAAACCTTTGAATTGTAAGAAGACAATAATTTCCCTAAGCCCTGTCTCTGCAAAGTACTAACACTGACTGAGGGAACGCTGAAGAAAAGGGGAGGGTCCAGGACTAAGCTACCTAGCACTAATCAGGAGGGGAGGACAGAGGAAGAAAGCAAAATTACATAGTCAACAAGTGGAAGTGGCCCAAAACCGCCGCTAGATGGCAGCATATTACAAAACAATACAAACCTTATGCAGTTCAATAAAACAGAGAAAAATTACATAAAAGTGGAGCAGGACACTTCTTCCTTTCTAAATGGAAATTACAATAATAAAAATACTATTCTCTTTGTAGGGGGAATAAGGTTAAAAAAATAAATAAATAAAGGAGTGTCTATTTGCTTGTATTTTTTTACAAAAAATGGAAACTGTGAATAAAGTTAAAAGACACAGTTGAACGTTTTGGTTATCACAGGCCAGAGAGTTAAAATTGCACATCAAACAGTTTTATCTCTTCTAATTAAAGGGAAGACACATCCATAACACCTATTGGTAATGAGAAAGCACGGCGCTAATTCAAACCATAGAGCGAACGTCTGGAGTATAACCGAGGTAAACAAGTTCAACGTCACTATTGCAAAGGAAAACCTACAGAGGTGTCACCCCAAACTCTTCTTTTCATTCTAAAGGGTTTAATGTGATTGTAGCCATACCAGTGTTCTTACCACATTATATAACAAAATATAATAATAATCATCATATTAAAAAATAATCCAATTATTCATAAAATAATTCAGTTGTCAGAAAAAGCACCTCAAACTCCAATATTTCATAAAACTCCAGTAATTCAAATAATAATAATAATGAAAATGGTGCCGTGGTCCATAATTAATATTACACATATTCAAATGACAATAAAACCATTTAATAAAACAATTTAATTTTAATTTTATAAACCATTAGTATAAAATCTGTACCTTAAAATGCCTGCAAAAATAGAGGATAAAACTGGACAACAAGTATTGCAATATTGTTACCAGATGCTTTAATTTGCAATATTTTTTGCCCAGTTTTATCACCAATTATTGTCAGAATATTAAGGTACAGATTTTATACTAATGGTTTTAATGGCATTTGAATATCTATATTATAAATTTGGAACATGGCAACATTTGTTAGTACTATTATTATTATTATGAATAGTTATTACTATTTTATGAGTTATTTGAGATCATTAGTATTGGTATTAATATTATTTCTATTAATATTATCTTTACTTTTTTTTTATTTTATTTGAATACTTTTATACTAATGGTTTTAATGGCATTTGAATATCTATATTATAAATTTGGAACATGGCAACATTTGTTATTACTATTATTATTATTATTATTATTATTATTATTATGAATAGTTATTACTATTTTATGAGTTATTTGAGATCATTAGTATTAGTATTATTATTTATTTCTATTAATATTATCTTTTTTTTCTTTTATTTGAATGGTTACAGTATTACTATTTTAATATTATTATTTTCTTACTATTTTATTAATTATTGGAGATCAAGAATTACTAGACTGCTAATGGTTTTAATGGCATTTGAATAGCTATAAATTTAAATGTGGATCATGACACCACTTAGTATTATTATTGTTATTGTTATTACTATTATTATTGTTATTACTATTTTATTACTCTTTTAATATTATTATTTTAATACTATTTTATCAATTATTGGAGATCAAGAATTACTGGACTGCTAATGGTTCTAATGACATTTGAATATCTATAAAATTAAACGTGGATCATAACACCACTTAGTATTAGTATTATTATTAGTAGTAGTATTTGTATTGTTATTACTATTTTATTAATATTTTAATATTATTATTTTAATACTATTTTATCAATTATTGGAGATCAGAAATTCCTGGACTACCAATGGTTTTAATGGCATTCTAATATCTATATTATGAAATATGGATCATGGCACCACTTATTACTAATATTATTATTATTATATTATAGCTTATTTAGTTAGTACTATTTTAAAAATTATTAGAGTTAACTAATTGGTATTATTACTAGTTATTAGTGTTATTATCATCATTATTATTATATGAATGGTTATTGCTATTTTCTGAATTACTGACATTTATTAATTATTATTATTATTATTATTATTATTATCATCATATGAATTATTATTACTTAAAGAATTATTAACGTTTATGAAATTGCATTATTATTATTATTATTATTAATTAACTATTAATGGTTTTGATGGCATTTGAATATTTATAATATGAAATGTGGATCATGGCACCACTTAGTATTATTATTATTATCATTGTTATTTTTATTATGCAGAATGAATGGGTGTTACTATTTTATGAATTATTAGAGTTCATTAATTGTTATTATTACTAATTTTATCATCATTATTATATGGTTATTACTATTTTATGAATGATTAAAATTTATGAATTAGTATTATTATTATCATTATCATATGAATGGTTATTACTATTTAAGAAGTATTGAAGTTTATGACATATTGTTATTATTTTTATTGTTTTTATGATTATGAATATTTAATTGACTACTAATGGAGATTTAAGGGAGTTGTAACCTATCCCAGCCTTAGTATAACAATGACATGCCTCCATCCCTAATTTGTGTGAAAAAGGGGATAGCGATTGGAGTGGGACTTTGAATGAGGCATGTCAAAGAGTAATTAACTAGTTCTTTACCGAGAAAGTATATTTAATTACATTTTTATGTAATGTCATAGCACCAAATCAATGGTCCATGATGTCACAATTATATCAATAATCAATAGCGATTAATAGCGTAATCACACGATTTACATAATAATATTCATATAAAAATATTTAATATAATTAGTCACTGGGCATGAGTCAATACAGAATAAATCAATCAGTATACATGATTGGTACAATTAGTAAAAAGATAAATGCATAGAAAAATATAAAGCAATTTGTAATTAAAAATGTTAAATCCAAATTGCTTTATATTTTTCTATGCATTTATCTTTGTACTAATTGTACCAATCATGTATACTGATTGATTTATTCTGTATTGACTGTACCATCATGCCCAGTGACTAATTATATTAAATATTTTTATATGAATATTATTATGTAAATCTTGTGATTGCGCTATTCTGTATATTATTGATTATTGATATAATTGTGACATCATGGACCATTGATTTGGTGCTATGACATTCAAATGTAATAAAATCTACTTTCTCGGTAAAGAACTAGTTAATTACTCTTTGACATGCCTCATTCAAAGCCCCACTCCAATCTCTATCCCCGTATTGGCTACTAATGTTTTTGATGGCATTTGAATATTTATAATATGACATGTGGAACATGGTGCCACGTATTATTTTTTAGATCTTTATTTTTTTTAAATAATTTTCTGTAATTCACCTTTAAATCCACTATAAATAGAATTTTTAGGTTATCAGGTGTCGATCGTTGCGTTCTGCCGCAGACGTGGAACTCGCCGTATCTCTTCAGACTCTCAACATATGTATTTGACACAATCCTGCTCTTCTTATGACAAGGTTCAATTTATCCCGAACGTCCAGGAATTCTCTTCACTCAGCACCATTTAATAAAGCGGTAGAACGCCATGACATTTCACAACCAAATTATGTTCTCCGACATGAAAAGTGTCAGCAGTTAAGCAGTGATAAATGTGAGCTTTGAGTCATCGAAGACTTCATTTTTTTCTCCTCGTAAACTTGCAGCCTTTCCTTTTTTTTGTCACGGCATATTATTTTATTTTGTTTCAAGATATTCTTGGGTTTTTTTTTTTTTTTTGAATACTCAGACAAGATTGCAAAACAATGAATGTTTGATTAATAATGGCGGATATCCCTGACAGTGTTACCGGAGATTGGGTCTGTATTCTGTAACCTCAGGGTAGGGTCACTGAGGAAGTGACACACCAGAACGTCGGCAGGTGTGTAGCAAAGCAAAAGTAATTTTTACATGTATCTTCTTTATCTTCTGGAGATCTGTCTGTTATGAAAACACGGGCAGAATCCTACAAACATTGGAGGCCACCACTGGATGGGCCAAACCAAGTGAATTTAAAGCTGTTGTTGCCCATTTTTGGAGGGGTTATGAGAAATGGTCCTCCCCATAGAAACCTGTAGATAAACCAGAGCACCAGAACCTTCGCTAAGTGGAGGAGAGGGATTGATAATAAAGTTGGCAGGGCCTCCACCTAGGACAGGGCCTCTGTGAACAGAGGTGATTCCCTTCCTGGAAAATTAATCAGTAACCTAATCAAAGTAATTGGGAGCAAAGGGCCCATTGCAACCATCGACCTGAAGACAAGATAAGCAATGATGAGGAGATCCTCCAGCTGCTGTCCAACCAGCTTGGAACACAGCTTCTCACTAGCAGAAACAGTAATGTGGCACTGGAACCCAGAGTCAACCTATTAAACATCTAAGCATAGGAGCACTTGTCCAAAAAGTCCTGCTTCTGGTCAGGATTTAGCAGCAGCTTTTCCATGGGCAGGATATGTGGGCTCAGTCTCTTATTTTTCACTTGCTTTTTCTGGGGTTTCCAACCCAACAACCCAGAGACAGGAAGTTCTGTACATAAGTAATTCTGTGATAAGCAACACAACAATTTACAAATAGCTGTACAAAAACCCTTTTTTTGGAGGGGTTATGAGAAATGGTTCTCCCCATAAAAACCTGTAGATAAACAAGAGAACCAGGGCTTTCGCTAAGTGAAAGAGTGGGATTTATAATAAAGTTGGCAGTGCCACCACTCAGGACAGGGCCTCTGTGAACAGAGGGGATTCCCTTCCTGAGAAATTAATCAGTAACCTAATCAAAGTAATTGGGAGAAAAGTCCCTACTGCAACCAGCTACCTAAAGACAAGATCGGCGATGATGAGGAGATCGACGATAATGAGGAGATCCTCCAGCTGTTGACCAACCAGCCTGACGCAGCTTCTCACCAGCAGAAACAGTGGTGTGGCACTGGAACTCAGAGTCAACCTATTAAAAACATAGGAGTACTTGCCTAATAATCCCTGCTTCTGGTCTGGATTCAGCAGGAGCTTTTCCATGCACAGTACATGCAGTGGCATCACTAGGGTTGGTGTCATCTGGTGTCACCCCCCCAATAATTTTCTTCCTATATAACACTGCACCGCTATTGCGACCCCTGACACTACGCCAGTGTTGGGGTCCCCTCATGTCACACAGGGGTCCCCCTACTGCCTGCACACTACAAGTCCCTGCATGTCCAGGACTCACCCCTCCCCCTCACCCATGCTGGCTCCTGTCATTCCTCTCCCAGTATAGGGGGAGTCCGGGAAGTCTTATTCCCTTATTATTTTTAGAAGTCCCCCAGCACTGTGCCCTGGACTGTAGAGTGCTCTCAGTCCCTCCACAACCCCCCCTCCTCCTCCCGTCCTTCGCTCTTACCTTGCCTCACTTGATCCATCTGCAGATGGAGAGCATGTACCCCCGCCCGGGCCCCCACTATGACTGAAGAGGGAGGTGAGGCGGGTTCAACAGGGATTGACCTGGAGGGAGAAGTGGGGGGAGAAGACAATGGAGGAGAGAGCAGGACCAGCTCTCTTCCAATCAGATGCCTCATCCTCCCTATGTGGAGGGGAAGGGCATGATCTGTCCCATCACGTTCCTTACAAACCAGCCTTTCGGCAGACCCCGCCATCTACACTCAGGCACGGTCTGCTCTATGGGGGGGCACAGTGACATGTGAGGCTGCACAGGCCCCCTGAAGCTTTGGCGGGGTCGCAATTGCAACCACTGCAACCCCCAATGCTGCACCTAAGGTGTCACCCCTCTGGCGGTTCGCACCCCCCATAGCGATGCCACTGAGGAAATGTGAGCTCAGACTCTCTTCACTTTTTCTTTCTGGGGGTTTCCAACCCAACAACCCAGAGACAGGAAGTGCTATACATAATTCTGTGATAAGCAGCACAGCTGTTTACAAATACAGCGAGTAAAGGGCAGCAGATCCCTGTCATGTTTTAAAGCCTAATTTTAAAGAGACCCGGTCACCAGACCACTCATTTACACAACAATCTTTCCATAAGTGTATATGCTCATTTAATGTATTTTAGGTATGTGATTTACTGTTGAAATCCTCCCATGAGACTGCTTCTGGGTGCCGCCATCTTGGATGTGATGTCAGCAGCCCCAGTAGATTTAGAGTTGTAGACTCAGTGTACAAAGTGTATTCCCTTTCACTTCTCCCTTGGCAGCTTCATAGAAGGTTAGGTAGGGAGCTGAGGAGTGGAGGGAGGGTGGAGGAGCTGGGCCAGCACAGGCAGTCATTAGACACTTCTAGAAAAGGTGAGAGCTATGATAAGCAATGAGGGAGGGCAGGGACAGAGGAGCTGGGCCAGCACAGGTATTAGACACTTTCAGAAGAGGCGAAAGCTATAATGTGCAATGAGGGAAGGTAGGAGTGAAGGAGCTGAGTCAGCACAGGCAGTAATTAGATACTCCGAGAAGAGGAGAGGACTATGGAGTGCAATGAGGGAGAGATGGAGGTGCTGGGTCAGGACAGACAGTAATTAGACACGGCCAGAAGAGGTGAGGGCTATGATGTGCAATGAGGGCTGGAGGAGCTGGGTCAGCAAACACATGAATCAGACACTCCCAGAAGAGGAGAGGGCTATGAAGTGCTATAAGGGAGGGTAGGCGTGGAGGAGCTGGATCAGCACAGACAGTAATTAAACACTCTCAGAAAATGAGAAGGCCAGGAGTGCAATAAGGGTGGGGTGGAGGAGATGGGTCAGCACAGACAATAATTAGACCCCCCCCCCCCCCAGAAGAGGAGAGGGCTATGACATGCAAGGAGATAGAGGGCTGTTCTAGGGAAAGGCTAGATCCTCTGTCAGGTTTGTGCTGCTGTCTGGGTCCCTTTTAGGAGCGTTCACCTAATTTCCTAATCCCACTCTCACTTGTACAGGAAGTCTGGTGGCACTTTAAAGTATCCCCCTTCACTCCTTCCTTGGGGGATATATAGAAGGTTATGTAGGGAGATGAGGGGAGGAGAAGCTGGACCAGCAATTAGACTCTCCCAGAAGAGATGAGGGCTATGATTTCCAATGGGGGAGGGTAGGGGGGAGGAGCTGGGGCTGCACAGACACTAATTAGACACTCCCAAAAGGAGAGAGGGATATGGAGTGCAATGAGGGAGGGGTGGAGGAGCTGGGTCAGCACAGATAAAATTTAGACACTTCCAGAAAAAGAGAGGGCTTTGACATGCAAGGAAAGAAGGGTCTGTTCTAGGGAAAGGTTAGACCCCCTGCTAGGTTTTTGTTGCTGTCTGTGGCCCTTCTGGGAGCTTTCTTCTCAATTCTTGTCCCCCCCTTACTTGTACAGGAAGTCAAGTGACATTTTATAGTATTCCTCTTCACTCCTTCCTTGGGGGCTACATAGAAGGTTATGTAGGGAGGTGAGGGGTGGAGGAGTTGGACCAGTAATTAGACACTACCAGTAGAGATGAGAGCTATGACCTGCAATGAGAGATAATAGAGGTGGAGAGGCTGGGCCGGCACAGACAGTAATTAGACATTCCCAAAAAAGGTAAAGGACATGATATCCAATTAGGGAGGGTGGGGGCAGAAGAGCTGGGTCAGCATAGATAGTAATTAGACACTCCCAGAAGGGTAAAGGGCTATGGAGTGCAATTAGGGAGTGGCGGAGGAGCTGGGTCAGCACAGACAAACTTTAGATATTTCCAGAAAAGGAGAGGGCTATGACATGCAAGGAGAGAAGGGGCAGTTCTAGGGAAAGGTCAGGCTTTTGTTGTGGTCTGTGTCCCTTTAGGGAGCTTTCATCTCATTTCCTGTCCCCCCTGTCACTCATACAGGAAGTAAGGTTATGTAGGGAGGTGGGGAGAGGGGTGTAGGAGCTGGGTCAGCACAGACAATAATTAGATGCTCCCAGAAGAGGAGACACTATGAAGTACAATGAGGAAGGTTTGGAGGAGCTGGATCAGCACAGACAGTAATTAGACACTCCCATAGTAGGCGAGGGCCATGCGTCCAAGAAGAGAAGGGACTTCTCTAGGGAAAGGTTAGAACCCCTGTCAGTTTTGTGCTGCTGTCTGTGTCCCTTTTGGGAGCTTTCACCTCACTTTGTGCACAGGACATGGAAACAAGGCTAAGCGACTTAATTATGCAAGAAAACATAGGAACTGGGGTGCAGAAAAATGGCAGGAGGTGCTCTGGATTGATTAGTCAAAATGGGAAATATTTGGCTGTAGCAGGAGGCAGTTTGCTGGGGGAAGGGCTGGAGAGCGGTACAATAATGAGTGTCTGCAGCCAACTGTGAAGCATGATGGAGGTTCCTTGCAAGTTTGGGGCTGCATTTCTGCAAATGGAGTTGGAGATTTGGTCAGGATCAATGGTGTCCTAGTGTGGCACCCTCACAGTTGCTAGCGTTGGTAAATTTAGTTTGGCTTCCCCTGTAGAGGAGCAGGGGTTAATTGTGTTTAGGAGACAGGGCAGTGCTTCATAGGCTGTGGCTCTGTTACCTCCCCCTGTCATCTTGAACTTGCCACAACATAGTGGGCGGAGGGACAGAGGCTGCAGTCTGATTATTTATGGAGTTTCCACCAATCCCTGGGAAGGTGGGCCTAGAAGGTGGGGAAGCAGTCCTTAAATATTCTGCAGCCTGGCAGTCTGGGAGCAGAGTCCAGGGTCCAGCTGTTTGGAGGTGACCCCTGTCCTGGGAGCCCTGCCCCCCCCCAGAGGCAGAAGAAAAGGACCAAAAAGGACCATTTTGTTAATTGATAAAAAATAAACAATTTGAAAGCATTCTTACTTTACAGAATTTCATCACACCTGCCTAAAACGTTTATACTGTATATACAGGTATCTCACAAAAGTGAGTACACCCCTCACATTTTTGTAAATATTTTCTTCTATCTTTTCATGTGACAACACTGAAGAAATGACACTTTGCTACAATGTAAAGTAGTGAGTGTACAGCTTGTATAACAGTGTAAATTTGCTGTCCCCTCAAAATAACTCAACACACAGCCATTAATGTCTAAACTGCTGGCAACATAAGTGAGTACACCCCTAAGGGAAAATGTCCAAATTGGGCCCACAGTGTCAATATTTTGTGTGGCCACCATTATTTTCCAGCACTGCCTTAACCCTCTTGGGCATGGAGATCACCAGAGCTTCACAGGTTGTCACTGGAGTCCTCTTCCCCTCCTCCATGATGACATCACGGAGCTGGTGGATGTTAGAGCCCTTTCACACTGGGGCGGTTTTCAGGCACTATTGCGCTAATAATAGCGCCTGCAAACCGACCCGAAAGTGCCGCTGCTTTCATTTCAGTGTGAAAGCCCCGAGGGCTTTCACACTGGAGCGATGCGCTGGCAGGACGCTAAAAAAAGTCCTGCTAGCAGCATCTTCGGAGTGGTGAAGGAGCGGAGTGTATACCGCTCCTTCACCGCTCCTGCCCATTGAAATCAATGGGACGGCGCGGCTATACCGCCGGCAAAGCGCCTCTGCAGAGGCACTTTGCGGTGGTATTTAACCCTTTCTCGGCCACTAGCGGGGGGTAAAACCGCCCCGCTAGCGGCCGCATACCGACGGTAAAACGCCGCTAATAATAGCGGCGTTTTACTGCCGACACCGCCCCCACCCCAGTGTGAAAGGGCTCATAGAGACCTTGTGCTCCTCCACCTTCCATTTGAGGATGTCCCACAGATGCTCAATAGGGTTTAGGTCTGGAGACATGCTTGGCCAGTCCATCCCCTTTACCCTCAGCTTCTTTAGCAAGGCAGTGGTCATCTTGGAGGTGTGTTTGGGGTGGTTATCATGTTGGAATACTGCCCTGCGGTCCAGTCTCTGAAGGGAGGGGATCATGCTCTGCTTCAGTATGTCACAGTACATGTTGGCATTCATGGTTCCCTCAATGATCTGTAGCTCCCCAGTGCCGGCAGCACTCATGCAGCCCCAGACCATGACACTCCCACCACCATGCTTGACTGTAGACAAGACACACTTGTCTTTGTCCTCCTCACCTGGTTGCCCCCACACACGCTTGTCACCATCTGAACCAAAATAAGTTTATCTTGGTCTCATCAGACCACAGGACATGGTTCCCGTAATCCATGTCCTTAGTCTGCTTGTCTTCAGCAAACTGTTTGCAGACTTTCTCGTGCATTATCTTTAGAAGAGGCTTCCTTCTGGGATGACAGCCATGCAGACCAATTTGATGCAGTGTGTGGCGTATGGTCTGAGCACTGACAGGCTGACCCCCCACCCCTACAACCTCTGCAGCAATACTGGCAGCACTCATACATCTATTTCACAAGAACAACCTCTGGATATGACGCTGAGCACGTGCGTTCAACTTCATTGGTCGGCCATGGCGAGGCCTGTTCTGAGTGGAACCTGTCCTGTAAAACCGCTGTATGGTCTTGGCCTCCGTGCTGCAGCTCAGTTTCAGGGTCTTGGCAATCTTCTTATAGCCTAGGCCATCTTCATGTAGAACAACAATAATTTTTTTTCAGATCCGCAGGGCCAGTTCACACCATAGAAGGATGTGCGTTTTTAATGATGAAGATATTTGCCAGCACACCATGGAACGACATAGATAGCGTCCAAATGGGTAATTTATTGCATGATCACAACACAAGGAGAGTACAACGTTTCCGAGTCACTCAGGACCCCTTCGCCAGGCATGTGATAAATGTAGGGTAACGGTGGAAAATATTTAAAAGAACATCAACCAATCAGAAAAAAAGAGAAAAGGAAGAAAAAAACAAAGCTCCTCCCACCCCCAGACTGGTGTGACGTCATCCGCCAAAACATTTCAAATGTTTAAAATACATGAGCAGAAATCACAAAAAAATATATAACAAAAGGAAGGTTTAGAAAAAGGACATCCAGGAATGTGTGAGATGGGTTATATGAAGTATTATTGGATGTGCGATTTTTACACATTTTTGATGCGTTCCAGTGCATTTTTTTTTGCGCTTTTGGTGCATTTTTGATGCAGTCCGGTGCTTCCCTCCCCCCTTCTTTTTTCTTAACTTTAAATAAGGACATGTATGTTCTAGTGCATTTTTGATGCGTTCTGGTGCATTCCAGTGCGTTTTTGGTGTGTTTAGGTGCGTTCCGGTGCATTCCAGTGCATTTTTGATCTGTTTTACAGCGTTCCAGTTTTTCCTGGAACTGGAACACATTGGAACTGCAAGCACTGGTGCGAGCTATGCCATTGAAAACCATATAACCTACTTTCCATGCGTTTTTGATGCAGAAAAAAAACGCACTGGACTGCATGTGGTGTGAACTGACCCTCAGAGCGTTCTTTGCCATGAGGTGCCATGTTGGACATCCAGTGACCAGTATGAGAGAGTGAGAGCGATAACACCAAATTTAACACACCTGCTCCCCATTCACACCTGAGACCTTGTAACACTAACGAGTCACATGACACTGGGGAGGGAAAATGGCTAATTGGGCCCAATTTGGACATTTTTCACTTAGGGGTGTACTCACTTTTGTTGCCAGCGGTTTAGACATTAATGGCTGTGTGTTGAGTTATTTTGAGGGGACAGCAAATTTACACTGTTATACAAGCTGTACACTCACTACTTTACATTGTAGCAAAGTGTCATTTCTTCAGTGTTGTCACATGAAAAGATAGAAGAAAAGATTTACAAAAATGTGAGGGGTGTACTCACTTTTGTGAGATACTGTATATATATATATATATATATATATTAACATTATTATGATTTAATTTTAATATGATTTAAGTGCCTGATGTCATAATTATCCACATCTGGATCATCATGCACGACACATTGAAGTCTCCCCCCCCCCCCCCCCCGATAACTCATCCCCCCCCCTATATGCTGGGACTGACATATTTCTTCATGGCCACTGGCCATTGGCCAGCAAATAAATAAATAACTGATACAAAGTGGTTGCACTCAGGAATTCCCAGGTGAGTCTGGATGGGAAAGGACGTGCAGACATTAAGGGATGACCTTTTCAATGTGTCACTTAACAATCCGTGTACCCTTGTGCCCCGTGCCCTCGGCGGTAATTGACAGCGTCTGAATTGGGCCCTTTATTCCTTCTTGTAGTTTTGTCGTCTTTTAATCTGGGAGATGGACACCGGAGATAAAGACATAATTGGTTTGACCACAAAGGGGGCGGTCTTGCAGGGCGCTTGGTTGCCGGCCACCGCAAGAAAGGATCGAATGGCCTTTTTTTCTTGACAAATCCGTCTTCATCCAGGCAGAGGGAAGGTGTGAGGACCTTACATGTTCCTAATGCTGGTTATCCCGGGACGGTTTGAAGTAACAGGTTAAGCACAGAGATTAGAGAAGGTCTTAAACCTCAAGGGATTGACTTCCCACCAGACAGGTTAATGCACCGTCCTTAGCTGGACATAGACACAACTATTTTTCTTTCTTGTTCTACACTGGCGGCATCAGCTTTGGTGGGAACCAGTGTTGAATTTGCCCCCCCATGCCTATACACCAGTATGGGGGCGCTCTTCCACACTATGGGGTAACGTACAATCTGTGGTGCATTGCAGTTGCTATTAGTTTAACCCCCTTCCCGCCCGGTCTATGGTAATATGGCGGCAGAGCGGAGCAGTGCCGGGAAAAGGTCATCTAGAGTCCAGGGCAAACATGCCAAACTGCCCCCCCCACCCCCACCCCAGATGTATGAGCACTAATCTGCACGCTTACTCCCTAGGCATAAACTCCCCCTCCTCCCAGTATAAATCCACCCCCCCTGCTGAAACCCCCCTTCCCAGCATAAATCTTTGCCTCCCCATCCCCCCAATCCCACCAGCTCAAACACCCCCCCCCCCCAAAAAAAAATCACCCATTAGCAGTGCCGGGACAAGGTTGTCTAGAGTCCGGGGCGAACATGCCAAACTGCGCCCCCCCCCCCGATGTATGAGCACTAATCTGCGTGATTACCCCCTAGGCATAAACTCCCCCTCCTCCCAGTATAAATCCACCCCCCCTGCTGAAACCCCCCTTCCCAGCATAAATCTTTGCCTCCCCATCCCCCCAATCCCACCAGCTCAAACGCCCCCCCCCCAAAAAAAAAAAATCACCCATTAGCAGTGCTGGGACAAGGTTGTCTAGAGTCCAGGGCGAACATGCCAAACTGCGCCCCCCCCCCCCCGATGTATGAGCACTAATCTGCGTGATTACCCCCTAGGCATAAACTCCCCCTCCTCCCAGTATAAATCCACCTTCCCCTGCCAAAACCCCCCTTCCCAGCATAAATCTTTGCCTCGCCATCCCCCAATCCCCCCAGCTCAAATGCCCCCCCCCCAAAAAAAAAATCACCCATTAGCAGTGCCGGGACAAGGCCATCTAGAGCCCAGGGCAAACCTGCCAAACTGCGCCCCCCCAGATGTGTGAGCACTAATCTGCATGATTACCCCCTAGGCATAAACTCCCCCTCCTCCCAGTATAAATCCACCCCCCCGTGCTGAAATCCCCCTTCCCAGCATAAATCTTTGCCTCCCCATCCCCCCAGCTCAAATGCCCCCCCCCCCCAAAAAAAAATCACCCATTAGCAGTGTCGGGACAAGGCCATCTACAGCCCAGGGTGAACATGCCAAACTGCGCTCCCCCCACCTTCCCCAAGATGTATGAGGATTACGAGTTAGCAAACCCCCCCCCCCCCAAAAAAAAAAATGAGCAGCATACCATTGAGGACAAATCCTCCCCTATGCTGAAATCCCCTCTCTCAGCACAAATTTTTACCCCCCCCTCGCCCCCTCGCAACTCAGATTCCCTCTCCCCCAAATCCCCCAGCACACATCCCCCCCCCAAAAAAAATCACTCCTCCGACTAACAAAAATCCTCTTCCCTAATCCCCCTCCCAACACAAATCCCACCCAAGTCACCTTTCCCAGCACCCCCACCCCGCCTTTCCCCCTCCACCCAATCTCCTTGTGGTGCCCCCCCCCCCATCTCACATGATACCACAGTGCCTAAATCAGCCGCCCCTCCTGCCCACCCCTTGTCCCGGCCCTGGAGCTGGGGCCCTGTTATCATACGATGTCCTCCCAGGATTGCGCCTCGCACCCACCCCACGGGCCACGCTTTAGCGCAATGCTGTGTCCACCGGATGACAGCCAATGACAGATCACTGTCCCGGCCCACTTCCGGTACAATGTGATCGCTGTGGCCAATGGCAGTAGATCACATGACAGTTGTACACAATGAACAGGCTTCCTTTCATGCCATCCTCTGTGTAGTATTGCGATGAGCTCTGTGATTGGTCACAGTGATCACGTGGTGCAGACAGGGCCAATCACAGCCCACCTGTACCATGTGGTTAGCTGTGGCCAATCAGAGCTAATCAAAAAAGTACACAATGAATGAAAAGATTTCATTCAGAAAAAAATGGTTGCTTATAACTGATAAAATTTACACTTATAAGCAATCATAGTGTGTAAAAAAAATTAAATAAATCCTGAACCCGTCTAGAGTAGTACAATTTTACTATGGTAACACTGTATTGTTCTGGTCACTGTAGGAAAAAAAATGTAAAAAAAAGAAAAATAATGTAATAAAAAAGAAAAAATATTATATAAAATTGAAAACAAAATATTACTTCTTTTTTTTTTTTACATACTGTAATCAGTCAGTGTCCACTGCCACACCAGTTATACAGTGCCTTGCAAAAGTATTCACCCCCTTGGCATTTTTCATGTTTTGTTGCCTCACAACCTGGAATTAACATGGATTGTTTGAGGATTTGCATTATTTAATTTACAGAACACGCCCACAACTTTGAAGATTTTTTTTTTTTATTGTGAAGCAAACAACAAATAGGACAAAATAACAGAAAACGTCAATGTGCATAACTATTCCCCCCCCTAAAGTCAATACTTTGTAGAGCCACCTTTTGCGGCTATCCTAGTCGCTTTGGATAAGTCTCTATGCAATCTTTAAGTCTGACCACAGATTTTCTATTGGATTGAGGTCTGGGCTTTGACGAGGCCATTCCAACACATTTACATGTTTCCACTTAAACCACTCAAGTGTTGCTTTAGCAGTGTGTTTGGGGTCATTGTCCTGCTGGAAGGTGAACCTCCGTCCTAGCCGCAAATCACACACAGAATGGTACAGGTTTTGCTCAAGAATATCCCTGTATTTATCACCATCCATCTTTCCCTCAACTCTGACCAGTTTCCCGACTGCTGAAAAACATCCCCACAGCATGATGCTGCCACCACCATGTTTCACGGTGGGGATGGTGTTCTTTGGGTGATGTGATGTGTTGGGTTTGCACCAGACATAGCGTTTTCTTTGATGGACAAAAGTTAAATTTTAGTCTCATCAGATCAGAGCACCTTCCTCCATACATTTTGGGAGTCTCCCACATGACTTTTCACAAACTCAAAACGTGCCATTTTGTTTTTTGCTGAAAGTAATGTCTTTCTTCTGGCCACTCTACCAATAAATCCCAACTCTATGGAGCGTACGGCTTATTGTGGTCCTATGTACAGATACTCCAGTCTCTGCTGTGGAACTCTGCAGCTCCTCCAGGGTTACCTTAGGTCTCTGTGCTCCTCTCTGATTAATGCCCTCCTTGCCCGGTCCGTGAGTTTTGGTGTGCGGCTGTCTCTTGGCAGGTTGGCTGTTGTGCCATGTTCTTTCCATTGGGTTATGATAGATTTGATGGTGCTCCTAGGGGTCATCAAAGATTTGGATATTTTTTTATAACCTAACCCTGACTTGTACTTCTCAACAACATTGTCCCTTACTTGTTTGGAGAGTTCCTTGGTCTTCATGGCAGTGTTTGGTTAGTGGTGCCTCTTGCTTAGGTGTTGCAGCCTCTGGGGCCTTTCAGAAAGGTGTGTCTATGTAATGACAGATCATGTGACACTTAGATTGTACACAGGTGGACATAATTGTACTAATTATGGGACTTAAACGATGGTATTTATACTGGAGTTTACGCAGCTATAGACGCTATACTGCAATGGCGGTGATCAGCGACTTATAGTGGGATTATATCTGTTGCTAACAGACACTGGCTGACACTGATGCCGCTAGTGACACTAATACAGTAATCAGTGATAATACTGTGCATTGTACTCATGACACTGGCAGGGAAGGGGTTAACATCAAGGGACAATCAAGGGGTTAACTGTGTGTCTAACAAGTGTATTGTGTGATGCTTTTACTTACTGGCGATTAAAGAATTCCAGGTATGGCTATTTTAAATAGTAACTGATGACGGGGGTCCGTCACTTCCATCACAGTAACATTGTTCCATCTTGGACCAGCCTAACTATGTACAGTGCTTTAAAAAAGTATTCATACCCCTTGAAATTTACCACATTTTGTCATGTTACAACCAAAAATGTAAATGTATTTTACTGGGATTTTATGTGATGGACCAACACAAAGTGGCTCATAATTGTTAAGTGGAAAGAAAATGATAAATGTTTTTCAATTTTTTTTACAAATAAATATGTGAAAAGTGTGGGGGGTATTTGTATTCCAGCCCCCTTTATTCTGATACCCCTAACTAAAATCTAGTGGAACCACTTGCCTTCAGACGTCCAAGAATGAAATCCTCAAAGGTTTGTTAGAGAACCTTAGTGAAGAAACAGCATCATGAAGGCCAAGGAACACACCAGACAGGTCAGGGATAAAGTTGTGGAGAAGTATAAAGCAGGGTTAGGTTATAAAAAAATATCCCAAGCTTTGAACATCTCACGGAGCTCTGTTCAATCCATCATCCAAAAATGGAAAGAGTATGGCACAACTGCAAACCTACCAAGACATGGCCGTCCACCTAAACTGACCGGCCGGGCAAGGAGAGCATTCATCAGAGAAGAGCCAAGAGGTCCATGGTAACTCTGGAGGAGCTGCAGAGATCCACAGCTCAGGTGGGAGAATCTGTCCACAGGACAACTATTAGTCGTGTTCTCCACAAATCTGGACTTTATGGAAGAGTGACAAGAAGAAAGACATTGGTGAAAGAAAGTCATAAGAAGTCCCGTTTGCAGTTTGTGAGAAGCCATGTGGGGGACACAGCAAACATGTGGAAGGTGATCTGGTCAGATGAGACCAAAATTGAACTTTTTGGCTTAAAAGCAAAACGCTATGTGTGGCAGAAAACTAACACTGCACATCACCCTGAACTCACCATCCCCACCGTGAAACATGGTGGTGGCAGCATCATGTTGTGGGGATTCTTCAGCAGGGACAGGGAAGCTGGTCAGAGTTGATGGGAAGATGGATGGAGCCAAATACAGGGAAATCTTAGAGGAAAACCTGTTATGCCGCGTACACACGGTCGGACTTGCCAACGGGATGACCTCCGTCGGCATTTCCAACTGAAAAATTTAGAACATGTTTATCCGTTGGAAATGCCGACAGAAAAAGTCCGATGGAGCATACACATGGTCGGAATATCCGACCAAAAGCTCTCATCTGACTTTTTCTGTCGGAAATTCCGACCGTGTGTACGCGGCATTAGAGTCTGCAAAAGACTTGAGACTGGGGGGAGGTTCACCTTCCAGCAGGACAACGACCCTAAACATACAGCCAGAGCTACAATGGAATGGTTTAGATCAAATCATATCATGTGTTAGAATGGCCCAGTCACAGTCCAGACCTAAATCCAATTGAGAATCTGTGGCAAGACTTGAATATTGCTGTTCACAGACGCTCTCCATCCAATCTGACAGAGCTTGAGATATTCTGCAAAGAAGAATGGGCAAAAATGTCCCTCTCTAGATGTGCAAAGCTGGTAGAGACATCCCCAAAAAGACTTGCAGCTGTAATTGCAGTGAAAGGCGGTTCTACAAAGTATTCACTCAGGGGGGCGCCATACAAATGTCCCCCCCACACACATACTTTTCACATATTTATTTGTAAATGTTGAAAACCATTTATCACTTTCCTTCCACTTCACAATTATGTGCCACTTTGTGTTGGTCTATCACATAAAATCCCAATAAAATACATTTACATTTTTGGTTGTAACATGACAAAATGTGGAAAATTTTCAGGGGTATGAATACTTTTTCAAAGCACTGTATGTACCATACCAGTGGGATCCTTCTAGAATTTGGAAATTACGGTAGTAGTGATCCCTGCTGGCCATTCAAGGAATGCTTTGCATTTTCTCAGTAAATACCCACCTTGTTTAGTTATTTTGACTTTTACTGTACATCGTTATTATCACCTGGAACTGAAGTGGGGAACCAAAACTCAGCAACTCCATTTTACTTCTTATATTCTTCTTTAATAATAACTATAGGATTAACCATTTCAGCTCCTGCATCTTTATGGATCAAAGCAATCTTTACTTTTTTATATCCATTGGGCAATAACTTTGTTTAGGTTACCAAAGTAATACATACAGTATGTGTTTTTTTTGTTTGTTTTTTTGTTTTGTTTTTTATCAAACTATGCTTCTTTTTGGCAATATTGTCTTGTCAAGTTATTTTCTGTTTTGATGTAACCCCCCAAAAAAATAAAAAATCCTACCTAGAACCATGGCAATATACAAAGCGGGCTGTCTCCACCCTCATTGGACCCCTCTCCTATAAATTTGACAGTAGCCTTAGTTGTGCATTTCCTTTTGCCCCCTATTAGTTAAAGAAATAAAGGACAATAAAAAGTTAGGCAGACCTACAGTATATGTCGAAACAACAAGGTGCATTTATTTTGATTGGCACCCGAAAGCTCTATCCCCTACTCCATAAATATTGTCTTTAGATTCAAATTTGCCCCCTAGACCACAAGAGGGCAAATATATACCCCTCATAAGTACGATTACAGGGTCATACCAATTTAAAATGTCTTCAATGCCTTTTTGGGTTCACATTTTCATTGCTGAATGTTCCCCATTTGCAGTCTATAATCCCCTCTGGACCCCGTCCAGCCGGCGGCCCAAAATAAGCTAACCCTCTATGCTGTATTCTCGCACCTGTGGGATTCTGGGAAATATTCCAGTGGGACGATTTCCCCAAACTTGTCTCTCTTTCGTATTTTGGACATCCCCCAATTCGTCCCTGCCCATGACAACCCTTTGGCCTTCAGATAGTGGCGTCTGTGGGGGGGGGGTGTCAAATATGTTTATGAACTCATAGCCCTGGGTGGCATTAACACCGTTCAATGCCTCCAAGAGCCATGGCAGTTGCCAACAGTTGAGTTCTTTCGATACATCCAAATTCATTATCACGTTTGTTGCTTGCTTAGGCACCATGATGGCCCGCCGAACTGTCTGACTTCTTTTTCGAGAACCGGTGCTGGAAGGCTTCGCAGTTGAAAGGCTTAGTTTCCATTCTTTACGCCCCCCCTCACAAACTCAATCAATTCAGGTTCCCTTTCCCTATACAGTTAAATGGGGGCTGTTGACCTTGGCAGAACCTCGGATCTTGCGTCTTGGGCTAAGATTTGGCTAGCCTCTTCTAAATGTTCCCTGAATATCTTTGCCCAAGAAGTGGCCTACAAATTACTCACCCGCTGGACATGACCCCTGACTGCATCTCCAAGTTTTTCCCACCAGTGTCCCCCAAGGGCTGCAGGGAACGGGGCACACTCCTTCACAATTGGTGGACCTGCCCCAAGGCCTCCGGTTCTGGACACGAGCCTACGCCATGATATGGTCTGTTCTTGACGTCTCTTTGGCTCGCAACCCTTGGGACGACCCTGTTACACTAACCAATTTCATCCTTATCAAGGAATCAGAAGAAGCTGGTGGGGTTTGTATGCCGGGATGCCCGGTATACCCTCGCTAAAGTGTGGAGACAGCCTTTTCTTAACCCTTTCACGCCTAAACCTACTTCTGACATTTGTTGCTTACAAGTTAAAATCTGTATTTTTTGCTACAAAATTACTTAGAACCCCCAAACATTATATATATTTTTTTTAGCAGAGACCCTAGAGAATAAAATGGTGCTCATTGAAATATTTTATGTTACACAGTATTTGTGCAGCGGTCTTTTAAACGCACTTTTTTGGGAAAAAATACACTTGCATGAATAATAAAAAAAGACCAAAACAGTAAAGACGGTACATTGCACTAGATCTCTATATGCATCGCGTCCTAGCTACACGATATTGTCAAAAGTATTGGGATACCTGCCTTTACACACACATGAACTTTAATGGCATCCCAGTCCGTTGGGTTCAATATTGAGTTGGCCCACCCTTTGCAGCTATACCAGCTTCAACTCTTCTGGGAAGGCCATCCACAAGGTTTAGGAGTGTGTCTATGGGAATGTTGGACCATTCTTCCAGAAGTGCATTTGTGAGGTCAGGCACTGATGTTGGACGAGAAGACTTGGCTCGCAGTCTCCGCTCTAATTCATCCCAAAGGTGTTCTATGGCGTTAAGGTCAGGACTCTGTGCAGGCCAGTCATATTCCTCCACCCTTAACTCACTCATTCATGTCTTTATGGACCTTTGTGCACTGGTGCGCAGTCATATTAGAACAGGAAGGGGCCATCCCCAAACTGTTCCCACAAAGTTGCGAGCATGAAATTGTCCAAAATGTCTTGGTATGCTGACGCCTTAAGAGTTCCCTTCACTGGAACTAAGGGGCCAAGCCCAACCCCTAAAAAGCAACCCCACACCATAATCCCCCCTCCACCAAATGATTTGGATCAGTGCACCAAGCAAGGTCTATAAAGACATGGATGAGCGAGTTTGGGGTGGAGGAAATTGACTGGCCTGCACAGAGTCCTGACCTCAACCTGAGAGAATGAACACCTTTGGGATGAATTAGAGGGGATGTTGGCCCTCTCGTCCAACATCCGTGTCTGACCTCACAAATGCGCTTCTGGAAGTATAATCAAACTTTCCCATAGACACACTCCTAAACCTTGTGGACAGCCTTCCCAGAAGAGGTAAAGCTGTTATAGCTGCAAAGGGCGGGCCAACTCAATATTGAACCCTACGGACTAAGACTGGGATGCTATTAAAGTTTATGTGTGTGTAAAGGCAACAGTAATAAGGAGAGCATGTAAAAGAAGAAAGGTAACAGCGCTCTCTGCAGAGACAACTCAATCCATACACCAGGTCCACTCACAGGTGCCGAGGCTTGATGTGTCCCAACACACTCCAATGCAACAGTAATAAGGAGAGCCGTCAAAACTGTAATCCTTGAAGTGTCGTTTATTGGTACATCAGAGTGACAATAAAACAATAAAGCTGATGCGTTTCGGCAAAAGCCTTAGTCGACTAAGGCTATTGCCGAAACGTGTCAGATTTATTATTTTATTGTCACTCTGATGTACCAATAAACGACACTTCAAGGTTTACAGTTTTGACGGCTCTCCTTATTACTGTTGCATTGGAGTGTGTTGGAACACATCAAGCCTCGGCACCTGTGAGTGGACCTGGTGTATGGATTGAGTCGTCTCTGCAGAGAGCGCTGTTACCTTTCTTCTTTTACATGCGTGTAAAGGGTAGGCTTCCCAATACTTTTTTGACAATATAGTGTATATATGTATATATCACTGTTTTGCATATTTCATCCTAGTGGATGTTCTTGGCTTCGGTACAGTTTTATTCAATGCAAGCCTTCCCCCCGATTTTCCATGTGTGCCCTTATAATGTACTATTGCTTCCAGTTTATAACTTCTTTGTAACATCTTGGAATAACCTAATAAATCTTTTGTGAAATAAAATGTAATCTCCGGATTATTTCCTAAGCACAGCCATGACTGGTTCACTTTAATGAAGTTGGTCATGAAAACAGATGGCCTCAGTTTGTTTATGGTAAAATTTAAGCAAGCCATCAGTTGGCGTAGTTGCCATTCCATCCCTTACCCAAGTATTGTTGTCAGGAAGGAAAAGTGATTCCATTCGGCATCGCCGACACCTTCAGTCAGTGGTCCCACACAGCCATGACTTCCCACACAGGATTTAGAAAGGTCTCAAGGTGTCATGTAATTCAACTGGAAGTCAAAAGGTCCTGGAACACGATGACCCAAACAATCCTCAGATGACGTGTTGCAGACCCCCGAGGCCATGTCTCTCTACTGCTGAGGGGATACCAAGTGACAAGGCGGTGCAGGTGTTTGCTGGATAACAAGGGTCTACATACATCATCCCTACCTGAAAATATGCCCTGAGGATCAGGAACAATCAGATCCGACACACACCATTAATTGTAAGCAAACTCGGAATGTTTATTTGTGTTTTTGGAGCAGCGGTAAATGAAATTCTTGGAAACAAAAACCATCACAGAGGATGGTAGGTTTCATAAAGGCTCATGGCCCACCATTTTGGTACACCCATCCCCTAAGCTAAGCTTTTCCTGCTAGCGACCAACCACTGAAGTTGACCTAATTAGTAGGGAAGCATTCCTGTCCTTTGGAGAGGTCTCCAGTTATTGAGGTTAATGATGAGTTTCCTATGCAAAGCAGTGACCTCCAGAAAACAATAAAGGATAAAGTACAAGTATTTAGAAGGCACCCATGCCTTCCAAGCCAGCAGAGACTCTTTGTTCAATGGAATGCTTGGGACTGTGACTTTTTATACATTTTTTTTCCTTCAATACCTAGAATACACACAAGCTAAATCCATTTAAAGTGCAGCTGAACTCCAAAAAGTGAAAATTTTCTATCTTATAGAGAACATCTGGAAATGTGAGCCCCAGACAACTAGACTGGAGGTTACACATAGTAAGGCTTAAAAATAAATGTAGCTAGTTGACCATTCAGTGAAGGACACCAGAATTGGGAAAATTTGACTGATCTCTGTAATTTTGATCATTGCATGATGTCTTTACTCAGTCTCATGAGTAGCCTCAAATATAAGGAAGAAAGGGTCCTATGGGGTAGGATATGGTTGCCCTTCATCCCTGTTTGCCAGGGAGAGTCCCCATTTTGATTAGTCTGCCCCCAAATGCCATTAGCATAAAGTGGTTGTAAAGGCACAAAGTTTTTTAAGTTAATGCATTCTATTCAAGAAGGCAAAAGACCTTCTAAGTGCAGCAGCCCCCCCCCCCCCCCCCAGCCCCCTCTAATACCTACCTGAGCCCCCTCTCGATCCAGCGATGTCCACTCCTGTTTGGCTTTTGGCAGCAGTGGGAGCCGTTTCGTTAAGATGAAAATTGTCTAACGAGGCGTGTGTAGGCAGCTGCACTTTACTTTCTCCACAGCAGGTGGTGCTCATCTGCTGCTGAAGAGGGAATCAGGAGGAACACAGTTCATCTATGGTTTCCTGTGTCACTGGGGAAGCAATCTGGTTGGATGCTGCAGCCCCATGTGACTCTTGCAGCCACCTTGGGTCAGGCAGAGCCCATTTAAGGGCCTGTCTCCCAGGTTTGGCATGCATTTGTGAGTTGGTAGAGTAGGGATATGTACCCCACCAGTTATGGACAATACTAGCGTTAGGGAAAGGTTCTTGACAAGGAGGGAAAGCGTGGGGTCACAACTCAGTTGGTCAACATCCTGCTTGGGCACGAGGCAGCCAGGCTGCATTCTGCTCTCTTTGCAGATGCTGTCAGTCCGGCTGATACCCGCTCTCTTCTCAGTGAGTGCACACGGTTGGGCAGCCCTCCCAACGGGTTTGTTGTGAGCCTGGAGGGAAACTAGGTGGTGGTAGCCATTAATGGGAGAAGTGGTCAATTGTATTCTCTGGGATCAGGGATGTAGTTGAGTAGTTCCACTTGCGGGAGCCGGATGGTGCTAGAAGAAATGTACATGTTGGGATTATTCAGATTCCCCTGTTGGGAATGCTGGACTCTGGCACACTCCTAAAATAGGTAAGGGGCTTTTATTCTGACTCTAGTATAACCGATGGCAAAAAAAATGTTTTGAAAAGAGTAGAGAGGTTTTAGAACAACGATTATGTTTTAATTACCTTCTGTATTGTGTGATTCACCCTCTCTATTTGTCCTATTTACCGTTATCATTGAAAGTGAAAGTAAAAGAAAATTTTTGTTTCCCCCAGAAAAGTAGTAGAGAAGAAAACTTCCAATGGGGACACTAGTCCAAGTGACCTGGGGGACCCAATGGATTCCCTTAATTTACAGGGATTTCCACTCAATTCCTGTGTCTACTGAAGGTAAATCTTCCCATTGGGACCCAGATGGCAAAAAAAAATCTAAGAGGGGTTATAACCCTCCCTCCCTATCCAAAAGAAAAAAAAAGTTTTGGCTATACTTCTACTGCCTAGCAACTGCCGCTCTCATCTTCACTGCAGAGCAGAGAGCTAGAAGTAGAAAAGTACTGGATAGAGGGCGGGAGCTGCCTCAGTTAACTTCTCGAGGTAACTAGCAGGTGATAGGTTGCTAGGACGCCGTGCGGTCTTAGCGAACAATCACCAGCTTGTTTTTTTGAAAAGTTATCTCCGGCAGCTCCCGCCCTGCTTGCAGTACTGTTCTGTTTCCAGCTCTCTGCTCTGCAGTACACAAGCTGTAAGGTAGGATAGTGCTACCTACACAGTGATGTTTGTGAGTGTAGAGTGGGAGGATGATGTGAAGTGGACAGAGGACACCATAGAAGGGGGGACATAGGACACTGCTTTGGTGGGGGCAGAGGGGCAGTGGACACTACAGTGGGGGGCTGATGTGAAGGAGACAGAGGACACGGCTTGGGTAGGGAGGGTGGGGACAGAGGTCACTGCTTTCGGGGGCAGTAGGGCAGAAGACACTGCTATGGGGGGGGCAGAGGACACTACAATGGGGGAGATGTAAAGGGGACAGAGGGCACTGCTTGGGTAGGGAGCTTGAGGACAGAGGACACTGCTTTCAGGGGCAGTGGGGCAGAAGACCCTGCTATGGGGGGGGGCAGAGGACACTACAATGGAGGGATGTAAAGGGACAGAGGGCACTGGTTGGGTAGGGAGGTTGAGGACAGAGGACACTGCTTTTGGGGGCAGTGGTGCAGAAGACACTGCTATGGGGGGGGGGGCACAGAGAGGCAGAGGACACTTGGGGGGTGATGTGAAGGGGAGCAGAGGATACTGCTCTGAGGGGTAACAAGACACTACCGTGGGGGCAGAGGATACTGCTATGGGGCAGGGGATCAGAGGACACTACAGTGGGGGAGGGGTTGTGGTAAGGGGGGCAGAGAATACTGCTTTTGGGAGTTACAGGATACTACTATGGGGGGCAGAAGACACTGCTATGGGGGGCAGAGGACACTACATTGGGGGGGTGATGTAGAGGGGAACAGAGGATACTGCTTTGGGGGGGCATAAGTCACTGCTACGGGGGGCACAGAGAGGCAGAGAACAATAAGGGGGGTGATGTGAAGGGGAGCAGAGGACACTGCTTTGAGGGGTAACAAGACACTACTGTGGGAGGGGGGAGAGGACACTGCTCTGGGGGCATGGGAGCAGAGAACACTACAGTTGGGGGGGGGTTGTGGTAAGGGGGCAGAGGACACTGCTTTTGGGAGTCACAGGACACTACTCTGGGGGGGGGGGGCAGAGGACACTGCTATGGGGGTGCAGAGAACACTACTGTATAGGGGGCAAGCAAGGGTCGGTCGCTCTCAGGGTGTTCCCCCTTTATGAGGGTGACATTTGGATTGGAACCCTGGGGAGCCCAAAGCAGAGAAGGTCTCCAGTGGCCCACATGGATCAACCAGCCATGCCTCAATGGGTTAAGGAATGGACGTGCTCCCCCGTTGCACTACCTAAATTCATCATTACAGAGTATTGGATCTTGTTTCCCCTTGACACCAGGTAGATATATTCATTTGCCCCCCCAAAAAATGTTTTATACAAGCTGAAGACAGCTAGCTAACTTATGCCATGAATGGAGGCCCCAGCTGGAGAAATGTTTCTCTTCTGACACAAAAAAATGTTTTGCTTTTGCTCCATAATTGTACCGTTTACGGTGCATGACCGACTATAGAAGACAAACTAAGGCTAAAAAAACCCTGTGCATAGAAAGTCATCGGGCCGGGCTGAAGCCTGTTTTTTGGTATTGATGGATGTGAGAGAGGGACGATCCAAGTATTTTCTTGTCATTCCTGGCCGGCCCCTCTAATTCTGTCCGGTTGTGTTTTTAGCCGCATGGCTCCGTACAGAAGGAATGTTCAGCATTCGTACAGGGAGAGTTTTGCGGCCGCTGACTTTTCGGCAGTACATACAGCTCCACAGTCGAGTGGCAGTGTTTATAGAAGGCGGTGACAGCTTCATTAGAACCTTCAGAACACCCAGTAACGAGGGCTCTGATTAGGACATTTTATCACCCACTGGAGTGTGACGTTGTTTCTGGAGGACAAACCAGTGCTTGGCTGGAGGGTGATATCATTCAGGATCGCACTCCAGCTTAGCTGAGCATGGCGACTCGGAATTGTGTTGGGTTGTTTAAAGCCTAACCCAGCCAAAATGTATTTTTTTTTAAGGTTTGGATAGAGCGGGAACCAGGTGCTTAATTATTATAGGGCCCCATAGCAAAATTTATGTGACTGGCTCAATGTTCTCTGTACAGCACTGTGGTATATGTCAGAGCTATGTAAATGTATTATAATAATAGTGTGTGACAGTGGAAGGACATTAGAGAGTTAATTTTTGTTTATTAAAAAATCAAACAAACATACAGCTTATTAATAAAAACATATTTACATAAAAATAAACAACTAAACAAAAACAAGCGTGCTTACATTAGCAAGTAAAGAAAAATGTTTTCTGACAAGATAACATAGGAAGAAACGTATTTTAAAGCGGGGTCCACCCACACCGCCAAAAAAAAAAAATATTAAAAGCCAGCAGCTACAAATACTGCAGCTGCTGACCTTTAATACATGGCCACTTACCTGTCCCAGGGTCCAGCGATGTCAGAAGGCGACGCCGAGAACCCGCTCGGTTCTCGGCAGCTGCCATCCTAGGTGAGGGAATCAGGAAGTGAAGCGTTGCGCCCCCCTGAAAGGTGCCAAATGTGACACCGAGGGGGGGAGGGTTCCGAAAAGCGGAAGTTCCATTTTTGTGTGGAACTCCGCTTTAATGACAAAAACAAAAAAAGAGACTACAAACCCGGAACCTCAACTTAAACACAATCCAGGCTAAGAAACATTTTGAGATTTAATCACCATCGGAATTCGATTCCAAAACCCCCCATTAACCCCCCCCCACATCATTCACCCCGACTTCCACATCATTCACCTTGCATTCTGCACCAGCCACTCTCATTCCCTTTCCCCCTCCCCCTCCCTCATCATCCAATCAATCCCTCACTCCACCCCTCGGTGTCCGCTGACCTCCAGCTGCACTTCGGCCGTGCCGAGGAGAAGGGGTTGGCACCACCATATACGCTGGTCCAGCACCCTCCACTGCCTTCACTACACTAGGAGAAACAATAGGTGCAGACACAGACTTGACATCCACACTTGCTGACACGGACTGGGAGACCACAGACTGAGGGGGGGACACTGACACCACGGCTGGCATCACAGACACAGATTGTGATGGGACAGAGACACTATGATTTCCTGGTACAACCTCCGCCAACTCAGACTCTTCTCTATCCAGACGGAAGAATTCCTCCACCAACTCTGACTTATTGTGCAAAGCCTCAGGGCACCGTCTATAAGGGTGACCAACCTTATCACATAGGTTACATACAGGGGCGGGACTGATAACTCATGGGGCCCCCGGGCAATAGGAGATTATGGGGCCCCCAGGCAATTATAGATTATGGGGCCACACAGTATACAAACACACAGTATACAATCACACAGTATACACATACATGTACACACAGTATACACAGACAGATGTAAAAAGAAACACAGATTTATACATACTGTCCCTGGTTTTACTGAGGCTGGCAACCCTGATGGGGCCCTCTAGTGGCCCAGGGCCCTCGGGCAGTGCCCGAGTGGCTCAATGGTCAGTCCGCCCCTGGTTACATATAATGATGTTACAGTCCCTTGCCAGATGCCCCATTTGTTCCTGGCACAAAGAGCACTTCTGTTCTGGACAGGTAAAGTTCTCTGTACAGCACTGCGGTATATGTCAGAGCTATATAAATGTATAATAATAATAGTGTGTGACTGTGGGGGGACATTAGAGTATAAGCTCCTCAGGTACAGAGGCTGATGTGACTGGCTCAGTGTTCTTTGTACAGCACTGCGGTATATGTCAGAGCTATATAAATGTATAATAATAACAGTGTGTGACTGTGTGTGGGGGGAGGGGACATTAGAGTGTAAGCTCCCCAGGTACAGAGGCTGATGTGACTGGCTCAGTGTTCTTTGTACAGCACTGCGGTGTATGCCAGAGCTAGTGTGACTGTGGGGGGGGCATTAGAGTATAAGCTCCTCTTATAGAGACTAATGTGACTGGCTCAGTGTTCTCTGTACAGCACTGCGGTATAAGTCAGAGCTATATAAATGTATAATAATAGTGTGTGACTGTGGGGGGGCATTAGAGTGTACATTTTTGTTTAATAAAAATCTTGTGACATACAGCTTGTTAATAAAAACATATTTACATATATACAAAAAAATAAGTAAAATTAGAGTGCAAGCTCCTGTGGTGCAAGGACTAATGAATAGTTGATGTCTCCTTTGTCCGGGATCCTGGCAATGATTCTTCCACTGATTTCATACGGATTTCCTGGCCGCTGGGAATGAAGGGCCGGTTCTCAGGCTGTCAATCCCGGCTTATTACACATATAATCTGCAGTCATTACCTTCTGTGAATTGCTGTGGGTCATAACTAATTAAAAACTCCTTCAGCAATTCTCCCAGCCCTGTGGTTAGGAGGTCTGTGAAGCGTTGCGGCCCATGTCTCACGACCCTTATCCTGAGCAGATGAGCCACCATTGTCCTGGTGGCAGGAATGCTGGGCAGACACCCCCCCCCCCCCACCTGGACAGAGGTCACCCTGCTGGACATGCTGTTCTATGGAACACCTGCACCTGTATCCAGCTTTACAGTGATGACATGCTGCTGATTCCCTGAATAGAAACCTGTAGTACAATTCTGTATTTAGAGGGGGTTCCCGGAAAAAAAAATAATGTTGGAGTGCATCGGACTGCCTGCTTTCCTGGCACAGTCTGCTGGAATTGTAATTGTCAATTGCAGCTCCACCTTCTGGTGAGATCTGGTATAGTAGAAGAAGAAGTTGTTACAATAATTTGCTAATTCCCTCTAGCATTCTCTAGAGTCGATATTTTACTACTGCCAATAATAAAACAATATTTGTTCAGAGAAACTAACCCTGCGAACTTTTGTTTCTGCCCAATTTGAACAGAACACATGTACATATAAACTCGCTGGATAAATGGCTATGCATTTTTTTTAATAAATAGGCTTCTTAAAGTGACACTAAACACACGCTGTTTAACTTACATTGCCCCTTCTCTTTCTGTATGTGGATGATGGCGCTGTAATTTTTTTAATAGTACCTTTTTCCTAATCGATTCACAGCTGTCACATGACCCGGCTCTCTCCCAGCCTGTCTGCAGGGAAACATAAGCAGGAGGAACTTCTAGTCCTCTGCTGCTGGTTCATGTTCAAAATTTAAAAAATTGCCTTTGGAATACAGAGTAAAAATAAATACCGTAATTAATATCAATAAACTGTTTTAAATTGACATACAAATATATAGAAATCAAATCTTCATTATTTTGTGGAAATAACATGGTGTGGGTGGATTTCTGCCAGTCACAGGCTGCTGGATTGGGATGTCTCTATGCTGAATATATGGGGATGTCTCTTTGCTATATGGGGATGTCTCTTTGTTGGACTGGGATGTCTCTACGCTGAATATATGGGGATGTCTCGTTGCTGATAATATGAGGATGTAGCTTTGCTAGATTGGGATGTCTCTTTGCTGAATATATAGCAATGTCTCTTTGCTGAATTGGGATGTCTCTTTGCTGAATATATAGGGGTGTCTCTTTGCTGAATTGGGATGTCTCTTTGCTGAATATATAGGGATGTCTCTTTGCTGAATTGGGATGTCTCTTTGCTGAATATATAGGGATGTCTCTTTGCTGAATTGGGATGTCTCTTTGCTAGATTGGGATGTCTCTTTTCTGAATATATGGGAATGTGTCTTTGCCTAATATGGGGATGTCTCTTTGCTGAATATGTGGGGATGACTTTTTGCTGGATTGGGGTGTCTCTTTGCTGAATATAATTAGGGATGCTTCTTTGCTGGATTGGGTTGTCTCTTTGCTGAATATATAGGGATGTCTGTTTGCTGGTTTGGGCTGTCTCTTTGTTGGTTTGGGCTGTCTCTTTGCTTAATATATGGGGATGTCTCTTTGCTGAATACTGTATATGAGGATGTCTTTTTTGCTGAATATATGGGGATGTCTTATAGCTGGATTGGGATGTCTCTTTGCTGGATTGGGCCATCTCTATGCTGAATATATGGGCGTGTCTCTTTGCTGGATTGGATTAATTTTCATACTTTAAGTTGTAAGACTTGGTGGGATGGTCAGTGGGTGGCTTCGGTGGGATGACCAGTGGCCGACCCTGGGGAATGTCAGTGGTCAGGCCCAGGGGGGCTAAGGCCTAAAGCTGTGTAAGGGGTCCCAAAATGTCTGATGGCTGCCCTGTGGCCACATGTGTGACTCTATAGTCAAATTGGGTTGCTCAGATGTGATAGGGAGGAAATGCTCAGCATAGAAAGTCACTGGAAACTGGGAATGTGCAGCATTTCTACCACAGCTGGAAAATCCCTAGCTGCATTGGGAAGTTGGACAGAAGGGGGAGATAGAGAGCAGCAGGATCAACCAGTTTTTTCTTTTGCAGAATACAGAAAACAAATCTCATAGTGACTGAGTATGAACAGCATGTAATACACCATTTATTGATAGTTTTTTATGATGTGAGTTTAGTGACACTTTACGGATGATGACCAGGCTGATATAAAAGTCACAAATTAAAGGTTAAGTCCACATTCTACAGCATGCTTTTTGAGTTCTTGTTATAACCCATATATACGGTATAGTATGAAGTATGGCCTCATGTACTCTATATTGTCAAAAGTATTGGAACGCCTGCCTTTACACGCACATGAAATTTAATGGCATCCCAGTCTTAGTCCATAGGGTTCAATATTGAGTTGGCCCTCCCTCTGCAGCCTTAACAGCTTCAACTCTTCTGGGAAGGCCGTCCACAAGGTTTAGGAGTGTGTCTATGGGAATGTTTGACCATTCTTCCAGAAGCGCATTTGTGAGGTCAGGCACTGATGTTGGATGAGAAGGCCTGGGTCGCAGTCTCTGCTCTAGGTCATCCCAAAGGTTTTGTATCGGGTTGAGGTCAGGAATCTGTGCAGGCCAGTCAAAACCTTGTGGACAGCCTTCCCAGAAGAGTTGAAGCTGTTATAGCTGCAAACGGTAGGCAAACTCAATATTGATCCCTACGGACTAAGACTGGGATGTTATTAAAGTTCATGTGCATGTAAAGACAGGCACGTCCCAATACTTTTGACAATATGGTGAACCTTCAAATTCAAAAAATACATGGTGGAATTCAGACAGCGTAATCTAATCCTAGTGTCCTGAGGGTATCGTCCCAGACTGATGTACAAATGCAACATAGAGAAAGTGGACTTCGAATAAGACCCTCAGGAGACCAAACAACACTTAAATAAATAAAACACTTAAACAATAAATATACACAGAGATATAAAATCCCAAGTATTTTATTATATCAACATTAAAAATGGCAAATACAGTATATATTAAAAAAAAGTATATACAAACTAACTGTATTTACTCAGTGCAACTTATAATAACATCCAAGTGAAATTTATAAAACCACCATCTCAGAACAAAATAAAAAAAAAATTCAAAAACAGAATCACTGAGTTGGAAAAAGAACCCCTCCTTGTGTCAGTATTTTGTTGGACCCCCTTTTGTTTTAATTCCAGCCTTTAGTCTGTTGGGATTGGTCTCTACTAACTTTGCACATCCAGACTTTGCACATCCAGCAATATTTGCTCTTCTTTGCAAAACTGCTCAAGTTCAGTTAAATTTGATGGTGACAATCTGTGGACTGCAGTCTTCAGGTCATTCCACAGATTTTCAATGGGGTTTAAGTCTGGGCTCTGACTAGGCCATTCAAGGACATTCCCCGTCTTCTCCTTCAACCACTGTGTGCTCATTATTATTGTGTGCTTTGGGTCATTGTCATGTTGGAAGGTAAACCTTCTTCCCATTGACAACTTTCTGGCAGAAGGGCAGCAGATTTTCCTCAAGAATTTGACGGTATTTTGCCCCATTCGTTTTTCCTTCTATCCTGACAAGTGCTTCAGTCCCTGCTGCAGAGAAACACCCCCCATAACAGGATATTACCCCCTCCATGCTTTACTGTAGGAATGTTGTTATTTGGATGGTGAGCTGTATTGGATTCCCACCAGACATGTTTCGTGTTGAGGCCAAATAATTCAATTTTAGTCTCATCTGACCATCATTATCATCAACATCTTTTTCCATGTGGCCTCAGAATCTTCGAGGTGCATTTAAGGTATTCAGATAAGAATAAAATTTAAATATTTGGCCTCAACACCAAACGATATGTCAACAGACTAAAGGCTGTAATTACAGAAAAAGGTGGTCCAACAAAATACTGACACAAAGGGGGTGATCCTTTTTCCAACTCAGTGATTCCGTTTTTGAATTTAAAAAAAAAAAAAAATCTTCCTGACATGTTGGTGTTATTTCTTTTACTTGGATGTTACAAGATGACTGAGTAAAATACAGAAATGGGAACCCAGCACAGGGATGGTGGGAACCCCTCATAATGGGTGCAGCAGGTGTACAGACCCGGGAACTCAGCACAGGGATGGTGGGAACCCCTCATAATGGGCACAGCAGGTGTACAGACCTGGGAACTCAGCACAGGGATGGTGGGAACCCCTCATGAGAAGCGGATCATAAGTTCTGCTTTTTGCGAGCCACTGGCCTTGAGGGATTGCCCAAGCCTGGTTTTGGGGGTGGGTTTGCGATTGATTAATTTGGAGAGAATCCCAATGAAGTTTAGGGATCAGGCTTGGCTTGCCTTTAATGGAAAACTATATGTGAAGGGCAACTTGAAGTTTCTTTCCATGAGTGATCGGGGCTGCCCGAGAGTGGAGTGTGGAGGAGTGGTGGAGTCCATGGATCACTTTCTACTTCAATGCCCTTTTAATATAGAGGTGTACAAGAGGGTTGGGAGGGCTCTGAGTATACCCTTCCTCCCCCATATGAGTTATGCAGAGTGGGTGTATGGGGCATTCCAGACTCGTCGGGATTATGATTTGGAAATACTTTTTTTAGTTAGTCTAGTAGTCCGTTATTTCACGTGGAGTGCACGGTGTCAGGTATCCTTACGGAGTAAAATCCTCCCTGTCGAAGTGGTGGTGCAGGACATTCTGGGTGAGGTTGGGAAGATTCGGGGTCTTGAGAAAGGTAGGTGGCAGCAGGAGGCCTGGATAAGGGCGTGGAGGAATATCAGGACTCTGTAGCTGCTGCCTGTTGATCTCGGGGTGTGCGGCTTTTCTTTGTATTCTTGATTCACTCCCCTAGATTTTCAAGATCAAATATATATTTTTGATAAAAGGCTCCATGCATGGTGACGGTGATGTTCCTTAGTCTGGCTCTCCCGTAGGGATTGTGTTGTGCGCAATTTGGTTTGTACCATTTATTATGTTCTTGTTTTGTATTATCAAATTCAATTATTTTGTAAATATGTTTTATTTATTTATTATGTTTTTATTGTAGATAAGTTGTTGTTTGTAAGATTTTCAATAAACAAAATTAACCCCTCATAATGGGCACAGCGGGTGTACAGACCCGGGAACTCAGCACAGGGATGGTGGGACCTCCTCATAATGGGCACAGAAGGTGTACAGACCCGGGAACTCAGCACAGGGATGGTGGGAACCCCTCATAATGGGCACAGCAGGTGTACAGACCTGGGAACTCAGCACAGGGATTGTGGGAACCCCTCACAATGGGCACAGCAGGTGTACAGACCCAGGAACTCAGCACAGGGATGGTGGGAACCACTCATAATGGGCACAGCAGGTGTACAGACCCGGGAACTCAGCACAGGGATGGTGGGAACCACTCATAATGGGCACAGCAGGTATATAGGTAATATATTATGCTTCTCGATATTATTGCATCTAAATATAATATAACATGTAAACCAGTTGGGAGCTAATGAAGTAGAAAACAAAAGTTCAGTTGCTCTTTGAATTTCAGTGTCTTGCCTCCTCTGTTGTCACACCTGTGCGGCCCATCTCTGGGTTCTCTTCTTGTAGGATACCAGCATACAAAGTGAAGTGCCCGTGGGTGGGGGATGGGATGGGGGGTGCCCATGCTGGTCTCTCGCATTCAGGGTGCACTAAACATAGCGGAGTTCTCTCATCTACAATCCTGGCTCATTTCATCCCAAGAGAGCAGCAATTCCACCTGCGTTCCCTGCACCCCTCCCCTTTCGCCACACATCAGTCGTTCTGTCATTTTTTATTTGATGTTATGACACGTCCCGTCACAGGCGGCATGAAAGGAACAGCTGGGGCAATTATTGGGGTCTATTACCCTGTCACTCACAGTGCCCCGGCCTGGAGGGGCTGAACCTGGCTTCCTCTGACTAATGCACAAACCATGGCATAGGATAAACGGCCGCAGAGCAGTGACGTCATGCACGTTGTGCATAAAACATGCCAAAAATCTCAGCGTGTATGGCTTATTTTTTCTTGGATTAAACCTAAATGCACAGATAAAAACAAAATACAGTAACTCACAAAAGTGAGTACACCCCTCACATTTTTGTAATTATTTTCTTCTATCTTTTCATGTGACAACACTTAAGAAATGACACTTTGCTACAATGTAAAGTAGTGAGTGTACAGCTTGTATAACAGTGTAAATTTGCTGTCCCCTCAAAATAACTCAACACACAGCCATTAATGTCTAAACCGCTGGCAACAAAAGTGAGTGCACCCCTAAGTGAAAATGTCCAAATTGGGCCCAATTAGCCATTTTCCCTCCCCGGTGTCATGTGACTCGTTAGTGTTACAAGGTCTCAGGTGTGAATGGGGAGCAGGTGTGTTAAATTTTGTGTTATTGCTCTCACTCTCAAACTGGTCACTGGAAGTTCTACATGGCACCTCATGGCAAAGAACTCTCTGAGGATCTGAAAAAAAAAGAATTGTTGCTCTACATAAAGATGGCCTAGGCTATAAGAAGATTGCCAAGACCCTGAAACTGAGCTGCAGCACGGTGGCCAAGACCATACAGCGGTTTAACAGGACAGGTTCCACTCAGAACAGGCCTCACCATGGTCCACCAAAGAAGTTGAGGTCACGTGCTCAGCGTCATATCCAGAGGTTGTCTTTGGGAAATAGACATATGAGTGCTGCCAGCATTGCTGCAGAGGTTGTAGGGGTGGGGGGTCAGCCTGTCAGTGCTCAGACCATACGCCGCACACTGCATCAAATTGTTCTGCATGGCTGTCATCCCAGAAGGAAGCCTCTTCTAAAGATGATGCACAAGAAAGCCCGCAAACAGTTTGCTGAAGACAAGCAGACTAAGGACATGGATTACTGGAACCATGTCCTGTGGTCTGATGAGACCAAGATAAACTTATTTGGTTCAGATGGTGTCAAGTGTGTGTGGGGGCAACCAGGTGAGGAGTACAAAGACAAGTGTGTCTTGTCTACAGTCAAGCATGGTGGTGGGAGTGTCATGGTCTGGGGCTGCATGAGTGCTGCCGGCACTGGGGAGCTACAGATCATTGAGGGAACCATGAATGCCAACATCTACTGTGAAATACTTAAGCAGAGCATGATCCCCTCCCTTCGGAGACTGGGCCGCAGGGCAGAATTCCAACATGATAACGACCCCAAACACACCTCCAAGACCACCACTGCCTTGCTAAATAAGCTGAGGGTAAAGGTGATGGACTGGCCAAGCATGTCTCCAAACCTAAACCATATTGAACATCTGTGGGGCATCCTCAAATGGAAGGTGGAGGAGCGCAAGGTCTCTAACATCCACTAGCTCCGTGATGTCGTCATGGAGGAGGGGAAGAGGACTCCAGTGGCAACCTGTGAAGCTCTGGTGACCTCCATGCCTAGGAGGGTTAAGGCAGTGCTGGAAAATAATGGTGGCCACACAAAATATTGACACTTTTAGCCCAATTTGGACATTTTCACTTAGGGGTGTACTCACTTTTCTTGCCAGCGGTTTAGACATTAACGGCTGTATGTTGAGTTATTTTGAGGGGACAGCAAATTTACACTGTTATACAAGCTGTACACTCACTACTTTACATTGTAGCAAAGTGTCATTTCTTCAGTGTTGTCACATGAAAAGATAGAATAAAATATTTACAAAAAGTGTGAGGGGTGTACTCACTTTTGTGAGATACTGTATACAGTGCTCGGCATAAATGAGTACACAACCTTTTGAAAAGCAAGATTTTATCAATATCTCAGTGCACACAAGAACAATTTCCAAAATTTTGATAAAATTGAGTTTTATAGAACATTTGTTTAGCTCCATTACATGAAAGTAAGGTTAATAATAGAACTTAGATTACAAAATCTTCAGTTTTACTCAAATTAGTTGATGCAAAAATGAATACACGGGTAGAGGGTGGAACCAAGGGAAGTTGGTTGGAGGTGGGCAGAGGGTGGAACCAAGGGACGTTGCTCTGAGGTGGGCAGAGGGTGGAACCAAGGGACGTTGCTCGGAGGTGGGCAGAGGGTGGAACCAAGGGACGTTGCTCTGAGGTGGGCAGAGGGTGGAACCAAGGGATGTTGCTCTGAGATGGGCAGAGGGTGGAACCAAGGGACGTTTCTCTGAGATGGGCAGAGGGTAGAATCAACTGACGTTGCTCTGAGGTGGGCAGAGGGTGGAACCAAGGGACGTTGCTCGGAGGTGGGCAGAGGGTGGAACCAAGGGACGTTGCTCGGAGGTGGGCAGAGGGTGGAACCAAGGGACGTTGCTCGGAGGTGGGCAGAGGGTGGAACCAAGGGATGTTGCTCTGAGATGGGCAGAGGGTGGAACCAAGGGACGTTGCTCTGAGATGGGCAGAGGGTAGAACCAAGGGACGTTGCTCTGAGGTGGGCAGAGGGTGGAACCAAGGGACGTTGCTCGGAGGTGGGCAGAGGGTGGAACCAAGGGACGTTGCTCGGAGGTGGGCAGAGGGTGGAACCAAGGGACGTTGCTCGGAGGTGGACAGAGGGTGGAACAAAAGGGACATTGCTCTGAGATGGGCAGAGGGTGGAACCAAGGGACGTTGCTCTGAGGTGGGCAGAGGGTGGAACCAAGGGACGTTGCTCGGAGGTGGGCAGAGGGTGGAACCAAGGGACATTGCTCTGAGGTGGGTAAAGTATGGAACCAAGGGACTCGGAAGGGGGGAGTACTTGCTCCTATTTTCTCTGAGAAAAAAAGCCCTGCCCAAATGCGACAGTATAATGTGCTTTTTGGGAAATATGAACTACCCCTTTAGGGATCAGCACAGTTTTCCACCAATCACGATCTCCTGCAGCCTTTTTTTCAGTCACTTCTTGTCTACATTTTTTTTCACACTTCTGATGGCTGGGTGGGTTTCCTGATGGTGACAACAGTAGACCATGCCTGTGTAATATGTTGGCACGTTCACTTGTGGTCTCAAGGTGACAACTCAAAACCCAACTGGGAGACAGGAGCAAGCATTGTTACCCCTATAACAGGAAGGACCTTCATAGATGGATCACCAGGAACTATTTTAATAAAATCTTCAGCTTTAAAAAGATTTTAAAAATACTTTTCAAATAACATTTAACACGTTGAAGCTTTTGTGAGATTTCGGGGATGGTATTTCCATTTTCAATAAATAGGAAGGATCAGACACTCGCCCTCCACTCCCGGTGCTGACATCAGCTCTGACTCCTCAATGAATTATGAGCCAGGAATGTCAGGAATCTGGGGTTTAGCCCCAGGAAGAGATACTTGAAGCAGCACCAACAAATTAACCCTTTCACCATCACTGGGGCCCAGATGAGCTGAGTCGCGGTTTACCCATTTCCGCATGATTAAGCCAGATTCTGAATCCACCTGAAGGCGCGGCCCCTTAATCACCGAGTCTGAAGTTATGGAAATTTCTGAATGTTTTCGATGGAATTTTTCCATGTTTCCTGAAGGTGATATTCTGCAACGGTGATTTATTTACAATGTTGTATTTTTCGTCTTTAAGAGATGGAAATATGGGACTCCTTTTGGCTCTGACCTTTTTTTGGGGGGGTCCTTAATGCACAAAAGACACTTGTAGGTCTATTTATTAGAAATTCACCAGTGAATGTGTACGTACATCCCATATGTGGAAAAGCCAATGTTTCCTGTGCAGGGTGTATGTTTTTCATTGATTTATCACAGAAAATACTGCATATGGCCACTAGATGGCGCTAAGTATTATAGAAAATTTCTATGACACTAACAGCCATCTAGTGAGCAAATGTAGTATTTTCCATGTGATATCAATGAAAGACAATCAACCAGCACAGGAAAAAGCCTACCCTGTTTCCCCGAAAATAAGACCTAGCGTGATTGTCGGTCATGGCTGCAATATAAGCCCTACCCCCCCAAATAAGCCTTAGTCCTTGTAGGTCCTATTTTCAGGGTAGGGCTTATTTTCGGGGAAACAGGGTAGGGCTTATTTGGGGGGCAGGGCTTATATTGCAGCCATGACCGACAATCACGCTAGGTCTTATTTTCGGGGAAACAGGGTAATAACATTTGCTTTCCCCACCCATTCAAAATACACATATTACTGTGGCTTACTGATAGTAATGAGTTAATCGGAACCCGTAGACAACTCTTCAATGAAAACAGGCAACTGGCCCATATCCAGTTAGGTATTTTGAGTCTGCAGCCACAGGTAACAAAGGGACGGGATACTGGTGACATCATTGACCTACATGGGCGTATTTGGACAATGTCATTGACTAAGTATGGTCATGTGCTCCCTTATAATTATACAATTTAAGATTGCAGTTGCAACATTCAATTTCTGTCTCTGTACTTTTGAAGGCCCTGCTGCCTGACCTGTGCCCTAGGACTCATGCGAGTCTATGCCACTTTTTGTGCGGCCTTTTGGGCCCCTGATAATACTAATCTGAGTTTCCTTATTGGCGTGTTATAACATTGATTTCTAGCAGTCTCATGTAATATGTCTCCAGTCTATGACTGTCTCCTGAAGCATGTCCCCAGTCTCCGACAACTCCTATAGCATATTCACAGTCTTTGACTATCTCCTGTACCATGTCTGCAGTCTCTGACCATCTCTTGTACCATGTCTGCAGTCTCTGGCCATCTCTTGTACCATGTCTGCAGTCTCTGATCATCTCTCGTATCATGTCTGCAGTCTCTTATCATCTCTTGTATCATGTCTGCAGTAACTGACCATCTCCTGTATCATGTCTGCAGTCCCTGACCATCTCCTGTATTATGTCTGCAGTCTCTGACCATCTCCTGCATCATGTCTGCAGTAACTGACCATCTCCTGTATCATGTCTGCTGTCTTTGATCATCTCCTGTATCATGTCTGCAGTCTCTGACCATCTCTTGTATGATGTCTGCAGTCTCTGACCATCTCTTGTATCATGTCTGCAGTCTCTGACCATCTCTTGTATCACGTCTGCAGCCTCTGACCATCTCCTGTATGATGTCTGCAGTCTCTGACCATCTCCTGAATCACGTCTGCAGTCTCTGACCATCTCTTGTATGATGTCTGCAGTCTCTGACCATCTCCTGTATCATGTCTGTAGTCTCTGACCATCTCCTGTATCATGTCTGCAGTCTCTGACCATCTCCTGTATCATGTCTGCAGTCTCTGACCATCTCTTGTATCACGTCCATAGTCTTTGACTTTATCCTATTGGGTCTTTGTTATCTCTGACATAACATTTTCACTGAATTTTATGAGTGGCCCATTAGTGATGTCAGGGACCCGACTTGAAGCCCCCAATGTCAAGAAAGTTGACCACTGCTGTCATAAAGCACACTGTCTTGCCTGGCTTTGAAATTGATGCAGCAGCCTGCAAGAGACGTTCGGTATATCTTACCAGCAGCAAACACATAGAACTGAACTAGTTTTGGGTGGAACTGACGTTCCAGAAAGTCTCTTTAGGTCTTGACTTATGAGGTCCCTCATGCAGCACCGGCAATGTACATCCACAATAATATCATATGTCTCTTCCTCATACTATAGATCTAACCCTGGGACATGGCTCGGGGGGTCTTCTTTGTGCTTTGAAGTGGCTACAATACATAAAAACACATCAAAGAAATGCTGGGAACTCGATGTGCCTGGTGTGTGCCGCGGTCTCTAGAATGCTCCTGATTACAGAGTGTTTATGTGTTTGTAGCTGGTTTTTATGAGTGTTTGTGTTGTTTAGGTGGGTGCGCGGGGAGCAGTGTGGAATTTTGCTGTTTGTATGATGAACTTGCCTGATTTCTCACTAGAAAGTGATCACTTTATGTCACGCAGGTGTAAGGAGGAACATTAACACCCAGGGGTGAGCCTGCAGGGAGGGAACAGAATGGTGGGAATTTATTGAATTTATTGATGTCAGGTACAGGGCAGTGGCGGCTGGTGGGTTCTTCTTATGGGGGGGCAGCAAAAAACCAAACCACCCCCCCCCCCCCCCGGCAGCGTGGCACTGAGACAGCACCCCCCCTCGCCAGACTGCGCGGCACTGACAGCACCCCCCCTCCCCCTGTGGGCGATCCGGCACTTACCCGCTTGTGTGGCGGGGCTGTGGTGTCCTCTCCTCCTCTGCTGGAGTGCCAGCAGCGGCGACTCCGGTGTTTGCTCCTCAAGCTTCCTCCACCGCGTGTCTCCTCTTCCGCCAAAGCACTAGGCATCCAATAGGATCGCCTGACGCTTTGGCCAATCGGGAAACAGGTCTCAAGACCTGCCTCCTGATTGGCAGGGAGGAACTTTAGTGTGAAAGTAGCGGAAATTCATTCGCTATCATCACACAACTGGGTGGGCTCAGACTGCAATGTTCTGCGCCTTGAGCCCACCCTTTTTTGAAGCCTATAAGACCTTCTGGCACCAATCGGGTGCTTCAAAAAACACCTCCCCCCCCGCCATTGGAATCCATAGTCCTGTGCCCTGATATGTAGATCAGGGAGCCGGACGCATGAGGACCTTAGGACTTGCGTAAAATATTTTTCTCCTAAACTTCCCTAATCAGACAGGTGGAAAGAAGCCAGGAACAGAGTATTTTCAACATTATGGAGGGTTTATATTGGAGGTGTGATATCCCAGATGGAAAGGAAATTAGAAAGGTAGAGAGAAGGACCAAATCAGATTATTTTCTACCTAATGGATGATCATGTTGAAGGTGTGATAACCTAGTGGTGGGTGCAATCAGTGGTGTCACTAGGGTTAGTGTCACCTAGTGTGGTAAAACACTGTAGCCCCGCAACCCCCAGGGGTGGGCCGTCCATTAAGGGCTCACAGGCATGGCCTCCCCATCCATGCGTCCGGCCCCTTTCAGGGTGCCGGATTCATGGATTCCAATGGGGGTGGGGTTTTTTTTGAAGCACCTGATTAGAGCCAGAGGCTCTAATAGGCTTCAAAACAGGATGGGCCCGGGGCGCAGAGAACGCAAACTGAGCCCAACCAGGGGTGTTTAATAGCGAATGAATATTCACTATTGTAACACTGATCCTCCTTCCGGCCAATCAGGAAGCGGGTCTTGAAACCCGTCACCCGATTCCGCATCCCCCACACCCCCATAGCGACTCTATCGGTGTAATCAAGTTAAAGTAGCTTAGAAGCAGGTCAAATGCATGTCAGAAGAAAGTCAACAGGATGTGATATACAGCTGTCAATGATCTCAGAATCTTCTCAATATCCCCCAGATACTGAGTACAATGTAAATGAGTAGGGGGTACATTACTCATTTACACCATACATAAAGGTCTTTATTAGAATAATAATGTCACACAATGCCCAAAAATTGTCTCCCACAATAGCTAAAAATGATGTCCCATGACAATACTCTCTCACTGATACTCTCGCCAGTAATTGACAGCAATGCCTCAATGCTTTGCTGTCATTCGTAGAAGTATAGTGGTTGCTAGGATGCCAGTGTCTGCTGGTACCCTAGCATCCAATTACAAATCGCCTGCCCCATTTACTGCTGGTTTGGGGATTCCCAGCAGCTGAATGTAAACAGCTGGATTCATGTCCTTGACCAAATATGAGCAGATGGCTATGCACATGGTAGACTGAAGAACAGAAGAGTATTTTCTACCTTGTGGAGGCTCATGTTGGAGGTGTAATATCCCAATAGTGAGTTTAATCACAAATGTAGAAAGAAGGTCAGGATCGGGGTATTTTCTACCTTGCAGAGGGTCTTGTTGAGGGTATGATTTCCCAGAAGTAAGTGTAATCAGAAAGGTAGAGAAGGTCAGGAGCAGAGTATTTTCTGCCTAATGGAAGGTCATTTTTAAGAGTGTGATATCTTGGTGGTGAGTGCAATCAGAAAGGTAGAGAGAAAGACAGGAGCAGAGTATTTTCTACCTTATGGAGGGTCAAATTGGAGGATATGATATCCTGGTGGTGGGTGTAATCAGAAAGGTAAAGAGGTCAGGAGTAGTTTTCTATCTTGGGAAGTGTCACGTTGCTGGTGTGATATCCCTGGTGGTGAGTGTAATCGTACAAGTAGTGAGAAGATCGGGAGCAGAGTTATGGAGGGTCATGATGGAGGATGTGATATCCCCAGTGATAAGTGTAATCAGAAAGCTGGAAAGACCAGGAGCAGAAAATCTTCTACCTTATGGAGGGTCATTTTGGAGGGTGTAATCAGAAAGATAGAGAGAAGGTCAGGAGCAGAGTATTTTATATATTATGGGAAGTCATGTTGGATGTTTTGATATTCCAGTGGCGAGTCTAATTAGAAAGAGAGAAAGACAGGAATAGAGTATTTTCTACCTTGTGGAGAGTCACGTGTGAGGGTGTGATATCCAAGTGGTGGGTATAATTCGAAAGGTAAAGAGAAGGTCAGGTAGGCCTCTCATGCGACCCTTGCTTGGCACCAAACAAGGAGGGAAACATGGTGGACATGATTACTAACCACCCCACTTACCCCCTTACAAACTTATGGGGAGATGTGATATCCCAGTGGTGAGTGTGATCAAAAAGGTAAAGAGAAGGTCAGGTCAGAGTGTTTTCTACCTTATGGAGGGCCATGTTGGAGATGTGATATTCCCAGTGGTGAGTGAAATCAGAAAGGTGAGGAGAAGGTCAGGTTAAAGCATTTTCTACCTTATGGAGGGCCATGTTGGAGATGTTATATCCCCGGGGGTTAGTGTAATCAGAAAGGTAGAGAGAAGGTCAAGTCAGAGCATATTCTTTCTTATGGATGGCCATGTTGGAGATGTTATATCCCCTGTGGTTGGTGTAATCAGAAAGGTAGAGAGAAGGTCAAGGCAGAGCATTGTCTACCTTATAGAGGGTCATGCCAGAGATGTGATTTTCCTGGTGGTTGGTGTAATCAGAAAGGTAAAGAGAAGGTCAAGTCAGAGCATTTTCTAGCTTATGGAGGGCCATGTTGGAGATGTGATATCCCTGGTGGTTGGTGTATATAGAAAGGCAAAGACAAGATCAGGCCAGAGCATTTTCTACCTTATGGTGGATCATGTGGTGGGCATGATATTTCAATAATGGGTGTAATCAAAAAAGGCAGAAAGAAGGTCGTGAATACAGTATTTTCTACCTGGTAGAGGGCCATGTTGTAGGCGTGATATCCCAGTGGTGAGTGTAATCAGAAAGGAAGCAAGATGGACAGGAGCAGAGTATTTTTTACATTATGGAAGGTCGTATTGGAGGTGTTATATCCCGATGGTGGGTGTAATCAGAAAGAAAGAGACTTGGACAGGGGCAGAGTATTTTTCACATTATGGAAGGTCGTATTGGAGGTGTCATATCCCGATGGTGGGTGTAATCAGAAAGAAAGAGATTTGGACAGGGGCAGAGTATTTTCTAGGTTCTAGAGGGTCATTTTGAAGTCTGTCATAACCTGGTTAGTGTAATCAGAAATGGAGAGAGAAGGACAGGAGATCTAAACGTTTTTGTTTGATTTCATTGGTCTTTTAAAAGTGTATCAAACTCATTTTTTAAAATTCATTTCTTTTATTCTTTATTTCCAATTAGTTGATAACATTTTAAATAAAACTTTCAACAGCATCAGACAATTGTTTAAAAAAAATATATATTTTTTTCCTTAATAGAAAAGTTGATGAATCCAAAAATAAAAGATGCATCAGGAGATCAGAAACAACGGATGGAAAATGAGGATAAACATGTATTTTATTTTAAAATTGCAGTCGTATGCATTCTACTTTATAATTTCCACATCATGTGACAGGTCCACTTCATCATCAGCTTGTTTCGTCTTGCCAGACTTTGGAAACTTCGAAGACAGATAATTAATGAATATCACCGCAAATTTCAGATTTGCCGATTCCCAATCGAAACATCCCATCGTTGTGGCACGTGCAGACCTAGCTATGGTCTTCTCGGGCCTGTCATGGTGAGACTGTTGGTGTGACTCACTCTGTGTCAGAAGTTTTCTGGAAAATCCCAAGTAGTAGAGATTACAACCTGTAGGCCTCGGATCATCCTCCCAAAAAGAGCTCAGCAGGAAGACAGGCCTTTTCTTACAGGAATTTGTCACTTCAAAGACAAGAGGTGGGCTGCCTATTTTGGCCTGCAGTTGTGACATTTTGTAAGGAACACATAACCTTGATGAGAAGGCATGCAGACAACCCCCGGCAGTAGGAATTTAAGGTAGAAGTCTTGCCTTCGGGCCGGATAAGGCATCTGAGAGATGTGCTGTCACGGAGGAGGGTCTGGGGAGAGGAAAAGGAGGCCAACTCTGGAATTGATTGTAATTAAGCTCATTGTTGGTGTTTATATGGTTATTAGCAGACATGAGTCCCATCTAGGATGCTGCAGTTTTCACACCTCATAAGGGCCATCTCAAGTACCTGCTAACTGGCCCATCTTCTCCTAGACACGGTCATTATTTCCTCAGCTAGGACAAAGGTTCTTTTCTGCTTCTCTCTGTGGGATGCAAAGAACATACAGTATCTGTATCTGAAAAAAACACCATCAGGAGCCTATTGAGGTATAGTTAGGAGCACCTGGGAAGAGGGGGGTACAACCCCAGCCACTTAGGGGAGGGGAGGGGAGGGGAGGGGGGGGGGAGATGCAGGGGAGGAGGGAGAGTTCCACTTCAACTGTATAGGAGAATTACCATTTTTGAGCCCTTTTCATGTTTCTGCCTATTTTGGGTTATCAATACTGCTGCTCTGCATTCCTAAGCCCTAATCTAGAGGCAGCCGTTGCTCACGAACCCATGCCGTCCATATTTTATCAAACTTTTTCGGGCAGTTTCGTCCCATGTAAGTCAGCTTGTATAGGGGAAGTGCCAGGTCTATCAGAGTTTGCCATTGTTCCCCCGAGGGGGGAAGAAGGCTGTGTAGAATACAAAAAGCTTTTTAGATTGGGGGGCCTGTAGTGTGTTGCAGATACCCAGTAGCAAAGGTATTGGGTCACAGGGGAGCCTCAGTTTACCTATGGCGTTTATAGTCCCTGACACCTTCGCAGCTCACACCACATGGAAAAAGGAGCTGACCTCTGCACCGCATCTATGGCAGGCCGGTCGTCTGTCAGGGTATATTCTAGCCAGTCTCTCTGGGGAGTAGTAGACCCGGTGTAGGAACTTCAGTTGGGTAAGTCAGTCTCTGGCCGAGATCATTAATGGGATGTACTGTTGGATGCCCTCTTCCCAGTCATCATCGCCCAGTTCGGGGATATCTGATTGCCATGCCGAGAATAGCTGTGAGACCTTAGAGGTATCCAGTCCCGCCAGAATAGAATAAAGAGCTGAGAGAACTCCACCCACCGTAAGTTTTCAACATCTTGAACCTCCAACCTAATAGCTTGTGGAAATTGGGCCTGGAACGCTTGACGTAGCTGTAAGTATCTAAATAACATGTGGTTAGGCAAGGCTCGGATCCGCTTGAGGTCATCAAAGCTAAGCAGTCTTCCATTGGACACTCTGTCACCCAAGGTTTTAATTTCAAACTGAGCCCATATCACCGGGTCTGGGATGGATTCAAAATGGGATAATCGGGGGTTACCCCAAAGTGGGGTGTGTGGGGACCAAGTATCTGGTTTCACTACCTTGGACCGGACCACATCCCACACCTTTAATGTAGTACTCACTGGGGTGGGAATGCGGGGGTTGGACCGGGGTCCTCGGTGAATCAGGTTCCTCAATTCCGCATAGGAGCCCAGCAGAGCCGCCTCTAAGGTGGTAGCCAGATTAGCCAGTTCTTCTGAGAGCCACCACCAAACCGTGACCATGACCATGGCCCAATAATATTTAAGAAAGCAGGGTAGGGCCAGTCCTCCCAAGGAGGTCGGAAGCTGGAGTGTCGCTTTTGCTATCCTGGGTGTACTACCATGCCATATAAATGAGGTGATTATACTATCCAGTTTATTAAAGAAGGTTCTTGGTTTAGAGATCGGGGTCTGCCTAAAGAGACACAAAAATTTAGGGAGAATTGTCATTTTAATAAGATTAAGGCTGCCAACCAAGGTAATGGGCAGTGTTTTCCAGACAGTGCATCTCCGAGTCAGGGACGAGACCACCGGGGTACGGTTGAGAGTAATATACTGTGACAGATCTCTGTGTATTCCTGTAGTTTTTGGGATGTCCAAATAAAAAGGATTTTGATCTACAGTGGTGTGCGGCCATTTCTTCTAAATTCATTGTGTGCGGAGGCGAGCCGAGGTGAGCATCTACTGGATCATTAGGCTTCCTGGTCTCACCTGGAGCAGCGGGTATGTCTTTTTCCATTGCAGATCTCTGTGTATTATGACACCTAAGTACTTAAATTGAAAAACTTGCTGCAGCGGAGCGTTGGCTGACAATGTGTCATCCGCAGGGGACAACGGAAATAGAACCGACTTTCCCCAGTTAATGCGGATGCCAGAATACCAGCCAAATGTGTCAATAATGTATAGGGCCACACCCAGAGAGTTGCTCTCATTCCTCAGATACAGAAGGGCATCATCGGCCTAAAGGGAGATTTTCTCCTGCACCAGGCCTATGGGTATACCACATACTGCATCCAAGGAGCGTAGTAAAATTGCCATCGGCTCAATGGCCAGAGCGAAGAGGGTCGGAGACAGGGGACATCCCTGTCTCATTCCCTTATGAAGTTGGAAGGGGGGGAAAGTGTCAATCCAGTACGTACTCTAGCCAACGGAGAACTGTATAGGGCCTGGACCCAAGAAATGAAATTAGGTCCAAAGCCAAAGCGACGCAGGACCACCCACAGATAGATCAATTCTACTGAATCAAATGCTTTTTCAGCATTGAGGGAGGCCACTGCGTCCGATCGGGTAATACAATCTGTGGATGCCAGAACCGTATATAGTCTCCGGAGGTTGATGTCCGTCCCCTTACCGGGCATAAACCCCGTCTGGTCCTCATGAATCATAGTAAGAATAACTTCATTTATTCTACCAGCTAGCACTTTGGTGAGTATCTTACCATCCACGTTAAGCAGGGATATGGGTCGGTAAGATGTGCATAGTTCAGGGTCTTTGTCTTGCTTGGGAATCACCACAATGATTGCCTCGGCCTTGGAGGCAGGGAGCACTTCCTCTGCCAGGACTCGGGTCATCATGGTATGCAACCTAGGCAACAGCTGTTCTCCGCAATGTTTATAGAACTCTGGGGTAAACCATCCACCCCAGGAGTCTTCCCTGCCTGTAGGGCACCCAGAGCCTACTGCACCTCCTTGAGAGTTATTGGGCTGTCTAAACTGTCCCTAGCCAGTGTAGTGAGCGTAGGGAAGGCTATCTCGTCCAGATAGCTTCTCAGTTCCTCATCTGAGTACCGTGCCTGGGACGAGTACAGGGATTTGTAGGAGGCAAATTGAGCATTAATGGCCTGTGAGTCTATCTGAACTGTCCCATGATCATCCTTAATGTGAGCTATGCTAGTGACCGGTTGTTGTTCTCTAGCCAATCAGGCCAGGAGTCGTCCAGTTTTCTCCCCCTGCTCGAAGATGCGCTGTGTTTGAGCCAGTTGGGGTTTTTTTTGGCCTTTGCTGGCCTGGGGATGGTTGGATTGTTCCTGTCCATCCACATTGTCTATGGGCATCCGTCGTTCAGTCTTGGAATTATTGGCTGTCTCCTGCAGATGATGAAAACAATTACTGGCATTTTAAGTGGCTACAAATTGGTTTTATTTCACTGGAGGATATGTCATTTTCATTCCTCTCCCATCTCACCTTATCACAGAGCCCATAAAGATGGGAAGATAAAGAGGGAGGAGGACCTACAAGTACATGTCACAATCACCGGTCATTGGACACGCAGCCTACAGCTAGGCAGACGCAGGGAGATACATTTCCAGATAACGTGACCTACATTTCCCTGTTCTCCAAACTGCAAGATCTGTGTACACCACTCATCTGGAAATCAACCTTTCTCAAACTTTTTACCATGGAGGAACCCTTGGAATAACTTTCTGGTCTCAATGAACCCTTGCTAATACTTGCTATATATACAACTCACTGTACATTATTGTGATGGTCACCACTATTGGTGGCAAATGTAAAGAATACCTAATTTGACTACTCCTCGACTACTGCAACTCCATCCTCATTGACTTACCTCTAAATAGGCTATCCCCACTTCAGTCCATCATGAACGCTGCTGCCAGGCTCATCCACCTCACAAACCGCACAGTGTCTGCTATACCCCTCTGCCAATCCCTCCATTGGCTGCCACTCAGTCACCGAATTAAATTCAAGATACTAACTATAACTTACAAAGCCATCCACAACCTGGCCCCCAGCTAAATCTTTAAACTAGTCTCAAAATACCAACCTAATCGTTCTCTTCACTCCTCCCAAGACCTCCTGCTCTCAAACCTACTTGTCACCTCATCCCATGCTCGCCTTCAGGACTTCTTCAGAGCCTCTCCCATCCTCTGGAATGCTCTACCCCAATCCGTCCGATTTTCTCCTACTTTATCCACTTTCAGACGATCCCTGAAAACTCATCCCTTCAGAGAAGCCTATCTGGCCCCCACCTAACAACTGTACATTTATCTTCTCAATCAGCACATCACCCACAGTTATTACCTCTTGTATCTCTTGACCTTCCCTCTTAGATTGTAAGCTCTAAGGAGCAGGGCCCTCTGATTCCTACTGTATTAAAGTGTATTGTATTTGTACTGTCTACCCTCAAGTTGTAAAGCGCTATGTAAACTGTTGGCGCTATATAAATCCTGTAGAATAATAATAATAATAATACCTTCTTTAATATAGCTAAAAAGATTATTGGTGTTTGGGGTCACTTATCTAAGAGACAGAAATTTTTCATTGCTCAAGAACCGCTAGCAACCTCTGGAGGAACCCTAGGGTCTCTTGGGAACCCTGGCTGAGAAAGGATAATCTAAAGCATATGATGAGATGAGTGAGGATGGCCTATGATATGGAGAAATCTAAACAAAAGGTTGCAGCACACATCAAAAGTTGTATTCTTAAGGATTCAGCATACATCGTAGCAATGCAAGAGTTTCAAGCAGTCCATGCTTTTTATTAGGCTTGTAGGTGGGTGCAGTCTACTTTCTCCATTGCAGCTGGCACTAACCTGCAGCGGCCTTGTAGCTGGAGAGGAAGTAAAGAGGAACATAGTTCCTCTATGCTTTCCAGGGTCACTGGGGAAGCAATCAGGTTGGATGCTACCCTCCCATGTGACTCTGGCAGCCATCTTGGGTCAGGCAGAGCCTATTTAAGGCCCTAGCTCCAAGGCTTGGTGCTCTTTTGACAAGCTAGTAGAGTAGGGAAAGGTACTCTACCTGATAGGGACAATACTAGTTGTAGGGTAAGTGTCAGGGCTGGGCTCTCTGCCCTTCCTTCTCTGTGCTTAGGTTGCTCAGCTGTCAGTTAATTGCCAGTACCCATCGTTCCACAGTGGCTTACCTGTTGATCATTTGCTCGTCAGTCAAGCCCACAGTCAGCCCCTTCTGGCTATTTAAACTACCTGGTTCATTTTATCAATTGCCTTCGCCTTGGTCAACATATCTAGAGACTCTGCTGCCTCTGACTACGCTGATCTCTGGCTTCCTGATTTCCTGGCTTGTTCTGACTATCCGATTTGGCTACCAAACCCTGGCTATGTTTTGACTACGTTTACCAGTTGTACCATTTTTACCATTTTATTAAAAGGTGTGATTTTTACTGCATTTTCTGTCTACGTTTGTTTTATGGTTCCTGACAGTATGGTTCTGAGCGAGGAGGGTAAGAGTAGGGTCCTAGACATCTTCCCTTACTGTAAACCCTTGTGTTTTTTCACCTTAATGCATCCTCGTTTTACTCACCTAAACCCATTCGTTCCCTTGGCGGAGGCGCGCTCTACCTCTCTGCCCGGGGTTCTCAGCTCTTGATTGGATAGATTCATAGCAGCGCAGCCATTGGCTCCCGCTGCTGTCAATCAAATCCAATGACGCAGTCCGGTATTCTGTGTCTATGCACGCAAATGCTGGACTCAGGAGTGTACCTACAAGGTAACCCCCATGGAGAGCGCTTCTCCGATGCAAGGAGGAGCTGCAAGCACCGCAAGGGGACCCTAGAAAATGAGGTTCAGGGCCACACTGTGCAAAAATAACTGCACAGTGGAGGTAAGTATGATATGTTTGTTATTTAAAAAAAACAAAAACAACCCCTTTAAACCCACAAGCAGTGGCGTCTCCAGCTTTCATATTTAGGGGGGGGCACATGGGGGGACAGGGACAAAAGTAGGGGGGCAACTATAAAATGCATATATATATATATAGAGATATATATATATATATAGAGATATATATATATATATATATATATATATATATATATATATATATATATATATAGATATATAGATATATAGATATAGATATATAGATATATATAGATATATAAATATATACTGGGAATTCCCTTCCACAGGCGGTGGTCTCAGCGGGGAGCATTGATAGCTTCAAGAAACTATTAGATAATCACCTGAATGACCGCAACATACAGGGATATACAGGTATAATGTAATACTGACACATAATCACACACTGGATTGGACTTGATGGACTTGTGTCTTTTTTCGGCCTCACCTACTATCTAACTATGTAACTCGCTCTTCTCCCTGCCAATGAGGATGCAGGGGAAGGAGCAGATCGGGTGGCCGTGGTTGTGTGAGCGCTCGCATTATGCAGTGTCAGCAAGCAGAGGGAGGGGGGGGGGAATCACCCGCAGGAGCTGACTGGGGACTCTCTCCCTCTTAGACATTGATTTTTTGTAAAAAAAAAAAAAAAAAAAAATTTTATTGGGGGGGGGGGGCACATGGTGGGGCACAGCATAATGTTGGGGGGGTCAGGGCCCCCTCTGGCCCACCCCCTAGGGACGCCATTGCCCACAAGTGTACCCGGTTGGGCAGCCTTCCCACTGGGTTTGTTGTGAACTGTTTCTGCATTACTTCAATACAAGTCTTCTATTGCACCTGACTGTGTGAATTATTCGCCTTTGCACTACACTGCACCTTATCTACAAGCTTGGGAATGGAAATGTTGGTTGTATTACATAAACTTTATGATGAGATAAGTGAGGTTGGTCTATAGCAGGGGTCTCCAAACTTTCTAATCAAAGGGCCAGTTAACTGTCCCTCAGGATTTAGGGAGGCCAGACTTTGGCCAGCGGGAATAGAAAACACCTTGGCATCAGTGGAAGTGAACAGTGCCCCTTCATTGGTTTTATCGGGAGGAATAGTGCCTCATCGCTGGTCTCAATGGGAGAAATAGTGCCCTATTATTGGTTTTAGTGGGAAGAATAGTGCCCCATCATTGGTATTACTGAAAGGAAAAATGCCCCATCATTGGTATTAGTGGAAGTAATAGTGCCCCATCATTGGTATCAGTGTCAGGACTAGTGCCCTATCCTTGGTGTCAGTGGGAGGAATAGTCCAACTTCATTGGTGTCAGTAGATGGAATGTTGCCTCAAGGGTTGGATAAAGGCAAACAAAAGGCCACATTCGGCCCACAGGGTGGCAACACAGTTCCAATTGATCCCCTCTTTTGTCACCTTGTCCCATGCCTCATGCACCATAGATGGAGGCTACAAGTGTTTAGGCCAACAAACATTGCACAGGCCTTCCCTACTGTTGTCACCATCCGGAAAAAGGCCAGAGGAGTTTAGGAGAAAAAAATTGGGAAAAAGAGGTGAAAAAAATGTACGTAAAAAAAAAACCCCAAAAACAAACTGCAGCTAGCCATTCACCAGTAGAACTTTATTCAAAAAATTGTAGGGAAATTGTAAAAAATCATTCCTCAGAGCATCCAATCTTGCCATCACTGAGGCAATGAAATTTTATCCAGACTTGTTACTTAAATGGAATCCCCAATGTATTAACCGGTTCCCAACCGCCCACAGTACAGTGCCTTGAAAAAGTATTCATATCCCTTAAAATTTTCCACATTTTGTCATGTTACAACCAAGAATGTAAATGTATTTTATTGGGATTTTATGTGATAGACCAACACAAAGTGGCACATAATTGTGAAGTGGAAGGAAAATGATAAATGGTTTTCAACATTTTTTAAAAATACATATCTGAAAAGTGTGACGTACATTTGTATTCAGCCCCCTTTACTCTGATACCCCGAACTAAAATCTAGTGGAACCAATTGCCTTCAGAAGTCACCTAACTAGTAAATAGAGTCCACCTGTGTGTAACTGAATCTCTATAAATACAGCTCATCTGTGAAGCCCTCAGAGGTTTGTTAGAGAACCTTAGTGAACAAACAGCTTCATGAAGGCCAAGGAACACACCAGACAGGTCAGGGATAACGTTGTGGAGAAGTTTAAGGTTAGGTTTTAGGTTATAAGGAAATATCCCAAGCTTTGAACATCTCAGGGAGCTCTGTTCAATCCATCATCCAAAAATGGAAAGAGTATGGCACAACTGCAAACCTACCAAGACATGGCCGTCCACCTAAACTGACCGGCCGGGCAAGGAGAGCATTCATCAGAGAAGCAGCCAAGAGGCCCATGGTAACTCTGGAGGAGCTGCAGAGATCCACAGCTCAGGTGGAAAAATCTGTCCACAGGACAACTATTAGTCGTGCTCTCCACAAAATTGGCCTTTATGGAAGAGTGACAAGAAGAAAGACCTTGTTGAAAGAAAACCATAAGAAGTCCCATTTGCAATTGTGAGAAGCCATGTGGGGGACACAGAAAACAAGTGGAAGAAGGTCAGATGAGATCAAAGTTGAACTTTTTGACCTAACACTAACTAAAACTAACACTGCACATCACCCTGAACACACCATCCCCACCGTGAAACAGGGAAGGTGGTCAGAGTTGATGGGAAGATGGATGGAGCCAAATACAGGACAATCTTAGAAGAAAACCTGTTATGCCGCGTACACACGGTCCTACTTTTCGTCTACAAAAGTCCAACGGACGCTGATGGACTAAAGCTGGCTGGTAATCCGATCGTGTGTGGGCTTCTCCGGACTTTCAACTGACTTTTTTAGCCTCAAATCCGACGTACTTTAGATTTGAAACATGTTTTAAAACTTTACTTCGTAACTACGACGGACCCCGAAATCCGCTCGTCTGTGTGCTAGTCCGACGGACAAAAAGCCACGCTAGGGCACCTATTGGCTACTGGCTATGAACTTCCTTATTTTAGTCCGGTGTACGTCATCACGTACGAATCCGTTAGACTTTTGTGTGGTCGTGTGTAGGCAAGTCCGTTCGTTAGAAAGTAGGCCGCAAGTCCGCCGCAAGTCCACCGAAAGTCTGCCGGAAGTCTGTCGGACAGGTTGTCCGACTTTTGTAGACGAAAAGTACGACCGTGTGTACGCGGCATTAGAGTCTGCAAAAGACTTGAGACTGGGGTGGAGGTTCACCTTCCAGCAGGACAACAAACTTAAACATACATAAACAGCTACAATGAAATGGTTTAGATCAAAGCATATTCATGTGTTAGAATGGCCCAGTCAAAGTCCAGACCTAAATTCAATTTAGAATCTGTGGCAAGACTTGAAAATTGCTGCTCACAGACGCTCTCCATCCAATCTGACAGAGCTTGAGATATTTTGCAAAGAAGAATGGGCAAAAATGTCTCTCTCTAGATGTGCAAAGCTGGTAGAGACATCCCCAAAAAGACTTGGAGCTGTAATTGCAGTGAAAGGCGGTTCTACAAAGTATTAACTCAGGGGGGCGCTATACAAATCCCCCCCCCACACACACACACACACACACTTTTCTCATATTTATTTGTAAAAAAAAAATTGAAAAAACATTTATCATTTTCCTTCCACTTCACAATTATGTGCCACTTTGTGTTGGTCTATCACATAAAAACATTTCAAGGGGTATGAATACTTCTTTAAGGCACTCTACATTTACTGCGGGCTGGCAGCACAGGCCGGCTGGATGACGTACGTGTACATCACCCAGCCTATTCAGGGTTTAGGGTGCACTTATGCGCCCCCGCCCCCCCCCCCCAATCCGTGCTGTGATTCACGACATCATTTTTAATGCATGAATTTGTCAGCAGGCCCCGGCCAATGATTTTGACAGTAGACATGCTGATTGGTTGTAGCCAATCACAGAACAGACTCCTGTGTTTACAAACACACAGAACTCTGTGTACTGTGAACAACGATCACGCTGTTTCTTCTCCCTGCAAAAAAAGGGAGAAAAAACAGTCAGATCTGTAAGTAAAAGTAGCACACATTACACTTGTTAGGCACACAGTTAACCCCTTGATTGCCCCTAGATGTTAACCCCTTCCCAGCCAGTGTAATAAGTAAAGTGTCAGTGTATAGTGTTATATCTGATCACTGTATTAGTGTCCCTGGTGATGTCAGTGTCAGTTAGTGAACCTCCCAGTGAGGGTCTGTTAGCGTAGATTGCCCGCCACTCTATCACAGTCCCACAATGGGTCGGTGATCACCGCCATTACAGTATAGCATCTATAGCTGTGAAATTTCAGTATATATCCCATAGTTTGTAGACGCTATACCTTTCACACAAACCAATCAATATTGGCTTATTGGGATTTTTTTTATTAGCAAAGACATGTAGCAGAATACATTGGGCCTACATTTATTGAAGAAATTCGATTTTTTTTTTTTGATTGGATACGTTTTAGAAACAGAAATGAGAAAATATCATTAAAAAAAAAAAAAAATCTGTCTTTTTTTTTTTGTTAACATAATAAAAAATGAAATGAAAATAGAAAAATTTAGTGTGAAAAAAATTGAATACATTTAATTTGGGTACAGTGTTGCATGATCGCGCAATTACCAGTTAAAGTAGCGCAGTGCTAAATAGCAAAAAACGACCTGGTCATGAAGGGTGTTAAACCTTCCAGAGGTCAAGTGGTTAAAACAGGTTTCTTTTGTGCCTAGAATATGCAAATTCCGAAAGTTGCATTCACAGTTTGAAAGATTTTCCACCCTGACCCCACTAACCATTAGGAAATTGAATGGACTTTCGGAAAACAAAAACTTTCACACAAATCTCTACTAGCGTATGGCAAGCTTTAGTGTCATCCAGTTAGGGTTTAGATCCACTTTAGCATAGTTTTCAAAGAAAAAGTGTTGCTGTATTTTGCTGATGGTAATGTTGTCTATCGTTACAATTAGATACAGTGGATGTAAAAAGTCTACACACCCCTGTTAAAATGTCAGGTTTCTGTGATGTAAAAAAAATGAGACAAAGATAAATAATTTCAGAACTTTTTCCACCTTTAATATAACCTATAAACTGTACAACTCAGTTGAACAAAAAACTGAAATCTTTTAGGTGGAGGGAAGTAAGAATAAAATAATAAAATAATATGGTTACATAAGTGTGCACACCCTTACACTAATACTTTGTTGAAGCGCCTTTTGATTTTATTACAGCACTCAGTCTTTTTGGGTATGAGTCTATCAGCATGGCACATCTTGACCTGGCAACATTTGCCCACTCTACTTTGCAAAAACACTCCAAATCTGTCAGATTGCATCTCCTGGGCACAGCCCTCTTCAGATCACCCCCACAGATTTTCAATGGGATTCAGGTCTGAGCTCTGGCTGGGCTATTCCAAAACTTTAATCTTCTTCTGGTGAAGCCATTCCTTTGTTGATTTGGATGTATGCTTTGGGTCATTGTCATGCTGAAAGATGAAGTTCCTCTTCATGTTCAGCTTTCTAGCAGAAGCCTGAAGGTTTTTGTGCCAATATTGACTGGTATTTGGAACTGTTCATAATTCCCTCTACCTTGACTAAGGCCCATGTTCCAGCTGAAGAAAAACAGCCCCAAAACATGATGCCGCCACCACCACGCTTCACAGTGAATATGGTGTTCTTTTGGTGATGTGCAGTGTTGTTTTTGTGCCAAACATATCTTTTGGAGTTATGGCCAAAAAGTTCAACCTTGGTTTCATCAGACCAGAACACATTTTCCCACGTGCTTTTGGGAGACTTCAGATGTGTTTTTGCAAAATTTAGCCTGGCTTGGATGTTTTTCTTAAGAAAAGGTTTCTGTCTTGCCACTCTACCCCATAGCCCAGACATATGAAGAATACGGGAGATTGTTGTCACATGGACCACACAGCCAGTACATGCCAGATATTCCTGCAGCTCCTTTAATGTTGCTGTAGGCCTCTTGGCAGCCTCCCTGACCAGTTTTCTTCTCATTTTTTCATAAATTTTAGAGGGACGTCCAGTTCTTGGTAATGTCCCTGTTGTGCCATATTTTCTCCACTTGATGAGGACGGTCTTCACTGTGTTCCATGGTATATCTAATGCCTTGGAAATTCTTTTGTACCCTTCTCCTGACTGATTCCTTTGAACAATGAGATCCCTCTGATGCTTTAGAAGCTCTCTGCGGACCATGGCTTTTGCTGTAGGATGCGACTAAGAAAATGTCAGGAAAGACCTACTAGAACAGCTGAACTTTATTTTGGGTTTATCAGAGGCACTTTAAATGATGGCAGGTGTGCACTGACTCCTATTTAACATGAGTTTGAATGTGATTGCTTAATTCTGAACACAGCTACATCCCCAGTTATAAGAGGGTGGGCACACTTATGCAACCATATTATTTTAGTTTTTATTTTTACTTCCCCCCTCTAAAAGATTTTAGTTTGTTTTTCAACTGAGTTGTACAGTTTATAGGTCACAAAAGTTCTGAAATGATTTATCTTTGTCTCATTTTTTTTTACATCACAGAAACCTGACATTTTAACAGGGGTGTGTAGACTTTTTATATCCCCGTATTTTGAATGTTCTTGGTGCCATAATTGGAATGGAGGAGTACATAACTGAAGACTGGGTACCAGATATCTGTCCTTCATCTCTTGGTACCTTTATGATATCACTATCTGCAGTTTCTTGTAGCTCTTTTCAAGTGTAGCTGTGGTCTACAAGTCTAATCCTGCACTGACCCTGCATGAAAGACTTTTGAGGCCCTCCGTGGGGTCGCGACCTGCACAACTGCCGTCCCATTGTGCGCCTCTAGCTATGAGATCTTTTTGAAGCCAAGTCTAGTGTGTCTAAAGATTTTTTTTTTTTTTTGAAATGATGAATTCATTGCCAAACAATTTAGTTTGTGTAAAAAAAATGAAAATAAATAAACCTGGTTTGTAGAAGTCTTAGTTCAGAGGTTGCCCGGGACTAAACATGACAGCCGGTAGCTTGTACAACATTGTGAGACTGTCAGAAGCAAGGGAAAGTCAACAGCATGGTCATTAATAATCCAAGAGGCAGCAGGACGGCGGAGGTGAAGCGCAAAGGCGCGGCACGTGGCAAGCTGACACAAATTCCAGTGGTTTCAAAAAAAGGATTCCGTGCAGCAGAAAGTCCGGGAAGAACAGCAGAACATGAAGAGCTATTTGTCTGAGTCTGATTAGGGGAGGGATTTTTTTTTTAAAACTAAGAACTACAACCAAAAAAATGTATGACCCATTAAAAGATAAAATAAATTCAAAAAGCAGCTATTGCTGCAGTACTTACATTCAATCCAGGTCTGTTCATTCCAGTAGTTTTTATTCTGCCACTAGATGTCCTTAGTCCTCCAGGTTGAATGACAACCAGCATTGTTCAATTCCATCTCTCTGTGCCCATGCCGTCATTGACCCATGACCCCCATGTCCACCCCCACCTCATCCATGACTGGCTAGTGAAGTAGGAACAGCACAGTGATTCAGCACATTTTAGGAGGGCAGTCAAACGTGACCTTGCCAGCCTGAAGATGGCGTGGGGTCAGTGTTGCTCCTTATCCCCAGGTGTACCAGCTGCCAAACAGCATGGCAGCATTTAGCCTGGAACATTGCATATGCTCTGGATCACTTGGGTGGGGCTGCTGGTTGGAGGATGAGTCCAGTGAGGGGGGGGGGGTATAAAGGTGACTACACTATCACAAACATACAGGACACAGGGTGGCACCACCAGCTCCAGCGGTGTGCCCCGTCCCACAACTTTCCCAGCAACCAGCAGATTGACCATTGTGCCTTGAAGGATATAAAAATTAGACAAACAACAGTCCTTGCTCTATAGTCCAATGGGTCCACAACAGTAACACACTGACCGAAAGTGATAGTCCTCAAGGGAAAGAGTTTGTTGAAAAGTCTATCTGCACACAGCGCCTTGCAGCTCCATAATCAGCGGGGAACTGATAGCTGTAGAAACATAAGGGAAAAACGAGCGCACAGGCTCATGGTGCGATAACGTTTGTTTAATTGAATTTAAGTAAATTTGAAGCACTTGCAAACATAAGATGAACACATGCATCAAATTCCTGCAGTGGGGAACCCTACATAGGGACCCATTCGAGCGCCGTGGTGACTGGATAGTCCAAAGGATGGATAGATGGTTGTGTTCACGAACTCCTCAAGCAGCCGTCGACAGGCTGCATGCGAGCCGCTCACTTTATCCGAAGGCCAGAACAGAGCTGAAACCACCTCGAGCAAGGAGAGACCAAATGAATCAGGCTGACAAAGGATGCTGTGTGGTTGCCAGGGCAACGCATTTCAGAGGGCGTGGCCTCCTTCCTCAGGTCCCTTTTCTTGGCGGCTGGCCTTCAGAGACAGAAAGCGGCTCACATGCAGCCTGTCGACAGATGCTTGAGGAGTTTGTGAACACAGCCATCCATCCTTTGGACTATCCAGTCACCACGATGCTTGGATGGGTCCCTATGTAGGGTTCTCCACTGCAGGAATTTGACGCATGTGGGGCTGGGTTCTTCTGAATACTCTAGGCACTTTGTACAGGATCACTGTTATATGCATGAGGTACCTTTATTGTTGTGCCGTTTTCATCAATGCCCTTGCACAAGGCTGAGGGTTCCATGGGGGAATACTTGACCTTAAGGCAGGCCTCTACTGTGATAAGCGTACACTGTGTACAATTGCACCATAACTGTTCTCCAGCGAACTCTCGGATCCCTGTGACAATGCACATCTTCTCTGTAACTTGCATTCCGGAGGGACACACTGAGCTAATGTCCACATCCACCTGTCCAGTGTTTTCCTCTACTATTCCCAGTAGCGGAGTGGGCCCCCGCCGTGCACCTTGCGTGGGCTCCACACGTGCACTTAACTTGACTCTGAAACTTCCGTAACTCTGTACAGGATGTAAACCTCTGCAGTGCAAATATGCTCCCGAAGCTATGGGAGACAGACAACTGATCGAAGATGTGTCGACAACATCTCCCTCGCTGCTAGAGGCCATTCCACCTATAACAGGTACACGCTACCGACAGGCTGCTTGTTAAACTTACGATACCCAAACTAACCACTTGCGTCTTCACAATGTATAACTCTCATACTGATGTCTTCATACCCCAAGTACCTTAGTGGCCTGAACCATGGGGTGGTGCCGGTTACTTGCATTACACTTCTTTGAGTAACTTCAGACCAGACGGGAACAAGGATTCAAAACTTTACTTGAAAAGTAATTACAAGTCCAACATTCCAACAACATACTTCTTCCCTATTTCCCTAATCCTAACTATAGGCTGTGTGCTGCCCCGGCATACTTGCAAAGGTAGAGTCCATGTACAATACAGAGTCCATCAGATGCATTCTTCCAGTGCTGGTGTCTTTAGGGCAAATCCCAGGTTCTGATGACTTTACATCCAGGTAGTGTTCAGCAACATTCTTCTGTTCCTCGTGGGTGTTGTCCTCTGTCTCATGCCCTTACGAGCATCAGACCAGATGTGGTCCTGGACCTCGTGGAACTCTCAGCTCTTTAATCCAAGGCTAGGAACTTTCCTCAGCCTCTTCACTGGGCTTCTATCGGGGTAACTCTTCATACTGTAACACTGTTCCATATTTATATCACAGGATTTGTGGGCTGGACCCAAAGAAGAATCAGTAACCACAATTGTTGCAGACACACACAAAAATGTAGTTGCGGGGACTGTAGGGTCTCTGAATTGTGAACACAGGAATATGTAGCCCACCAAACTGCAATCCAGTAATTTAGCACAATATAGCACAGCATAGCACCATATAGGAACTAATTCTCCATACACAGACTTTCAGTTCTTTCGAAACCACTCCAACACATACTAAGAAATGGCTGCTGGACTCCCAACCTTTTATATCGAGGGGACTAGCAGATAACAACACCCCCATAATTGATTTGACCTAAGTTAGACTGCTTTGCAATACATCATGATTACAAATAGTGTTGAGCCACACTGCCCTGGATTCAGTTTGGCAGGGTTTCCGTTCAGATGCCGGAAAAGAGCTCTAAATATAAATTCCAATTTACTGGGCTCATAGGCAGAGGGGTGTCAAAATAGCATTGTTATTATCATTGATATTTCATATTCTGACATGTTATGACTTTGAATGTTGGCTATCCTGACACTTCTATTGTCACACTGTAACAAGCAATATGTTTTGTCAACTTCCTATTGTTTAATTTTGTAACATTGTCTTGATGAATAGATGTTATCCTTATCTGTAAACCCAATTAAAATTCAATAAAATAGGAATGAACAAAAGAAACATGTACTAATCTCTACTCCAGGAGTACTTGTGGGGGTCTGCAGGCGGGGGCTTATTGTAGTCTGGAAGCTTGCCAAGAACATTTCTCATAGCCACTCAGGCAGTCACAGGTCTTTGCAAATTTTTTCCACCCACATTACCCATGTGCACTGCACCCATAATGTACACACCAATGTTCCTCCCACCAGAATGCTTGCTAAAGCTTACACAGTTACTCAAGATCCCTCACTTGCATGGCAAAAGAAGTCTACAACAACATCTATAGTAAACAAAGACCTGTATTCCACCAAATTGGAACCATCGCGTTAAAGCGTCCTACACCGGTCGCCATCCATATCAACATTTTCAATTGCTAGAACTTTGACTCTCTTTAAGGGTAGACCTTTTAGTCACTTTATTTACCTCCCTGACTCCCCCAGTCCCCCATCGGTGACACTGCCTTTACTATTGCCAACATCTCCAGTATTCTTTAAGTAAAAGAGAAGAAAGCACCACAAAGTTCTGTAGCGTTCACTCCCGCAGGTGCCCGCAGTTTAAGGTCCCTGGGCCTTTTCTTGTCATTGCACCCACAGCCAGGCACACAGGCAGTCACTCCTTTAGCTCAATTAACAGTCTAGGGGCTATGCTTTTCTGAGATTGTACTTGTATAGGAGAAAAGTAACTGTGGGATACTCCAATGACTCTAGTAGCAATTTGAGGACACTAATCTTCCTACTATTATTGTGAGCAGGGTCCTTAAACTGTACAAGCAAATAGTGGACTGAGCTATACCGGGACACCAAGCACAATGTCCCCTTTGATCAATACTGACTTTAGCACCCGAGTGATAACAGCAGCACACAGTCTCAGGGTTCTCTCACTCCACTGTGTACTCACTAATGTCCCTGAATAATTGGACACCACCCTCCAATATCTTTCAGACACCTCTCCAGTGATACCAGACCAGATCCCAAGATGAAAGTCCCTCAGTCAGCTCCACCAACTTTGAGCAGAATGCCCCTCCCAGCTAGCCCAGCTGGGACCTTGATAAACAACAGACACACGGCAAGCCTGCCCAGGTGGGCAGCAGCCCTCCAGGCCCAGATCTCCCCCTCTAGGACAAGAATCTCTTCTGCTCCAGGTCTCATAGTGTTTATGCTCCCTCCCAGCCACCATCTGGGCACCTCTCCCCAGGGATTGGCCAGGGCTGCATAAATATTCAGCTGACTCTCGCAGAACCTTTCCAGACTGACAGGAGGAAACAGTCAACCTTGCAGCCAGTGAAACATAGAACAGACCAAACTATCACTTGCCGCTCAATTGATTACAGTGAGCCAGTAACGAAATGTACCTAACTTAGCACCTGCCTAGGAGGGTGCTTTAATTCTAACAGTTCAGAAAGCTTTTAATATGAAATGCAAACATTACCGTGGGGGTACACAACTGACCCTTTCACCAAGGTTTAACTTTCTAGTTGGAGGGAGCCTGGACACAAGAAGAGATCCCTAAGGATATCAGCTAGTATGCTGATAAGTAAAACCATTTTAGAAGCTAACGGGAGGGGGCAATTGTATACCATTGAAATGCAATCGACTCTCAGTCTCTCAAATGGGACTGTTAAAATCTTGTGCTGCACTTTACTTTTTCACTCGAAGACCTTACATTAAGGACCATGTGTGTGGCCCTGGTCTTTATGTAAAAAGTAAGACTGTACTCCTTTGTGATACCAGCTAGGATGGAGTCCAGGGCCTGACTCCCTTGTTTCTTTAACATCTCCAGTAAGACATGTTTAACTTTAATAACCAAGCACTGAAATATCACATCAAGGAGATGTAGCACCTACTTCATGAAGGTAATGCCTACCGATCTTTAGAAATGAGAGCCATTTTATGATCCATTTTATGAGACAAATACACAGAAGTTACCACAAGTTGCTCTGTTTTTATATAACCTCTAAAAGGAACGACATGAAATTAATTGCTGTGCTGGGATTTGGAAGCCGACATCCCACCCAACCACAGGCCTATACTTAGTGCCAGCCTAGTATGTTGCCATCTGGCTCATGGAAGGTCGGTGTCTTTTCTTTCTCTTTTTTTTTTGTGATGGCCTCTAATTGCCTAGAGCAACATTTTGTGGCTTTACCTTCTTCTGCCAACGTACATTTTCATTAGGGATTTCTGTTTGATTTGAATCCAGTCTGCTGACAACAGCAACAAGTTTTCCACCCTTGATGTCTTCATTTTGTTGTGGTGCCAAATTCTATTTGTTTCTTTGTTCCGACTTTACGACGTTACTAATCGCCCCGTGATTATGTCTTCTTATGTGCGATCATCCCAGTTTGCAGCTGTGTGTACCTTAAACCTTAGAGGAGATGATGACAGTGCAGAATTCGCCACATCTCTCCGGCGCAAGGTGTTTGGTGCTTTGGTTTTATCATTTGGGAGATAAAAGGCAGTTTTTAAAGGACCAACCTAAAAAGGGTAATATAATATAATTTTCTGCTACTCTGCCATTGTTGTTCTTCTGAAAAAAACCCTAAGGTTCCTTCAGAGGTTGCTAGGGGTTTCTTGAGCTGTGGCTGATTTGTGTCTGCATTGTTCCGGGGTCAACACCCCTAGGGAGAGCCAACAGTGTAACATGAATGATCTCTGTCTTTAAAAGGTGACATTCTTCCTCCTGACAACCAATGTAAGGGGCATTTCCCATTTCATTACCAATGAACTAAAGTTAATAAGGGTTCCCCGAGATCTGAAAATTATTTTAGGGTTTCCTCTGGGATGAAAAGGTTAATAAAGGCTGAATTCGTTTTTTTAAAAAGGAACCTAAGTTCCCCTATTTCTTACCGAATTCTGTGGCCTCTTAACACGCTGGGACCCAGGTCATCTTTCTTCTGCACTACAGAGTAAGAGGGTCTTTCATTGAGCACCCACACCCATCCCTGATGATCTGAATGCTTCCTATTGGCTGAAGGTTGACTCTATCAGTGAGGTCCTCAGTGAGGTCCTCATGTGATGACCCAATGACGTCAATTGATGATGAAACGCATAGGGTGGAGCTATGGGTAGAGCTATGGCATGTGACATCATCACGCTGGGTATTGCGGCCATCTTGTTGGTTTGAAACAAAACCTTGTGACATGCTGGATTTGCTTTGATACATGTGTATAGAGTTAATAAATAATAAGTGTGAGTGATCATTTTTACTACATCATGAGCCAGCTCTCTTTTTGATTTATATGTCTTCAGGAATTGATCCTTTGTCCTGGTGGAGTGATGTTCTAACCTGGAAATGTGCCCACAACATTCAACAAGTACAAAAGCTTGGGACTAAGGTGATTGACTGTATGGATTTTTTGCATGAGCACTTTTGACCGCTTAATTATTTGGTGGTCAACATCTGGTGGTAAGAGGATGTGGGGCTCATTTACTATAGCGCTGCGGCGCTAATTAGTGCGAATTAGCGCTAATCGCGCGAATTAGTGCTAAAACGGTATTCACTATAGCGCTGGTAAAAAAATACTCCCAAAATAAAATTTACTATAGTTCCCTGAAACCAAGTAGCGCCCAAACCCTTACTCTGCTAAAACCAGGAGTAGTTCACATGGAAATAATGTTTAGAGCATGATATAATTGCCTAAATGTTACTGAAATATGTGGTATATTATTTAAAGATAATCTGTTTTTAAACTGTGTGAAAAAGTGATTTCTACACTGAAATATTGTTAAAAGTCTGAGAAGAGATAAATTCCCCGTTTTAGTACAACTAGGTGTCAACACAACTGAGCATGCTCAGACCTGCAAATAGCTCTCATTTTAGCTCCAGTGTCTTTTTTACAGGGCGCTATAGTAAATACCAGAATGAACGTTGTGTTAAAGAGCATTTTTTGGGAGTGAAGATCGGCGCTATTATATTCCAATGCAAGTTTTAGCCATTGATTCTAATGGTACAATTGTAACTTCCCCAAATAAATCCTTTTAATGTTGAGGTGAAATGTATCTTTCTCTGGAATAAATTTCCTTTGCAACATTGTTGCTTCTACTTAATCTATTTTGTTTTTAAGAATGTGGAATGTTTTGATGTTTTGGTCAAATATATTTTTCTCTGTCACTTTCACTTGTTACTCTCCATCGCAACAATCTTTACCCAAACTCACACAGGTGTCTTTACAAACCACAAACAATAGCATTGCTGATGTAAATTTAAAATGAGTTACAATTTTTTGTGCTTTTTATTTCCAAATAATCATAATTTGAGCCCAAAAAATGTGATATGTGTACCAACATCAGAAATCAAAATGTAATTCTCAAACATGTGAGGGTAATATCTCTATTCTACACTCACCCACAAAGAACCACCAAATATCACAGAATAAATCAAGAAGAATAACTCTTGAGTAATGTAATTCCATCACCTGTATATGAAAAGAAATGCAGTATTTATGCGTATTTATGTGTAGGAGGTTTTCACATGTGGCAGCTCTGTGGCTTAGAGATTAGAACTTCTGCTGAGCATCCCTGAGCATCTGGGTTCAAATCCCAAACATGCTGCTTCATGTAGAGGAGTTGTCTCATCTCCCAGGTCCTAAAACTATGTCTAAATGTAGTATTTATGTGTAGGAGGGTACCACCACCATTGTAAATCTTGCCAGATACACTATCTAGCCAAAAGTATTGGGACGCCTGCCTTAACACAAACATGAACTTTAATGGCAGCCCAGTCTTAGTTCGTAGGGTTGAAAATGTATTTGGCCCACCCTTTGCAGCTAGAACAGCTTCTGGGAAGGCTAGGAAGGCTGTCCACAATGTTTAGTGTGCCTATGGGAATGTTTGACCATTCTTCCAGAAGTGCATTTGTGAGGCCAGGCACTGATGTTGGATGACAAGGCCTAGCTTGCAGTCTCTGCTCTAATTCAGCCAATAGGTGTTCTATTGGGTTGAGGTCAGGACTTTGTGTAGGCCAGTCAAGTTTCTCCACCCCAAACTCACTCATCCATGTCTTTATGGACCTTGCTTTGTGCACTGGTGTGCAGTCATGTTGGAACAGGAAGGGGCCATCCCCAAACTGTTCCCACAGTTGGGAGCATGAAATTGTCCAAAATATCTTGGTATGCTGATGCCTTAAGAGTTCCCTTCACTGGAACTAAGAGACCAAGCCCAACCCCTGAAAAACAACCCCACAACATAATCCCCCTTCCAGCAAATGATTTGGACCAGTGCACAAAGCAAGGTCTATAAAGGTCTATAGAACACCTTTTGACTGAATTAGAGTCCTGACCTCAATACAACAGAACACCTTGGGGATGAATTAGAGTGGAGACTGTAAGCCAGGCCTTCTCGTCAAACATCAGTGTCTGACCTCACAAATGCACTTATGGAAGAATGGTCAAACATTCCCATAGAAACACTACTAAACCTTGTGGACAGCATTCCTAGACGAGTTGAAGCTGTTATAGCTGCAAAGGGTGGGCCAAATAAATTTTGAACCCTACGAACTAAGACTGGGATGCCATTACAGTTCATGTGTGTATAAGGGCAGGCGCTCCAATACTTCAGACAATATATTGTATATTGCTTGTGACACTGAGCATGGCTATGGACTTAGGACTGGTTCACACCACAGAGATGTAGACAACATGTGTGAGGCCGCCTGCTGGCTAAATGGGTAGCACTTCTGTCTAGCAGCACTGGGTTTGCTGGTTCAATTCCCTAACTTCCTAATTCTTGTGTTGAAGTTTATATGTTCTCCCTGTGTGTGTTTCTCACCACAATCAAAAGACTTGCTGGCATTTTATTTGTCCCCTGCGACAAAATTTGAAAAAAAAAATGGCGTGGGGATCCCCCCCCCCAAAATCCTTACCAGACTCTTATCCGAGCTTTTTTTTTTTGGTGAATGGGTAGGGGTACAATGTACCCGATACCCATTCACATAGGGGGCAGGATCTGGGGGCCCCCTTGTTAAAGGGGGCTTCCAAGTTCCGATAAGCCCCCCACCCGCAGACCCCCAGGGCAAGGGTTGTGGGGATGAGGCCCTTGTCCCCATTAACATGACGACAAGGTGTTTTGGGGGCCCAAAAGCACCCACCCCATGTTGAGGGCATGTGGCCTGGTACGGTTCAGGAGGGGGGGCTCCGTCCTTTCCCCCCCTTTTTCCTGCGGCTTGCCAGGTTGCGTGCTTGGATAAGGGTCTGGTAAGGATTTGGGGGGGGGGCCACGCCATATTTTTTTTTCAAATTTTGGTGCAGGGTTCCCCTTAATTTTCATACCAGACCTGAAGGGCCTGGTATGGATTTTGGGGGGACCCCAAGCAATTTTTTTTTTTCGTGCGGGTTTCCCCTCAGTATTCATACCAGACTCAAAGGGCCTGGTAATGGACTGAGGGGGGAGGCTCGTTTTTTTCAATGATTTTTATCTATATTGCCGGCATCCAACAATACATTTAAAAGACATATTTTTCCTTTAGAAATGTCATTTTGCTGCGGTACTGTGCTAAACATGGGAAAGATGCGCTACTTTACAGGCATACTAAGGACACCCCCAGGCACGATATTTAAAGGAATATTTAATTTTTATTGTTTTACTTTAAGCATTATTAAAATCCCTGCTCCTGAAAAAACAGCCATTTTTAAATCTTTTTATTGCACTGATACATGTCCCTTGGGGCAGGACCCAGGTCCCCATACAGTTTTTATAACAATAACTTGCATATAAGCCTTTAAAATGAGCACTTTTGATTTTTCATGTTCGTGTCCCATAGACTTAAACAGTGTTCGCACACATTTTTTGCCTGTTCACAAGTTTCATATATAACTATGGGGCGTGGCCACCGGATGACATCAGCAGGAGACCCCACCCCCTTGTGACATCACTGACCCATCATGCCCCGGGCGGTGAAGTCACAAGGGGAGGGGTCTCGGAGTGACGTCATGCGCCCCCATCGTAGCATCGGAGGAGGTTCGTTTTTTGAATGTTCAGTGGGAACGGTGGAGGAGAAAGACCGGAGGACGTAACGGGGAAAAAGAAGCCAGAGGAAGATAGAGAAGACCGGAAGAAGATGGAGGAAGAAGTGGGGGGAGAAGCAGCTGGACGAAGAAGGAGAAAACCTAAGGAAGACCGGGGAAGATGGAGGAAGAAGCGGGGAAAAGAAGAAGACATTTTTAATAAAGGAATTGTCAAAAACCGGCTATTGTCTTTTGTCACATTTCACTACTTTTTTTTTGGGGGGGGGGGGGCGGGATCTGGAGGTCCCCTTGTTAGGTCTCTTGGCTTTGTGCTGTGTGTGGTGAATAGATTAGCTTGGGCGTGTTATTTGGATATACCGTATTTATCGGCTTATAACACGCACCTTAACTTTCAAAAAGGAAGTTTCAGGAAAAAAATCTTAAATTTTAAATAAAGAACTGTGAAGCAAAATAAGGGTCAGTGCCCATCAATGCAGCCTAATCAGTGCCCATCTGCAGCCTCACAAGTGCCATGAATGCAGCACCCACTGTATTGCCATGAATGCAGCACCCACCGTATTGCCATGGATGCAGCACCTACTCCATTGCCATGAATTCAGCACCCACTCCATTGCCATGAATGCAGCACCCACTCCATTGCCATGAATGCAGCACCCACTCCATTGCTATGAATGCAGCACCTACTCCATTGCCATTAATGCAGCACCCACATTGACATGAATGCAGACTCACCATTGCCGTCAGTGGGCCTGATTCATGCCCACCTGCAGCCTTGGAGGAGACAGGGAGGGGGGTGGGATGTGCGTCAACAGACATACTGGAGAAACTCCTGTTTTTATCGGCTGCCTCTTCAGTTGAAAGTCCCGCCTCCTATGATGGACAAAACAGTTGTCCAATGGCAGTGCAGGAGACGGGACTTCCTTTTACACAGGATGCCGTGTAAACAGGAAACACTCCTCTCCTGTATGAACGGCACTGGTCCCGCCCCCTCCAAGGCAGCCAGCATATCTATCTTTTGTGGCCCCCGGCGCTCGGGGATTCGTTGAGGGCCACAAAAGATATATATGTCAAAATTACCAGGCGGGCCGTCCAAAACCGGAAAGTGGGCCGCGAATTGGCCCGCGATTGGCCCGCGGGCTGGACTTTGGACATGCCTGTTCTAGGGCATAGAGAGGAGCAGAGACCATCATTTCCTTCTCTCATCTCTGTGCCCAGCCACCGACGGCGCCGGATCAATTTTTAGGCTTCCCGACTTGCCTTACTAGCCTGAAAACCACCAGGACTACCCTTCCCACTGCTTCTAAAAGTGACCCAGTGGTGAATCCACCTCTCGGAGCACTTTTATGAGAAAGGCCGATGCCTGAAGGAAAAAATGATACGGGGTTATGGCATCTAGCTGCAGTCATAACCCCAGTATTTAACGTCAAAGTAATGATGTATTTTCCCAGTTAGGCGGTTGGCAAGTGATTATAAATCAAACTATAGACTTGACGCAGGTATTTCGCCTTAGCAAAATAAGTCAGGTCTTCTCCTGATGTAACTTTGTACTTACATCCCCAAATCTTCAAGATTCTTGTCCTCGGCTCACACTCCATTTAGCCTCTTACAGATTACAGATATGATCATTAAAATTCAACCATGTAATTATAATTCTTAGACAGCATTAAAAGATGAGATACTGTGTTGTTTTCAGTCTTCACCTTTCAAAAATAACACGGCAAAAACATCTAAATTATCGGATGGAAGGACAACCTTTGTGGCTTTGGTAAGTCTGGTGGAACTTTCCTGACCTTATGAAGAGGGCCGCTGGTGATCTCACCTTGTGTGGGCAGTGAATGTTTAGAAGAAAGGATTAAATGAGAGACTGACACTTAAGATGCGGTGAGACGTGAAGATACGGGGTGTAAAAGTGGTTTTAAGTGGCATCATTTTCTCGGAATGCCGGGTTTCTTACATTTCTGAGACTTTGAAATAAACAAAAAACACAATCTGCAGTACACAAGACATTTATCAACTGTATTAAAGTACAGTATCTCACAAAAGTGAGTACACCCCTCATATTTTGTAAATATTTTATTCCATCTTTTCATGTGACAACACTGAAGAAATGACACTTTGCTACAATGTAAAGTAGTGAGTGTACAGCTTGTATAACAGTGTAAATTTGCTGTCCCCTCAAAATAACTCAACACACAGCCATTAATGTCTAAACCGCTGGCAACAAAAGTGAGTACACCCCTAAGTGAAAATGTCCAAATTGGGCCCAAAGTGCCAATATTTTATGTGGCCACCATTATTTTCCAGCACAGCCTTAAAGCGGGGTTCCACCCAAATTTTGAACATTATCAGTATGCATTCTCTTCCTTGCCTAGATGCTGACATGCTGTGTAAAAAAATTTAAATCGCCGTAATTACCTTTTTTTTTCTAATCTTCTTAGCACTTCCTGGTTTTCCTCCCATGGGAGTAGGCGTGTTTCTAGCCTCTCCCAGACCTCCCACAGTCCCCTGGGAGCTAGTCTCAGGCTTCCCAGCATGCATTGTGCAACAGCATCATCACAACATCTTGGTGAATGCTGGGAGCACAGCATTCACTGCATCCAGGAAATACATGCTTGTGGGCTTCAAATGCCCACAATGAAGATGGAAACCGCCTTCAGTGAATTTTATAAGTTATTCTTTACAACAAAATCGGACACAGGCGGACTTATTACACAGAACATGTGAGTAGATAATCATGAGAAGAAAAGTTTGTGAATAAACTCCAAAAAAAAAAAACGATAGATAGGTGGACCCCCGCTTTAACCCTCTTGGGCATGGAGTTCACCAGAGCTTCACAGGTTGCCACTGGAGTCCTCTTCCCCTCCTCCATGATGACATCACGGAGCTGGTGGATGTTAGAGACCTTGCGCTCCTCCACCTTCCGTTTCAGGATGTCCCACAGATGATCAATAGGGTTTAGGTCTGGAGACATGCTTGGCCAGTCCATCACCTTTACCCTCAGCTTCTTTAGTAAGGCAGTGGTCATCTTGGAGGTGTGTTTGGGGTGGTTATCATGTTGGAATACTGCCCTGCGGCCCAGTCTCTGAAGGGAGGGGATCATGCTCTGCTTCAGTATATCACAGTACATGTTGGCATTCATGGTTCCCTCAATGATCTGTAGCTCCCCAGTGCCGGCAGCACTCATGCACCCCCAGACCATGACACTCCCACCACCATGCTTGACTGTAGACAAGACACACTTGTCTTTGTCCTCCTCACCTGGTTGCCGCCACACACGCTTGTCACCATCTGAACCAAATAAGTTTATCTTGGTCTCATCAGACCACAAGACATGGTTCCAGTAATCCATGTTCTTAGTCTGCTTGTCTTCAGCAAACTGTTTGTGGGCTTTCTTGTGCATCATCTTTAGAAGAGGCTTCCTTCTGGGACAACAGCCATGCAGACCAATTTGATGCAGTGTGCGGGGTATGGTCTGAGCACTGACAGGTTGACCCCCCACCCCTTCTACCTCTGCAGCAATGCTGGCAGCACTCATACATCTATTTCCCAAAGACAACCTCTGGATATGACGCTGAGCACGTGACCTCAACTTCTTTGGTCGACCATAGCGAGGCCTGTTCTGAGTGGAACCTGTCCTGTTAACCAATTCGGCCCCGGAAGATTTTACCCCCTTCCTGACCAGAGCACTTTTTTCAATTTGGCACTGCGTCCCTTTAACTGACAATTGCGCGGTTGTTTGACGCTGTACCCAAACGAAATTTGCGTCCTTTCTTTCCCACAAGTAGAGCTTTTTCTTTTGCGCTATTAACAAAAAAAGAGCAAGAATTTTGAAAAAAAAAAAAAACAATATTTTTTTACTTTTTGCTATAACAAATATCCTAAAAAGTTTTTTTTAAAAAACAAATTTCTTCATCAGTTTAGGCCAATACACATTCTTCTACACATTTTTGGTAAAAAAAAAAACACAAAAAGCGTATATTGATTGGTTTGCGCAAAAGTTATAGTGTCTGCAAACTATGGGAAAGATTTATGGCATTTTTATGGCATTTTTATTATTTTTTTTTATTTTTTTTTACTAGTAATGGCAGTGATCTGCAATTTTTAGAGGTACTGCAACATTGCGACGGACAGATCAGAGACTTTTGACACTATTTTGGGACCATTGGCATTTATACAGCGATCAGTGCTATAAAAATGCACTGATTACTGTGTAAACTCCAAGAATAAAAAATAAAACAATTCAGTGGGTCCCCCCATGTTCCCACACTGCAAGGGTTAAATGCTTGTTAACTCTAGGGGGTAGAAATAGGGTGTGATACCTTACTCCTTGCTCCAACAAGCTCCGGGTCTCTCTTCCGCTCCAGCCTGTGGACAGTCCCTCACCATCCTTATGTATAATGCAGAGCTGCCAAGTCCTGGATTGTACTTGATGACTTCATAGTCCTGTGGCATGGAGTGTCTGATAGAAGAGTCTTCGGGGGACCAGACGGAGGGAGCCTGCCAGAATGAGGAATACAGTAAGCATTACATGTTATTCTTCATCCCCTGCAGCTGAGGTCTCCAAGATTTTCAGTACAGGAGCCACATCATATGTTTTACAAAAATCCCCACCAGTGTCCCCCGTTACATCATGGACCCCATCAGAGCCCTCCCCTTACATCAGGGTCCCTATCAAACTTCACACTTATATCCGAGTCCCCACATATTTAAGTGTCCCCATCAGAGTCCCTCCTTACATCAGAAGTGGAGACCATAGGCAGCCTCTGCTGACCTAAGTCCACAATCTTTGCACATTTGGTATACGCCACTGACCCCATCTGTGGGCCAGATAAAATTTGGTAGTAGGCCAGATGTAACCCAGGGGGCCATAGTATGGGAACCCCTGTTTTAGAGTTAATGAGTATTTAAACCATAAATGTTGACAAGGGGGCACTAGAAAAGTAGGCTTTTTTTTGTCATTTCTGGAGTTGGCCTTTAATTGGACTTTCCCTTTTTGAGCAGTGATATTACAGAAATTCTGAATCCAGTCACATAATTCCATATACCTTCTACCAATAAACAATTGCAAGGTCCCAACTGGACCCAACCCACTCTATTAATGAGCGAAGGGCCCAAAGTGTACTAGTGAAGATCCTAATGGAACCCGTTAGTACAGGGCCGATCCTAGGGTCACAGACGCCTGGGTGCAGAAATATTTCTGGCGCCCCCACGTGGGCGTGGTCATCTTACCAACTCCTCCCCTTTACAAATGTTTCTATGGCAACGACTCAAACACAGAGATGTCCCCCTAAGAACTCTTCGTTACCCTGGGATCCTCCCATGATCTTTTAACAATAAAGAAAATACAGGAAGAGCGTACACTAATGAGACCTGGAGGGAGTCTCTCTGATGCACACAGAGAGGGCTTCTGTTAGAGAGTCTGTTAGAAAGAGCCCCCCAAACATAGTACAGGAGATGATCAGAGACTGCAGACATGGTACAGGAGATGATCAGAGACTGCAGACATGGTACAGGAGATGATCAGAGACTGCAGACATGGTACAGGAGATGATCAGAGACTGCGGACATGGTACAGGAGATGATCAGAGACTGCAGACATAGTACAGGAGATGATCAGAGACTGCAGACATGGTACAGGAGATGATCAGAGACTGCAGACATGGTACAGGAGATGATCAGAGACTGCAGACATAATACAACAGATGGTCAGAGACTGCAGACATGGTACAAGAGATGATCAGAGACTACAGACATAGTACAGGAGATGGTCAGAGACTGCAGACATAATACAAGAGATGATCAGAGACTGCAGACATAGTACAGGAGATGGTCAGAGACTGCAGATATGGCACAGAAGATGGTCAGAGACTGCAGACATGGTACAGGAGCTGGTCAGAGACTACAGACATAGTACAGGAGATGGTTATAGACTGCAGACATAGTACAGGAGATGGTCAGAGACTGCAGACATGATATAGGAGACGGTTAGAGACCGCAGGCTTAGTACAGGAGATGGTCAGAGACTGCAGACATAGTACAGGAGATGGTCAGAGACCGCAGACATAGTACAGGAGATGGTCAGAGACTGCAGACATAGTACAGGAGATGGTCAGAGACTGCAGACATAGTATAGGAGATGGTCCGAGACTGCAGACATAGTACAGGAGATGGTCAGAGACTGCAGACATAGTACAGGAGATGGTCAGAGACTGCAGACATGGTACAGGAGCTGGTCAGAGACTACAAACATAGTACAGGAGATGGTCAGAGAATGCAGACATAATACAGGAGATGGTCAAAGACTGCAGACATAATACAGGAGATGGTCAAAGACTGCAGACATAGTATAGGAGATGGTCAGAGACTGCAGACATACTACAGGAGATGGTCCGAGACTGCAGACTAAGAATGAGCTCTGGCGTGTTCGCAAGCTGCACTTGCAGAGCCCACCAGGAAGTCGGCAATACTCGGCGCTAATCGCAGGCAGTGACACATTTCTCAATCTCTGCAGCCGCACATTGGGAAATGTCTCACTGCCTGTGATTAGCGCTGTGCAGTGCCGACTTCCTGGCGGGCTCTGCACGTGCAGCTTGCGAACACGCTGGAGCTCATCCTTACTGCAGTCATAGTACAGGAGATGGTCCATTAGACCCCTTTCACACTGGAGGCGTTTTTCAGGCACTTCTGTGTTAAAAATAGCGCCTAGAAAAATCCTTATCTACAATCCCAGTGTGAGAGCCCGAATGCTTTCACACTGGAGCAGAGCACTGGCACGACGTCCAAAAAATTCCTGCAAGTAGCTTCTTTGAGTCGCCTTAGGAGCGGTGTATACACCGCTCCTAAAGCGCCCTTGCCCATTGAAATCAATGGGCAGTGCCTGCAAAGCGCCTCCGCAGTTGCGCCGTTGAACCCTTTAGTGGGGGTTAAATGTACCTCTAAAGCGACAGTAAAGTGCCACTAAAAGTTGCGGCGCATTACCGCCAACGCCCCCGCACTGTCAGTGTGAAAGAGCTCTTAGTACATCTCATTATACATCATATCTGTAGATGGACTACTGAGGTGCAGGAAGGGACAGGGCCTGTGTATCCTATGTAATCTATCATTCCATAAAACATCTCCTAGCAGGGGCAGCCCAGAGCACATGTAAAGGTGTGCTGGGGATACCATTCCCACACACAGCACACTGAACACTGTGATCACCTCGGTTCCCTCTCCTTGCAGCCCGAGATAGAGATGGGAGGGGGAGGCATTCCAACTGGAGTTGGTGGAGACAGTGTGGGATCCCAGTGTGAGGAATTCATTCCCGCACATCAGCACTCAGCAGCCACTGACTAGAACCCTCATGTCAGGAAGAAGAGTGCCCCTCTCCCCGAGCACTGCCAGGCTGGACGGGCTGCCCTACGCTCACACTAGTGTTCTGGACGGTCACTCACAAGGAGAGAAGGAGGGAGGAGAAAACTCTGGCACTATGGCGCCCCCACCTCTGCAGGCGCCTGGGTGCAAAGCACCCTGCGCACCCCGGGTAGGATCGGCCCTGCGTTAGTAGTTAGTACTTCAGCCTAGCAGCAATAGGGTCGTTGGTTTAAATCCCAATCATGGCACTACCTGAGTTTGCATGTTCTCCCTGTGCCTGCATGGGTTTCCTCCGGGTACTCTGGTTTTCTCCCAAACTCCAAAGACATGCTGGTAGGTTAATTGTCTCCTGTCCAAGGAGAAGAGCCGCAGAGAAGAGCTGTCGAGGAGGAGAGCCGCTGGTTCCCGCCGAGGAGGAGAGCCGCCGAGGAGAAGAGCCGCAGAGGAGGAGAGCGGCGGAGGAGAAGAGCCGCCGAGAAGAGCCGCCGAGAAGAGCCGCCGAGGAGGAGAGCCGCTGGTTCCCGCCGAGGAGAGCCCTGTCACTCCAGGAGGGGAGCGGTAAGTGCCGCTGGACTGGCTGCGGGGAGGGGGTTTAGTGAAGTGACAGCCGAGCCTGGCTGCATATGATGGGCACAAATGGCTGCATTTGATGGGCACAAGTGGCTGCATTTGACGGGCACAAGTGGCTGCATATGACAGGCACAAGTGGCTGCATTTGACAGGCACAAGTGGCTGCATTTGATGGGCACAAGTGGCTGCATTTGATGGGCACAAATGGCTGCATTTGACGGGCACAAGTGGCTGCATTTGATGGGCACAAGTGGCTGCATTTGACGGGCACAAGTGGCTGCATATGACAGGCACAAGTGGCTGCATTTGATGGGCACAAGTGGCTGCATTTGACAGGCACAAGTGGCTGCATATGACAGGCACAATTGGCTGCATTTGATGGGCACAAGTGGCTGCATTTGACGGGCACAAGTGGCTGCATTTGATGGGCACAAGTGGCTGCATTTGATGGGCACAAGTGGCTGCATTTGATGGGCACAAGTGGCTGCATATGACAGGCACAAGTGGCTGCATTTGATGGGCACAACTGGCTGCATTTGATAGGCACAAGTGGCTGCGTATGATGGGGCACAGTAGCTGCGTTTGATGGGCACAGTGGCTGCATTTGATGGGCACAAGTGGCTGCGTATGATGGGGCACAGTGGCTGCGTTTGATGGGGGGGTTCAGTATTTTTCAGTTTGTTTGCGCCCCCCAAAAAATTTTGAGCACCAGCCGCCACTGGTTATACTCACTGTGGAACCCAACAGCGGCGGCCCCTTCATACGGGGCACAGGGGCGCCGCCCCTCTAATCCAATGTGCCCAACCCCTAATTTACATGCAGGGTACCAGACGCATGGATTCCAATGGAAGTTTTTTTTTTTAGAAGCACATGATTAGAGCCTGAGGCTCTGTTTAGCTTCAAAAAAGGGTGGGCTCGGGGGCGCAGTATTGCATCCCAAACCCACCCACTTGTGTGACAACACCAAATTAATATTTGCTATTGTCTTCCTGGTTCTCCTCCTGGCCAAATCGGCTCAGGAAGCGGGTCCTGAGACCCGATTGGCCCCGAGGAGAAGCGATCCTATTGGCCGCCAGGGAGGAGGGGGGAGGAGGGAGGAGACGCAGGGGAAACCGCGACACCGTGAACCCGAGGATGGAGGAGACACAGATGCCCGGAGGAAGCCAACGACCTAGATAGGGTAAGTGCGGGGACCGATGAACCCACCGACTGGGAGGGGTTGGTGGTGAATGAATTGCCGAACCACCAAAAAAAATATACCACCAGCCGCCACTGGAACCTAAGGGGTTAATCTTCTGCATTGTGTAAAAAGGCTGTTTGATCCTGTATCCTCTGTTCATCCCCTTCTTCCATTGTCCCCAATATATCTGCTGATAGAACAGAGGCTGGGGGTCAAGCTGCACATGCTCAGTTTAGTGTATATTGCAAGAGAGTTGTTTTTTTAGAGGGAGAGTGCTTGTGATCAGCACAGGGCCAATCAGCACTGTCCAGACAAAGGGTCAGGGGTCCTGCAGCCTCATAGGGCCATCAGAGCAGTATGAAAACTCCTCCTACAAGCTTTAACCAGACACTGATAGAAGTCACAAGACTGCTAAATACTGCTGATGAGAAAAGGTATTTAGCAGTTTATATTTACTAAAATAATTGCATTTCCATGTTCTGTGTACTGAGGGAGACCAGATATAGCGAATGCAGAGTCCTGGGTTTAGTAACACTTTAAAGTCAGTCAGGGAACATGTTCTTATCTGCAGTTATAAATGATCTTCTACAATTGTTGTGCACAAGCCTCTACTACGCATACTTCCCCTACTATCTTCTCTTTCTTGTTCTTTTTACAAAATGTTTTTCACAGTGTTGCCAACGGGGTAGCTGTTAGAAATCACGGGGCCCCATACAGCCCTCCTAACAGGCCCCCCCAACCCCGCCTACATCCCACCTAGCGGGGTGCAGCGGAAAAGCTGCACTGACTTCACTGCCTACAATGGAAAACGAGTCCCTCCTCTGCTCCCACTTCCTGTGCCCATCTGTTAACCTGATTGGGCCCAGAGAAATGTAATTTAAGCCCTGGTCAGCAAGTAGGAGTAGGGGTGTGGCCTAGTAAAATCCATTTATTCGGAAATGAACAATAAATTTGCCCTGCCCAACCCCCCCCCCCCCCCCCCCCCCCCCGTTTAGCTGATGGGGCCTGGGCCCGGTACAACAGGACTGGTTGTACTGCCTTATCAGAGGCCCTGGTTGCCAACCTCCCCGCTGCATTTTTTACTGATAAAACATGGAAAATATACTGGCGGAGCACATTTTTTACTGGCAACCTGAAAAATTACAGAAACTCTTAATAAAAGCTAAGACAATCGATATTTAACCACTCGCCGACCAGCCGCCGTCCCGGCAGCCGTTGTAGCTGTACGTCGGCTCCTTTAAGCGGCATAGCAGGGGCGTGCGCCACTGCACTGCGGAGGTGCCAATGGGCACGAGAGGCAGAACAGGGAAGTGTGTGTGTAAACACACAAATCCCTGTTCTGTTCTGTGAGGAGAGACAGATCGTGAGTTCCTAATAGCTAGAAACCACGATCTGTCATTTCCTCTAGTCAGTCCCCTCCCCCTACAGCTAGAACACACACAGGGAACACAGTTAACCTCTTGATCGCCCCCCTAGTGTTAACCCCTTCCCTGCCAGTGACATTTATACAGTAATCAGTGCATTTTTATAGCACTGATCGCTGTATAAATGCCAATGGTCCCAAAAATGTGTCAAAAGTGTCCGAAGTGTCCGCCATAATGTCGCAGTCCCGATAAAAATCGCAGATCGCCGCCATTACTAAAAAAAAAAAAAAAATAATAAAAATGCTATAAATCTATCCCCTATTTTGTAGACGCTATAACTTTTGCGCAAACCAACCAATCAACACTTATTGCGATTTTTTTTTACCAAAAATATGTAGAAGAATACATATCGACCTAAACTGAGAAAAAAATTAGCTTTTTAAAAAAAAAATGTGGATACTTATTATAGCAAAATGTACAAATTATTGTGTTTTTCTCAAAATTGTCGCTCTTATTTTTGTTTATAGCGCAAAAAATAAAAACCGCAGAGGTGATCAAATACCGCCAAAAGAAAGCTCTATTTGTGAGAAAAAAAGGAAGTCAATTTTGTTTGGGTACAAAGTCGCACGACCGCGCAATTGTCAGTTAAAGCGACGCAGTGCCGAATCGCAAAAAATGGCCCGGTCATTCAGCAGCCAAATCTTCCGGGGCTGAAGCGGTTAAAGGAACTTTAAAACTCTAAAGGAATTTTTTTAAAAGACTTTTTTTCTTTTGCATCCAAGTGTTAAATGTGAAATCCGAGGTCTTTTTGACCCCAGATCTCAAATTAAGGAGGTCCTGTCATGCTTTTTTTCTATTATGCCCTGTACACACGGATCAGACATTCCAACAACAAAATCCATCAGACTTTTTCCGACGGATGTTGGGTCAAACTTGTCTTGCATACACGCGGTCACACAAAGTTGGTCGGAAATTCTGAACGTCAAGAACGTGGTGACGTACAACACGTACGACGAGCCGAGAAAAATGAATTTCAATAGCCAGTGCGGCTCTTCTGCTTGATTCCGAGCATGCGTGGCACTTTGTGCGTCGGAATGTCTACACACGATCGTAAAATGTGCGATCTGGAGCTTGTTGTTGGAAAATTTTAGATCCAGCTCTCAAACTTTGTGTGTTGGAAATTCCGCTAGAAAAAGTCCGATGGAGCCTACACACGGTCGGAATTTCCGACAACAAGGTCCGATCGCACATTTCCCTTCGGAAAGTCCGACCGTGTGTACGGGGCATTACAAGGGATGTTTACATTCTTTGTAATAGGAATAAATGTAATCCACAATTTTTTTTTTTTTTTTTAACCGGACAGTGTAAAAATAAAAATAAATAATAATAAAAAAATTTAAAGCGCCCCATCCCTCCGTGCGAACGCATATATAAGTCATGCCTGCAGATGTAAACGGTGTTCAAACCACACATGTGAGGTATCGCCGCGATCTTTAGAGCGAGAGCAATAATTCTAGCCCTAGACCTCCTCTGTAACTCAAAACTGGTAACCTGTAGAAATTTTTAAACGTCGCCTATGGAGATTTTTAAGTGCCAAGTTTGCCGCCATTCCACGAGCGGGCGCAATTTTAAAGCGTGACATGTTGGGTATCAATTTACTCGGCGTAACATTATCTTTCACAATATAGAAAAACAATTGGGCTAACTTTACAGTTTACTTATTTTTTTAATTGAAAAAAAAGTGTATTTTTTCCCAAAAAATTGCGTTCGCAAGGCCGCTATGCAAATACGGTGTAAGGTAAAGTATTGCAACGATCTCCATTTTATTCTCTAGGGCAGAATTTCTCAACCTTTTGAACGTGGAGGAACCCTTGAAATAACCTTTTGGTCTCAGGGAACCCCTGTTAAAAATGGCTACATCTACAACTCAAGATAAATTTGTGGGATGGTCAATGGAAGAGTGCTCCTTACATTTGTGGTCTTGAGGAAGAATTCCACCCCACCCCCACCCCTACAGATAGCTAAAAAGACCAATGGTGTCACTGGAAACTTATCTGAGAGTCAAAAATCGGTCATTGCTAAAGGAACCCCTAGCAACCAATGGAGGAACCCTGGTTGAGAAACCCTGCTCTAGGGTGTCTGAAAAAAATATATATAATGTTTGGGGGTTCTAAGTAAAAAAAAAACTGGTTTTAATTCATAAACAACAAGTGGGAAAAATAGGCTCGGTCCTTAAGTGGGTAAACCTCAATCAAGTCTTTATAGAACTAAATGATTGGCCTATCAAGTGCATCAGTACCCTTGGTGGACAATCCATAGACCATTGTTGGACATCATCACCTCCATGATTGGTCCTTTGTAACCAGTTCTGAGCCTGTTTTTTTGCTTTTGCAGATCATCGGTGTCACTGGGAACTTATCTGAGAGGCAAAAATCGGTCATTGCTAAAGGAACCCCTAGCAACCAATGGAGGAACCCTGGTTGAGAAACCCTGCTCTACGGTGTCTGAAAAAATATATATATAATGTTTGGGGGTTCTAAGTAATTTTCTAGCAAAAAAAAACAAAAAAACAGCAAGTGTGAAAAATAGGCTCGGTCCTTAAGTGGTTAAACCTCAATCAAGTCTTTATAAAACTAAATGATTGGCCTATCAAGTGCATCAGTACCCTTGGTGGACAATCCATAGACCATTGTTGGACATCATCACCTCCATGATTGGTCCTTTGTAACCAGTTCTGAGCCTGTTTTTTTGCTTTTGCAGATCATTGGCGTCACTGGGAACTTATCTGAGAGGCAAAAATCGGTCATTGCTAAAGGAACCCCTAGCAACCAATGGAGGAACCCTGGTTAAGAAACCCTGCTCTACGGTGTCTGAAAAAAACATATATATAATGTTTGGGGGTTCTAAGTAATTTTCTAGCAAAAAAAAAAAAACTAGTTTTAATTCATAAACAACAAGTGTGAAAAATAGGCTTGGTCCTTAAGTGGTTAAACCTCAATCAAGTTTTTATAGAACTAAATGATTGGCCTATCAAGTGCATCAGTACCCTTGGTGGACAATCCATAGACCATTGTTGGACATCATCACCTCCATGATTGGTCCATTGTAACCAGTTCTGAGCCTGTTTTTTTTTTTGCTTTTGCAGATACATGCGATGCTCAATGCGTGGACACCTTCTTTGTCTTGCATGATCTGAACTGGAAAAAAAATCTGAAAGGTTTCCTTGTACAATCACAATTACTGGACAGGAACTCAAGAGTCTTATTCTTCCTTTGAGGAAAAAAAAAAAAAAAGAGACGTCCTGCATTTTTTTTTTTTTTCGTAGGGACTATCCTTTGCAAATGATGGCTCATAACCTTATGCAAAGGGGTCACCAACGCTTTAATTCAAATGATTAAAAAACAAAACAAGAGGAAAAACAACGGCTGCTTGTTCTTGTTCCCTAATTGAGTTGTTTTTATGAAGTTACTTATTGAGAGTTAGCAGTAAAATAACCTGCTATTTCATTGTGGGAGCCTACGTGATCTGCACACCCCACAACGCTAATGATAGGATTGTGAGCCATTACATCAGATCAGACAGTCTGTGATTAAACGCAGGTAATGGAGCAGGGCACACAGAGAGAGATCCTCTGTGTCTCGTATCCCACCGCACAGCATGGGGGCAGCTCATGCATTTTTTACTTCAATGAATAATTTCCTTTGACTTAAAGTCAACTTCGAAGAAAAACTAATCAGGCCGGCCAATCTTTTGAAATTCATATGAGCTGCGAGGGATTTGGCCAGGGAAATGAGACTTTGGCTACGTCTTCTGGAAATCTTTTTTTTTTTTTTCTTTAACGATGGAAGATTCGTAATTGTATTTCTTTATTAATGGAAATGCTCAGCTCTCAAACAATGTAATATATACAGTATATACTGTATATCTGTTTGATAAATAATGCTATCAATTTATTTCCAATATTTCTTAAAGTGGTTGTAAACCCACAAACAAAACAAACAAACAAACAAACAAAGACAAAATAACCTGCAAGACAAAGGCATAATGAGCTAGTATGCATAAACATTCTAGCTCATTATGTATTACTTACTTACTAACTTACTTACTTACCTAAATTACTTACCTTAGATTGAATCCACCCGCAGCGGTCCTCGTTCACCGCTCCGGCCGGCGACTAGACATGTGCGATTCGGTTCCGTAACGAATAGATTTTCGTACAAATTTGTTAGTATTCGTACATTCAGATAATTTCGAACACCCGAATAGCTGAAAGAACCAAAATTCTAAAAAAAATTACGAAATTACGAATAAGCAAACTGACGAACGCGCGAAAATACGAACTTACGAATGGACAAACTTACGAAAATATGAAACTCGGAAACAGTAATGCCGCGTACACATGAGCGGACTTTTTGACCGGACTGGACTTTCGGCGGACTTCCGACGGACTTTCCGAACGAACGGACTTGCCTACACACGATCACACCAAAGTCCGACGGATTCGTACGTGATGACGTACGACCGGACTAAAATAAGGAAGTTGATAGCCAGTAGCCAATAGCTAAATCAAAATTGGAGAAACCACGCTAGAAAACCTAAACATAAAAACAAGAAAACAAAACTATAGCTGCACAAATAAACACCAATATCTGTGTGCCCCTTTGAAGACGTCATTTGTGACGAAACGTGTAGGGCGTGGCTACGCATTGTACGTCATCACACAGTTCGCCCCATGATATGCACGGGTGTTCGCTTGTTTTATAGCCAATCAGCTTATCCCTTTTGTGTCGGAGTCACACTGTATTCCTGAATCTTTTTAGATTCACTTGAGGAAGAGACGGGGTCAGGTCTGGTGACTGAGGGAGTGGACTGGAGTAAGTACAGGACTTATTAGAAAAGCGAGAATAGGATTGTTATTCTTTATTTCCTACGAAAGTACGAATCAACGAAAAAGGCAATCTCACAAAAGTAACAATTACTAAATTACGAGTAGTGTACCGAATAGACGAAAATTATTATCTAACAAAATTACGAATTTCGAATCAAAGAAAATTACGAATCATTTTGTATCAAAGAAAATATAACCGTTACGAAAATATGAACGAGTCCGAATATGAAACCTCGCGTCTTACGAAATTACGAATTGTTAGGCTAACGCAATTATGAATCATTTCATATCAAAGAAAATATATCTGTTAAGAAAATACAAACGAGTCTGAAAAAGAAACCTCGCGCCTTACGAAATTACGAATCGTTACAAATCAACGGAAACGTAAAGAAATGAAATGAAACAAAAATTTTTTTTTTGTTGTGCACATGTCTACCGGCGACATCGCTCCCGGAGTTACTTCCGGGTATTGTGGGCTCTGGCGCTGTGATTGGCCGGAGCCGCGATGACGTTACTTCCGCGCAGGCGCACGGGAGAAGCCGGTAACAGCACAGTCTAACTGAAGCAACGGTACGTACTTGCCATTGCTTCAGTGCGCATGTGCCGATGACGTCGGCACATGCAGATACAGGGGATATCTCCTAAACCGTGCAGGTTTAGGAGATATCCAGGGTAGCTTCAGGTAAGCCTTATTATAGGCTTACCTGTCACAAAAAGTGGTTGTAAAGGGTTTACAATCACTTTATAAAAGGTGTTCCTTTGTATGATGGGTAGGAATTATATACCCGGGTTTTGCTATGATTTGTGGTGCCATTTAAGTAGGAGTAGTAGAGTAAAGGAGAGTTATAACCAGTGGTGGCCCATCCATACGTGGCGCATGGGCGACCGCCGCCCTAATCCATGCGCCTGGCCCCTAATCTACATGCAGGACGCCGGACGCATGTATTCCAATGGTTTTTTTTTTTTCGAAGCACATGATTACAGCCGAAAGCTCTAATATTCGCTGTTGTCGCCCTGATTCTCCTCCCGACCAATCAGGAAGCGGGTTCTGAGACCAGACTGGCCAAGAGGAGAAGCGTGGGCTTCCATTCTCCTTCCTCCCACCTGGCTTGGTGCTGCACATCATTAAGGTGAGCCTAACACTACGACTTGGCTCGGAACTCCTGGTCTTCCGTCCCGCCTCCCAGTTGGCTTCCCTTTGTGATCGGCTCGTTCTGGCAGGCACACCAGACCCTTCGCATGGGTGCTGCCCCCCCTAATTCATGCGCCTCGTCCCTAATCTTCATACAGGGCGCCGGACGCATGGATTCCAATGGGGATTTTTTTTTTCGAAGCACGTGATTAGAGCCGGAGGCTCTAATATTTGCTATTGTCTTCCTGATTCTCTTTCCGGCCAATCAGGAAGCGGGTCCTGAGACCAGATTGGCCGAGAGGAGAAGCACAGGCTTCCATTCTCCTTCCTCCCACCTGGCTTAGTGCTGCACGTCATCAAGGCACGCCTAACACAGCTCGGCTCAGCTCCCCTGGTCTTCGGTCCCACCTCCCAGTGGGCTTCCCTTCATGTTTGGAGTGGCTCGTTCTGGCAGGCACACCGGACCCTTTGACTTGGTCTACATCTTCCTGCATTCCAGGGCATCACATCTCCCCGGATACAGGCGCGTCCTTCACTTCATGGGTAAGTGCGGGGCTGGTGGGCAGACAGACAAGCAACAGGGGGGTTGGTGGGGGACTTTGGTGGGGAGGGGGTTAGCGGGTGGTTTGTTTGCCACCCCCTCCTCTAAATAGAGCACCAGCCGCCACTTGTTATAACCCCTGTCAGATTGTTTTAGCCATCTGTGTCCCATTGGGGAGATTCCTATTCCATAGCCCAAACAGTAAATGAGAGGAAATTCTTCCAAATTGAGAAATTCCATGGTTGTCACCAGAACTAGTGTTTCCATTGGTAGATTTCCCCTCTAGAGAAAAAGAGAACTTCTAGATAAGGTGTCAAGCATTGGACCTGAAATCTGGACCTCTGCTGTGTCTGGCAGTAACTCATGTTGCTGAGCCACCTGAAATGCTGGACAGCAGCCTGAACAATTCCTTGAACAATCTTGCCTTGAACCCAACAAAGGGGCTGGCATGGCATTGTTGACCTAATATGGCCACATGCCCATAGTTGCCTATTGACATTGTCTAAATATGGTGATGTGGCCATATTAGGTCACTGATGTCACCTGTATTCCTTCCCATAAGTTACATGCAGTTGCAGGATAGGGAATTCCATGGCCACAGCCGATTGGGATGACGGCCTGCAGTTATGTGACAGTTTTGGATTTAGGCCGAAACAAGTTCTGCTTCAACCTTGGCTCATTTCTACTGGTGGTCATTCAAAATTTCGGATTTCCTTTCACTTTTACTGATAACTGTCTTGTCATGTCCCAATAGTCATGTGACAGTTTCCCACAGGTTTGAAGCCTGAACCTTAGCTCCTCCGTAGTCACCAGGACAGAAATAAAAATCTTCGGGAACCTTAGCTCCTCCTTGGTCACCAAGACAGGAATAAAAATCTTCCGAATCTTAGCTACTCCTTAGTCACCAGGACAGGAGTAGAAATCTTTTGAACCTTAGCTCCTCCTTAGTCACCAGGGCAGGAATAAAAGTTTGCCAAACTTTAGCTCATCCTTAGTAACCAGGACAGAAATTGAAATCTTCCAATGGGGACGCTGGTTGCCACAATCTGGAGTCAGGCTCTGTGACCAGTAGCTATAGCAGTAGCGAGGCACCCACCGACCAGCTGGATAAGTTCAGAAACAGGTCACCCCTGGCAAATGACACAAGCTCTCCTGAGATCTAGAGTCTAAGTACTGACCAGCATTCACCAGAGCTCCTGATGGTAGAGATGGGTTTTGCTGCATGTCAGCACCAGGCTGCAGTCCTCTGGATTGCCCCACCAGGAATTGAGCAAGCCATGGTCCTGTAGCAGATAAAGCAGGCAGGGATAAACAGAAGCAAAGTCAAAGTTAGCTAACGAAAGGTTGCAGGTTGAGATTAAGCAGAAGCGTGGCCAAGGAACAAGCAAGGGTCAGTAATGAGTGGTAGCTAAGATACGAATGGCAGCAAGAGTGACAAGAGCGAGATAATGGCTGACGAGAGCACAATAATCTGGCAAACAGGAAGTGCAGAGACATGGCCTAAATCAGGAAGTTCATGGGAGGAGCAAAGAGTTCAAGGTTCCAGATCAACAAGGTTCAAGGCAGAATCATTCAAGGAATTGTCCAAGTGGCTCAGCCTAGGTGTGCGCAGCCTATTGGATTAGGGTGTGCACCCTAAAGCTCAACACACCCGCATGTCTACATACATATGGCACCAGCAGGGAGATCAGTCTCTCTGCTGGCACTTCTCTTATCACTTCTGTTATCAGTCTCCCTGCCTGCACTTCTCGTACGGCAGAGCCGGTAAGATGGAGATCTTTCCCATCTTCCTGCTGGCACACAGAGCAAAAATGCTAATGTGCATAGGGTGATTAGGGTGTGCCCAGGCACATCCGGCACACCATGTGCACACGCCTATGTGGCTCAGCAAGAACAGCTACTGCCAGACACAGCAGAGGTCTCGGGTTCACATCGAGGCCCTGTCACTGGTTCTGGTGACTACCAAGGATTTCCTCTCATTTTCTGTTGTAGCTATGGGACAGGAAGTGAAGGGAAAGCTCCTCAATTCAAAACAGATGAAAAAAAAAAAATGCTGTATCCGAAATAAAAAAAAAAAAATGTTGCGTTCAAGTTCTACTTTGAGTCTAAATAAAAATGGACGATGGGTACTTCCTAATTTGTTATCTGGAACCCACAGAACTGAAACATATTCCCATTTAATTTACTAAAACTGGTTCAGAACTTTATTATATACATTTTTGTTCCTTTAAATCGAGGCAAATCCAAATTAAAAAAATAAAAATAAAAAAAAGAAGCAACATGGAATAAAAAAAAAAAAAAAATTGCCATTGTAAAACCTTGTCTGGAAGTTCTCCTGGTCTCCGGAGGAGACATTGTTATATTAATCTAGTTCTCCTTTTATTTATTTATTTATTTGTTTGATAATAGCGTAGTTTAGTGTGTAGGCCCGGGCTCTGGTGGTGATATTGTACTGCGATGAATGAAGCGGGAGACTGCAGGCTGGGACTGTGCGCTAGGCCCTGCCTGAATCTATTCAGGCCAAACCTAATCGGCTTCAGCACATCTCTGCGCCAAAGCTTCTCGCTGAGTTGTGGATTTCTCTCTGGGTTTTTTGTTACTGTTCTTAAAAAGCTCAGCTGGCTCCTGGGTCTGAAAAGAATCAAATTATTAAAGATTTTGTGGAAAATCCAGTGAGAAAGGGGCCGTGTAATAATGATAGCATTGTCCCGCGGTGGAGCCTTCCCAGCGACCGGTGGGGTGAAATTGTCAACATGCTCTTTGTTTTCTTAACCCTTTCAATAGAAACAAAATAATATTTAGCTTACCACTAAATAGCTTTTTTATGTCCCCTAATCCCGTAGATTTTCTTCCACGTTCTGATTTTGGCTCGTCTCCAAAATAGGTTTATACCGCGCAGATTGTGTCACATCATGGAGAGAGCTCCTCGGCTACCACAACCTTACTGATGGTGACGGCGGACATTTGCAACTGCGTTGGCTTTGCGTAAAGTTGTAGTCTTCGGGTAATAAACAAGTTGTATCGTTTTTTTTATTTTAATGGGCCTTTAATCAATTAAGTCTGAAAGACCTTTAATTTCAATTTAAGTATGAAAAAAAAAAAAGACCCAAGTCCAATTTGTTCAAACAATACACATAATACATATCAAAATGTACAGTGGGGGAAAATAATTATTTGATCCTCTGCAGATTTTGGAAGATTGCCCACTTACAATGCAATGAAGGATCTATCATTTTTATCATAGGCGTATTTCTAAATGATAGAGACAGAATATCAACCAAACATCCAGAAAAAACACATAAAACAAATGCTATAAATTAGGTTGCAAAACATGACTTAGTAGTCGGTGGAGAAACTCTTGTTGGCAAGCACAGAGGTCAGACGTTTCTTGTAGTTGGTGACCAGGTTTGCACACATCTCAGGAGGGATTTTGGTCCACTCTTCTTCTACAAATCCTTAAGGTTTCTTGGCTGACGCTTGGCAACCCAAAGTTTCAGCTCCCTCCATACATTTTTTTATAGGATTAAGGTGTGGAGACTGGCTAGGCCACTCCATGACCTTAATGTGCTTTTTCTTGAGCCACTCCTTTGTTGCCTTGTTGGTATGTTTTGGGTCATTGTCATGCTGGAAGACCCATCCACCACGCATCTTCAGTGTTCTGGCTGAGGGAAGAAGGTTCTCATCCAAGATTTCACAATACATGGCCCCGTCCATTGGCCACTCAGTGCTGCAAAGTCAGTCTGTACCTTTAGCAGAGAAACCGCCCCAAAGCATAATGTTTCCACCTCCGTGCATGACTGTAGGGATGGTGTTTTTAGGGTCAAAGTCAGCATTTTTCTTCCTCCAAATACAGCGAGTTGAGTTGATGCCAAAGAGCTCAATTTTGGTCTCATCTGACCACAGAACTTTCTCCCAAACCTTCTCTGAATAACTTAGATGTTCATTGGCATGACTGTACATGTGCCTTCTTGAGGAGGGAGACTCGCCATGTTTGGAGGGAGAAAAATGCTGACTATGACCCTAAGAACAACCTCCCTACAGTCACACGGAGGTGGAAACATGATGCTTTGGGACCGTTTCTCTGCTAAAGGTACAGACCAACTTTGCAGCACTGAGGGGCCAATGGACGGGGCCATGTATTGTAAAATCTGGGATGAGAACATTCTTCCCTCAGCCAGAACACTGAAGATGGGTCATGGACGGGTCTTTCAGCATGACAATGACCCAAAACATACCGCCAAGGCAACAAAGGAGTGGCTCAAGAAGAAGCACATTAAGGTCACAAAGTGCCGTAGCCAGTCTCCAGACCTTAATCCTATAGAAAATGTATGGAGGGAGCTGAAACTTTGGGTTGCCAAGCAACAGCCAAGAAACCTTAAGGATTTAGACAAGAAGACTGGACCAAAATCCCTCCTGAGATGTGCAAACCTGACCACCAACTACAAGAAACGTCTGACCTCTGTGATCGCCAACAAGGGTTTCTCCACCAACTACTAAGTCACGTTTTGCTTGGGGATCAAATACTTATTTTATTCACTGAGCTGCAACTTAATTTATAGCATTTGTTTTATGTGTTTTTTTCTGGATTTTTGGTTGATATTCTGTCTCTATCATTTAAAATACACTTATGATAAAAATTATAGACCCTTCATTTTTTTGTAAGTGGGCAAACTTACAAAATCTTCAGGGGATCTCATCCTTCTGAAGAGAAAAGTAAATTAAGACATTGTTGGGGGGGGAGCACTGCAATCTCTGTAAGAGGTAATAAATACCTGGAAGAGTTACACCAACACATTGCTGACCATGCATGCACTTAAATATATCGATTTCCAGATTTTGAAGTTTATCAATATTCTAGAATCTAGACTAGTGGTCTCCAAACTGTGGCCCAGGGGCCAGATGTGGCCCTTTGCTTGCCTTTATCTGGCCCTTGGGGCAATATTCCATCAACTGACACCAATGATGGGGCACCACTCCCCCTACTGCTACTGACACCATCTATGGAGTAGTATTCTCCTCATTGATATCAATAATGGGTCACTCTTTCTCTCATTAAAACCAATGATGGGGCACTGATGCCGGGGCACAGTTCGGCCCCCCTAAAGCCTGAACGACAGTAAACTGGCCCTTTGCTTAGAAAGTTTATGAGACCCCTGATCTAGATGGTGGTGCTAGTTACGGATTCCCATAGATGGGTGGAATTCTTGCTGGATTGGCTGAAATTCAAGCCGTGGATGGCCCTGTAATCACCACCCCGCTCATCAATAGTCGATATTAAAATCGGGGGGCCAGGTGGAAAATTATTGTCCTGCTCAGCCCTGGCTGCTTAATTACGATAGATGGCAGTGGAGATTCCTTCATCCATGCTTTTACATAGCTACATAGAAAGGTTGAAAAAAGAAACATGCCCATCTAGTTCAGCCAACAGAAAAAAAAAAAATAGAAAGCCTTCATATAGAGAATCCTATATCCACCGTTGGACAGTCGGTTAAGAGGAAGGCCAAAAAAAAACAAAACGATAAAGCACAATACAGTGGGTGAAAAAATTATTGATCCAAGGATATTCCTTGGACCAATAGTCGATAGCGTGGATGGTTGTTCGAAATGAAACTGTACATGGCCAAGTTAAGAGGGAACGCTTAGATCTCCTCAATCTGAGATACAGAGGACAAAATCCACCAGTGTATAATGACCATCCATGATGTCACTAAGACAATTTTTTTTCACCAAGGGCACTAACAAAAATTAAATTTTAAAGTCAGGATTGTAAGTATAACAAAATAATAATGTGGATATTGTGGTCTTCTACTGCTTGAGTTCCATGACAAAGTTATGCTTTATGCGGGTGACACCCTTCTCCTCCTAGGTGACACTACTTCTTTCCTACAGGCCCCATCCACACCTCAGAGGTTTGTAGCTTGAAGCTCGTAAACGCTGGAGGAGAAAAAAAAAAACAATTATTCTCAATGGAGTTGGTTCACATCTCCACTCCAAGTCACCTGAAGCCAAACGGATGAAGCTCAAATAAATTCTGGAGCGTTTCTTGTAGCTCGATTCGGGCAGGTTGAGGTATTTTTGAAACTTTTTTTGTTCCATAGAAACTCTTGTTTTGAGCATTGTACTGTGTTCTGTTGCGTGTTTTTGAGCGTTTTCATGCTCAAATGCAATAATTTTATAACGATAATAATAATAAATTAGTCTAAAAATAAATAATTTTAAAAAAATTAAAACAAATAAATAATAAAAAAAAAATTAAAACAAATAAAGTAACCCCAACCTCAACCCCTAACCATAATATTTTACCCTAACCCTAATCCTAAATCCTAACCCAGTGATGGCGAACCTGGGCACCCCAGATGTTTTGGAACTACATTTCCCATGATGCTCCTGCACTTTGCAGTGTAGTGGAGCATCATGGGAAATGTAGTTCCAAAACATCTGGGGTGCCGAGCTTCACCATCACTTTTTCTAACCCCTAACCCTAATCCCAAATCCTAACCCCTAACCCGAATAATAACCCCTAACCTTATCCTAACCCCTAATCCTAAATCCTAACCCCTAACCCTAATATTAACCCCTAACCTTATCCTAACCCCTAACCCTAATCTTAAATCCTAACCCCTAATCCCAAATCCTAACCCCTAATCCTAACCCCTAACCCTAATATTAACCCCTAACCTTATCCTAACCCCTAACCCTAATCTTAAATCCTAACCCCTAATCCCAAATCCTAACCCCTAATCCTAACCCCTAACCCTAATATTAACCCCTAACCTTATTCTAACCCCTAACCCTAATCTTAAATCCTAACCCCTAATCCCAAATCCTAACCCCTAATCCTAACCCTTAACCATAATATTAACCCCTAACTTTATCCTAACCCCTAACCCTAATCTTAAATCATCCTAATCCTAACCAAACGTTTTTTTTTGTTTTTTTTAATTTTTTATTTATTTCTGGAGACAGGTATACAAGTATTCAGGCAACAAAATTGGTTATACAACAATTTGCTACAGACATATGAAAAGGCATAGCATAAAAATATTGTTGGATGTATTATGAAAGGAATGCATGAATCCTCTTTAGTTGGAGTTAGGGTATAAACAAGGAATTATATAAGAGAAGGCTTTAAAAATATAGGCTTATGTATTCCAGGTGATGTCCCCCGTTTCTAGCATATGTTTCTGTGGTAGAGTGATTAACTGATTAGGAATAATATATCCTTGTTCAGAGATGTAACTCCATATACCTTGTCTCCTTCTATTTTCATATTTTCTCGTAAAACATATAACCAAGTAGAAAAGAAATCGAGCCGGTTATAAAAACCATCGGCTCAGAAAGAGGACCAGAAAGAATATTAAAATAAACGGTACGGGGGGAAAGGGAAAAAAGGAAACAAGGGGGTGTCTAGGGGTACTGGTATTCGCGAGCATGGAGCATCTAAATTATCTATTTAGATCAGTGTATTGTGTAAGTGGATAGCGCTGTGGAGCAACTTTCCACTATTTATCTATGTCAGCATTAATCAGACATTCAGGTTTCCTCCTCTGAGGATTTGTCCTTCATCTGAGTATTGAAACATAGTCCATAGCTGCCATGTCTTGGAGTATGCCTCACTCTTGTTTTGGTTCGAGAGCATCAAATCCTCAAAGCTACTGATTTCATCAATTTTTTTGAGCCAGAGAGAAATGGAGGGCGGTTGTGGGGATTTCCAAGTAAGAGGGATACAGGCCTTGGCTGCGTTTAGTAGGTGACGGATTATCGACTTTTTGTATATGCGTGAAGGTGTGTTATTGACATGTAGAAGGAAATATGCCGGGTCGTTCGGGATATCACGATCTGTAAATTTTTGGGTTATTCGGCGAACTTCTCTCCAGAAGTTACTTAGCTTGGGGCATGACCAGAAGATATGAAGTAGTGTGCCTGTATCTTGCTGGCATCTCCAACATATGTCCGTGACCCCTGGAAATATTTTGTGTAATACTGCTGGGGTTTTGTACCAGCGTGTAAAGATTTTGAAGTTGGTTTCTTGGAATTTGGAACATATGGATGATTTATGTATAAATTGGAGGATACGTGTTCGTTCGTGTGTAGTAAACTGGCGGTTTAAGTCCCTTTCCCACTTGTCAAAACTGGGGTGTTGGTAGTTTTCAGGAGGTGTGATTAACAAGTTATACGTCAGGGAGAGCGTGTGTAATACCACTCCTGATTCTGTACAAAGTTCTTCGAAAGTAGTGAGAGGGTCATTGTTTGTAGCCGGGGGAGTCATGCTGTTAAGAAAGTGTGAGAGTTGTCGTGCTCTTAAGAAGTCCAGACGGAATGGGCCACTCGGATCTAATAGATCAGCGAGTGTGACCCATCTGCCCAAAGTGCTAAAATGGGATGCTTGGTATTTCCCTGATCCTTTCAAGTTGAGAAACTTAGGGTCTGTCAAGCCGGGTTCAAATTGGGGATTACCTATGATAGGCCTCAATGGTGAATTTTTGTGTGAGAGCGAGGCTTGCGCAAGGAGGCGTGAGCATTCTTTTACAGTATTGCCTATCAGAGGATGGCTGCTAATGTGAGATGGTAAAGCTGGGCCGCACCATGGGGCCCTGTGAAGTGGCACTACAGTTTGTGCTTGTTCAATTTGGGGCCATAATTTGGTCTCCTTATGTCGGCACCAGTCAACAAGCCTGCTCAGGTGTACTGCGTGGTAATATGTTCTGATCTCCGGCAAGGCTAGTCCTCCGTATTGTTTTGGCATTGAGAGCGTTTTCCTGGGGATTCAGGGTTTTTTCCCGGCCCACAGAAAAGAGAGGAATGTGGAATGGATTTGTTTAAAGTAGGTTGCGGGTATGTGAATTGGTAAAGCCTGTAGAAGATATAGGAATTTGGGTAAAATCATCATTTTTAATATGTTACAACGGCCGAACCAAGAGTGAAGGCCACTGTTCCAGTTTTGTAGCAATTGTTGGACAGATTTCAGTAAGGGTGGGAAGTTTAAGTTAAATAGTTGGGATATTTTCGGAGGGATAAGGGTTCCTAGGTACCTCAGTGCCGTATTTGTCCATTTTAGGTGAAAGCTGTTTTTAAGACTGGTGATTTGAGGTGGTGGTATACATATTCCCATTGCTTCAGATTTATTAAAATTTATTTTTAGGTTGGAGAGGCGTCCATAAATCTCAAATTCTTTCATTAAGTTAGGGAGTGAAATGATTGGATTAGTGATGGAGAACATCAGGTCATCCGCGTAAGCGGATATTTTATGTTGCAAGCCCCGGACCGGTATTCCTGTGATGTCTGGGTTTAATCTCACATGGCATAAAAAGGGTTCTAGTGAGAGGGCGAAAAGTAAGGGTGATAGTGGGCATCCCTGTCTGGTTCCGTTGGAAATTGGGAACGGTTCTGAGACAACACCATTAGCCCTGACTCTGGCGGACGGGTTTGTATAAACTGCTGAAATCCAATTAAACATTTTAACACCCACTCCTATGTGTTTCAGTGTCTCAAATAGGAAGCTCCATTGAATCCGATCGAACGCTTTTTCAGCGTCGGTGCTGAGAAAGACACAGGGTGTTTTATTGGTGTTTGCTATGTGGAGTAGGTTTAGGACCTTAATGGTGTTATCTCTAGCCTCCCTTGTTTGAATGAAACCAACTTGATCTAAGTGTATCAGGTGTGGGAGGTGTTGTTGCAAACGTAATGCTATGATTTTTGTGAAGAGTTTGAGGTCGGTGTTTAAGAGGGAGATCGGGCGGTAGCTGCTGCACTGGGTTGGGTCTTTACCTTCTTTTGGTATCACAGATATCTGTGCTTGTAAAGTGGAGGTATGTAGATTTGAGCCTGATCCCAGGTCATTAAATAATTTGGTCAGATGCTGTCCTAGGGAGGGTAGGAATGTTTTGTAATATGTTACGGTCAAACCATCCGGGCCCGGGGCTTTTCCTTGTTTAGTGTCCCGGAGGGCTAGTTGAATTTCAGAAATAGTAATGGGTTCCTCAAGTATATCTTTTGTTTCTACCGGCAAGGTCGGCATCTGGGATGAAGTTATGTATTCTGATGTAGTGACTGTGGTGAGTTGCGTTGTAGTTAAATTATATAGAGAGTTATAGTAAGCTCTGAATTCTTCGGTGATTTGTTTTGGTAAGGAAACCTTCTGTCCAGAAGGGGTAACAATTTGTGGTATATATGACGCTAATTTCTGTTGTTGTAGGGACCGAGCTAGCGTCCTTCCACATTTGTTACCGGATTCGTACGATTTTGTCCGGCAGATCTGAAGCGCTGCCTTAGCTTTATAGTGCAGCAGGTCAGTGACCTGTTTGCGGATGATGTCCAGCTCGGTGCCTATTTCTCTCGTAGGGGTCAATTTGTGTTTCATTTCTAATGTCTGGAGTTTCTGGAGGAGTGTAGTTAATTGTTCTGTTCTTTGTCTTTTTAATCTGGCGCCATGTTTATTAAGTGTCCCTCTGATTACGGTCTTGTGTGCCTCCCATATCAAGCCTACGTCAGCGTCGGGGGTATCATTGGCGTCGAAGTAATGTCCAATCTCCTTTGTCACATCTGCTAAGACCAACGGGTCCGATAGAAGGCTTTCATTCAACCGCCATGGTGGGCGCTGCGTTCTGTATATTCCTGCAAGGGCATATCGCATTGTGATCGGGGCATGATCCGACCATGTGATGGGTTCTATCGTGGTGTTTATGACTGCCTGTAAGTTTCTGTGGGGGACTAAAAAATAATCAATGCGGGAGTACAACTGGTGGGGCCGGGAGAAGAACGTGTAGTCCCTTTCTCCTGGGTGGAAGAGTCGCCATGTATCTATCAATTGTGCTGAGTGTAATGCGTTACTGATGCGTTTGCGTGAGTCTCGGGAGGTCGAAGACCTGCCTGAGGATGTATCCTCAGTCGGTGACAGGGGGGTATTTAGGTCTCCCCCTATGATTAATTGTCCGTCAGTGTAAGATGTAAGCTGTTTTAGGCATCTCGCTAGGAACGTATCTTGATGGGCGTTTGGTGCATAAAGATTAGCTAGGGTCACTTTAATGTCTCCTATTTGACCTTTCAGAAACAAATATCGTCCTTCTAAGTCTGTCTTCTTATCTAGGCATTTCCACGGGACTTTAGCTGAGATTAGGATCGTGACCCCTCTAGATTTTGCTTGGCTGTTAGTGGAATGGTATACGGTGGGGTAATATTTGTTTCTGAGTATAGGTGTGGTGTTTTCCCTAAAGTGTGTTTCCTGCAATAGGATGATGTCAGCCCTTAAGCGTCTCATGTCATGAAGCAACATTCGTCTTTTTTCAGGTGTGTTCAGTCCTTTTACGTTTAAAGACACAATTGTTAAAGCTTCCATGCTCGCGGATAGGGGGGGGTAAAAAATTAAAACAATAGGTGGAGGGTCAGTTAAAAACAAAAAAGAAAAATTATATAGAGTGACAAAAATTAAAATCTAAAAATAAATAGGTCAAAGTAACAGAAAATTATAGGCCGACACAGAGGTGTGCAGCGTAAAAAAGTACTAATAGTGCAAGAAGAAAAATCCTTGCTGAAGCGCTACCCAGATAAAATCTGGGTGTTCAGCGCCGTCCTAAGTGGGGGAGTGGATAAACCTAGCCGAGGGAGGAGCCCCCAGCCCTAATCGCCCACCCCCGGCAGATGCAAGAATCATATTTCAGGTCGGCATAACACTTTTTATCTAGCAACCAATAAATTACCTGAAAGGTACTAACTGGCTCGGATATCATTTATACAACCAAAAGTAACAGAGTGAAATTAGTAACAAGGTGAAAGTTCGGATAACATTTCTCGTCCAATTTCACCAGGGGGACCCCTATCTCATCTAAACTCCTTTTCCTCTCAACTCGTTTCTCAAATCGGGCCCCGCTCCAGAGTGACCTGCATCTTATAGATCTCCCGATGACCGAGAGTTTAACTCCCCAGGTTAACCAAGTGATCAACAGAAAATTAACATGTGGCTCCTGGGCCTCTTAAGAAGTCTCCCCCCTCCCCGCCTCCCCCAGGACAAGTCCCAGAGTCTAGATAGCTCATCTCCCCTGCTTGTCCATGTTACCTACAGAGCGCCAGTGAGCCCTCGCCAAGCGTGCTTCACTCGGAAGAGTTTCTGTTCAAATCTGTCGCAGTCTCTGCAGGTTAGAAGTGTTGTGATGAGGTGGCAATGTAGGGAGATACAATTGACTGCGGTGATCTTCCGTCTCCCGCCAGGGTTCTAAACCAGGCAGATGTCCCCCTCGAGCAGAATGGGTTTGGATAACATGGTGTAAAACACCGTTGGGATTCCCACCCTCCCTGGCCACAACTAGGTATTAATGTTCTTCCTCGCAGGCGGGCATCATGAGAGGGGAGGGGGGGATTGTGCACAAGATATCGCCCCCGTTGCCGTGGTTCACCATTTGCCGGAGCCGAGTCACTGTACAGGGACAATCTCCCGTGGTGGGGGGAGGGGGGGGGCCGGCAGAGTCAAACGTTTGCGAGCGCCCTGAAGAAAGGGTGAGATGGTTACCCGGGGCCCCCCTCCTGGGATCTACTCACGTGGGACTTCACCCGAGGCGGACCGGTGTCTTCTCCTGCCACGCAGGCGCGGTGGTAGCGGGCCGCGTGCAGCTGCAAAGCCTGATCTGCCCGGGGGACGTGGTAACATCTGCAGCCAATCTGGTACCTGGATCGGTCCCGCTTCCAAGTAGCGGAAGAGTGCCGGGAGGTCCGCTGTGGTCTGTAGAGTAAATGCATCAGCTTCTTTGCGGAATGTCACTGACAGAGGATACCCCCATCGGTAGGTGAAGCCCTTCTGTTTCGCCAGGTCGAGGAGGGGTCTCAGCATGGCTCGGCGTCTCAGGGTGGCCCTAGATAAGTCAGGCAGAACCCGCACCCGCGATCCGTGTGTGTCCACATCTCCATGTTCCCACGCGCGGCGGAGAATGTTCTCTTTCTGGGTGTATCGGTGTAGTCTACACACCACATCGCGTGGATTGTTTGGGTCTGTTGGTCTCGGTCCCAGGGTTCGATGCACCCTGTCAAGTTCAATGTTAACACCTGTATCATCCAGGATAGTGTGAAAAATCCCTGTGACTGCCTCCGCAAGGTTCTCAGGGATCACAGTCTCCGGGATCCCCCTGAGCCGCAGGTTGTTCCGGCGGCTCCGGTCTTCGATATCCTCGAGATGTAGTTGGAGGGATATTGCATTTTCCTTGTATTGATCCCGGGAACGTTCAAGTGCCGACACTGTCCTCCAGAGAGGATACCGCCGTCTCCCCTGTAGTTACTCTGTCTGATAGGCTGGATACCTCCCCTCGTACCTCCTGTATGTCCCGGCGGTGCGTCTCCTCAAGCCGGAGGATCATCGCCTCGATGTCGGTTTTCGTGGGGAGGGCTTGCAATAGCGCTCGAATGTCTCTATCCACCGGGACCGGTTCCGGAGATTGTGGTGGTTCCATAGTATTGGAGGTCTCGGTGTCTCCGATGCCGTTCCAGGTATCTCAGAGGAGGACGCCGTTAGTCTGGTAGGGGCCTCGTCTATGGCTGCACGTGGGGATCCTCGTGGCACCGCAACCCTAGCTCCGGGGGAGAGATCCTGTGGGCTTCTGAGGTATCGATGAATAGCTCCGGAGTTCTTGTTTGAGGGGGTCCCTTTAGTGGTCGCTCTCGTTTTATATTTTTTGGCTGATTTCATGCCGATCTGATGTCTAGAAGTTCGAGGATGGTAGGCCTAGGCCGGGAGCTCACAGAGAAAGCAGCTTCACTCAGCCATGTCCAGGCCACGCCCCAACCAAACGTTTTTTATTCCATAGAAACTCTTGTTTTGAGCGTTGTACTGTGTTTTAGAGCGTTTTTCTGCTTAAAATGCAATCATTATACAACGATAAAAATAAATAAATATTAAAAAAAAAAATAATAAAAAATAAATAAATAAATAAAATAACCCTAACCTCAACCCTAACCATAATATTTTACTCTAACCCTAACCCTAAATCCTAACCCGAATATTAACCCCTAACCTTATCCTAACCCCTAAGCCTAAATCCTAACCCCTAACCCTAATCCAAAATCCTAACCCCTAACCCTAATATTAACCCCTAACCTTATTCTAAACCCTAACCCTAATCCTAACCCCTAACCTAACAAATAAGTAAATAAATAAATAAGTAACAAGTAAATAAATAAAAATAAATAATAATAAATAAATGAACCCCTAACCCTTTACCTCTTACAAACAAAGTAACAAAAATTAATAAATAATAAGTTAGTGGATGAAAAAGCTGAAAAACAGCAACAGATGATGAAACAGACAATATTTCTCTCTATCGGCTAATTCAAAAATGCTAAAGTTCAACAACGCTTTTTAAAAAACGCTGTACAAAAAACGTTCAAAAACACGCATACAAGCGCTCAAAAAAACACCAGAAAAATAGTCAGAAACGCGACGCTCAGGTGTGAATGCAGCCTTACGGTCTATGGCCATCGCTCAGGCCTCGTAATAAGCTGGTAGGAGTTGGCCTTGCTCCTCCTAGATGGTGACTCATCTCCACCTGTAACTAAAGCAAGGTATACTTATACTATAATCAGCAGGAACCAGCCAAAATTTTGATGTGTTCGTTCCCTTCTGTTTAACAGAAGCCAGTCTAACGACCAGCTTCTGTCGAAAAAAGACCATACTGGAAAACCAGCATTGGATCAGCTGCTGCAGCCAATGGCTGCAGAGCTGATCTGTGTATTCTGGCAGGGGGAGTCCCCGCTGTCAGAATATAATTGTGCAGCACGGGAGAGCCCTGCATCCACCTCACTTGCATGAATGCAGGGATCTGTTGTTTTTTTTTTCGTTCAGCCCTATGCTTAAATTAAAAAAAACTATGCATATATACCCAGCTTCACTGTCCTGTGCCCCTTACAACCTCCTTTAAAATGGAACTTCACTCTCCCCATCGATATAGATTTTTTTTTTTAATACTCATGCTGCTAGCATTAGTAAATAGATAGGAAGATATATCATATTTACTGTTCTAAACTGTTTTTTTTTTTACTTTTCCTCAGTTACTTCTAGGTTTCTTGCCTAGGCAAATATAGGCTTACCTGTATCATAAAGTTGTAAACAAAGGTTCCAACAACGACACTACCTGCCTGGAGTTTGCATGTTCTCCCTGTGCCTGCGTGGGTTTCCTTCCGGGTACTCCGGTTTCCTCCCACACTACAAAGACTTGCTGGTAGGTTACTTGGATCCTGTCTAAATTGTCCCCAGTATGTATGAATGTGAGTTAGGGACCTTGGATTGTAAGCTCCTTGAGGGTTAGGGACTGATGTGAATGTACAATGTATATGTAAAGCGCTGCGTAAATTGACGACGCTATACAAGTACTTGAAATAAATAAAATAAATAATAACCACTTTAAGATTTCCTTTAAACTCCTGGGTATCCTTGTTTCCTCTGACATCACAGAGTATTGTTATCTTAATGTCTCCCTTCTTCTTGGGAGGTTTTGAGACCAAAATATGAGTATGGAATAAACTTCCACTTTCCTTGATAGGTTGGGCAAATTTGGTAAAAATTCTTTTAAAGGAGAAGTACTGCCAAAGTCCATTTGGCTGTACTTCTCCTGTGGATCACAGGAGTGCAGTTCGTTCTGCACTCCTGTGACCCGTTTCCAGCAGACAGCGGGCTTCAGATGTCACAGAGCCAGTCTAGGCTCGGGCAAGATCGCGACAATGAAGTCGGAGATCCACCCACATGCCTGGACCAGCACCCGGCTCAGCCTCTCAACGAGCTGCTGAGAGCCTGAGCCGGCCTCTCCCACCCCCTCCACAGCCCAGCTCTCCAATGAGCGAGGAGGGGGCAGAGCAGAGAGCTGTTGATTGACAGCCAGCAGAGCAGCTCTCTGCTCACAGAGCTCTGAGAACCGAGAGATCTGCTGTGTTTGATCGCTCGGTTCTCAGTGTGAATGGTGACGGGGGACCAATGCAGCATTCACCTTACCTCCACAGGTAAGTATGAATTTGCAGGAGAAAAAAGTCCATACTTTTCCATACAATTCACCAGTTATTATTCCATTAGGATTTTTTTTAGAAACCTCTACACGTTATTCAGGGAACTACTCTGGAAGTGGCAACAACCTTGGATAAACGGAGCAGTTACAACACCCAAAAGACGCAGATGTAATTTCTTAGCGAGGCTTCACCTCCCTTTTATTCTAAGACACAGGCTGGAGGGGCATGACACAGCCTGTGACTGGCAGAAATCTGCCCACACCATGTTATTTCCACAAAATAATAAAGATTTCATTTCAAATATATATTTGTATGACAATCTACTATCAAACAGTTTATTGATATTTAGTATTTTTTTTTACTCTGTATCCCAAAGGCTGTTTTGAGTTTTTCTTTTATGTTGAACATGTGACCAGCAGCGGAGGATTAGAAGCTCCTCCTGCTTATTTTTCCCTACAGACAGGTTGGGAGAGAGCTGGGTCATGTGACAGCTGGATATTGATTAGGAAAAAGGGTACTTAGATGTTTTTTTGTCTATTAAAATAATTACAGGGGAACAATGTGAACTCACAGTGGCGTCACTAGGGTTGGTGTCACCTGGTGCGGTAAAACATGGTGTCACTCCCCCCCCCGGGCACTGAGCACTGAGCAGGCTAGTGCTTCGGTGCGGCTCTCCCCCCTGAACCTGCCGCAATGGATGGAGCTGGGATGGAATTGGGGGGATGGATGGAGCCGAAATGGGATCAGGGGAATGAATGGAGCCGGAATGGGAAGTGGTAGATGGAGTTAGGATGGGTTCGGGGTGATGGATGGGATTGGGGTGGTGGATGGAGATGGGATCGGGGGGATGGATGGAGCTGGGGTGGGATCGGGCTGGTGGATGGAGCTGGGATGGGATTGGGGTGGTGGATGGAGCTGGGATGGAATTGGGGGATGGATGGAGTTGGGATGGTGGATGGAGCTGGGGTGGGATCGGGGGGGTGGATGGAGCCAGGATGGGATCAGGGTGGTGGATGGAGCCGAGATGGGTTTGGGGGGATAGATAAAGTCAGGATGGGTTCGGGGTGGCGGATGGAGCTGGGGTGGGATCAGGGTGGTGGATGGAACTGGGATGGGATCGGGGTGGTGGATGGAGCCGGGGTGGGATCAGAGTGGTGGAAGGAGCTGGGATGGGATCAGAGTGGTGGATGGAGCCAGGGTGGGATCGATGGATGGATGGATGGAGCCGGGATGGGACCAGGGTGGTGGATGGAGCTAAGATGGGATTGGGGGGTTGGATGGAGATGGAATGGGATCTTTGATTTGAGGGGGGGTGGGGGTTAGAGAATATGTGCTAGGGAGTGCTTTGGGAGAGGAGAGGAATTGTGTTGGGGGTGTCATACTTCAAATCGGCCCCCCTTCAACCAGCATAAGTCCTCCCTCACCCAAAACAAAGCACCCTTCTGCACATATCCTCTAACCCCCACCCCCTCCCTAAAATTTACTCAGTTTACTTGAGTCAGTCAAGCAGAGCTCTCTGAATGTGTCCCAGAGACTAACACAAATCTACTTTACACCTCTCAAATTGCTCAAAATAGGTACATTGTCCGACCCCAACTGCAGTAGATGTGAAAGGGATCATGTCTATATGCTCTGGCGGTACCTAAAACTGCATAAATATTGGACATTAGAGGTCACCAGAGGTTGCTTCTCTGCCTTTTCAGGTGTAGCATCTGTTCTTATCAGTGTCCAGTAGGAGTGCTTCGCTATCATTTTGGACTTCTTGGTGGGATGGCTGGCTCTATAGTACCCCTCTCTTCTCTTCCCGATATTGCCTACGGTGATGAGCCGGGATTAGCACCTTGGATCGGGTGTGACCATTTTTTGCCTTAAGCGGTATGTGCACTTTTGTTCTGTTTTCTGTAGTATCCCTACTGGGGTGATGGGGGGGTCCTGAGGGATCTCCCTCATGTTAAGGAACCTGAATCCAGAGCCCACCATGTGAGGTGGAGGTTCGTAGTACTTTCCTAGTGTGGGGGGGTTCCAAGGGGCCCAGGGGTCAAGGAGGTGTTAAGTGACCCCTGGTGACCCTGGGGTGCTCTTAGTAGTATCACTTTTGGTTTGGGAACCCACTATAAATAAGAACAAGCACTAGGCCACAACACCTCTTGATTTTTTCTGCACATTGCCTCATGGACTAGGCCTTTTGGCAATTTTTGTTTACCAGACAGCAAGGCCTAGCCATAGTACACACATTGGCACTCTTTTTTTTAATTTATTTATTCACTTTCTACAAGTGTCTTACTGCACTTTATATGTTTTCCTTTCTACTCACAGGATGGTAAGGTGTGGGTCTTCAGGCCTAACCTAAAAGCGGAAGTAAACCCTTCGATTTAACAGTTCAAAAAACAGTCCCATTCCCGGTGTTTCGTCAGGTTAGGCAACCCTTCAGAATGTGTAACGGAAGTGACGTTTCATCGCCGCCATCTTGCTACACCCTGCACTCCTCCACAGTTAGGATACAGTGAGAAGGGGCAAGCGGACATCTTGTTACACCCACCGGAGTTTTGCATTGTGTACTTTTTTTAACAGTAAAGTGAGTTTATATAGTGAAATACAGTACTTAGAACTCAGTGTGAATGTATACATGTTGAATTTTAAAAGCAGTGAACTTCTGTCCCATTAGCAACCCTGTGAGATCAGCGGGCTTGCCACTGCTTTTAAAATTCAACATCTAAACATTCAGACGGAGTTCTAAGTACTGTATTTCACTATATAAACTTAGTTTACTGTTAAAAAAAGTGTACAATGCAAAACTCCAGTGGGTGTAACAAGATGTCCGCTTGCCCCCTTCTCACTGTATCCTTACTGTGGAGGAGTGCGGGGTGTAGCAAGATGATGGCGATGGAGCGTCACTTCCGTTACACATTCTGACGGGTCGCCTAATAGAAACACCGGCATGTGCCGGGAATGTAGCTGTCTGATTGGTTGTGCTCTCAACCAAACTGTCAAACCATCCAATGGCTGGAGTCATAACTGATCACATGTGCAGCATCATGGCAGTTGAAGATTAAACAGAGTCCAAAGAAGAAGGGTTTACTGCCACTTTAAGTCTGGGGGAGGATATGTGGACATTAGGTTCTTTCCTCCCTTGCTTTGGGGAGGTTCTTTCTTCGGGAGAACCCCCTCACTTAGTACTCGACGGTCAGTTGAGGAGCGGGGTCCACCAGGCCTTTTGGCTAGGTGGACTTGAATGTGCCTTGCCCCCATCAGGAGTCTCGTTTCCCAAAGGTCCAAGAAGGGTTCCTTCTTTTTGGGAGGGGGCCATGATGCACCCTAGTGCACTTTTTTGTGTGTTGTTTGTGTTCACATGGACTTTTTTCATTCACTTTGGTGTTTTATTTTTGCGCACTGCAATGTGGGCTCGGAAAAGGTTAAAAAAGCAAAAAGATGTGAAAAGGATCACGGGGATCTCATTTATATGATGTGGCGATAACTGAAACTGCATACATATTGGACATTAGTAGGCATCATGCTTAATGTGATATTAAAGGTGTTTTTTTCATCTAAAAAAAATAACAAATCATACTTACCTGCTCTGTGTAATGGTTTTGCACAGAGCAGCCCAAATCCTCCTCCTCTGGGGTCCCCCGCCAGTGCTCCAGGCCCCTCCTCTTCTGTGAGTTGCCCCATAGCAAGCTAATACATTTTTCATCTCTTTTTTCAACATAGAAAAGCCTGGACTCAGAGTTAGAGGCCTGATTCCTCCCAAGGCTCTTTGAAGTCTCTGGATTCCAGAACATATTCCAAGTCAAAAATCCCAGAGAAAACTGGAAGGCCAATTTTCTCTGCTTAAAACCAACATTCTGAAGCCCCTCAGTCTGCATCCATGGGAACCCAGTGTGATGTTTAACCTCATATATATGTGGCCCCACTGCGCTGGGCTTTTTTCCATGGGGCTGCATATATGTGTATCTCTCTTTGTGCTGGGAGGGCGCTCCCAGCACAGAGAACGGGGTCTCACCGAGAAACCTGGGTCTCGTACTAACAATCTGGACCCAGAACTCCCAATTCCAGGTCACCTGATTGCTGTGGTAGCCTCTGTTTAGTCAATGTGAAGCCCACCTCTGTGTTGCTCCCTCTGTGAATAGAGAGGAAAGATACAATGTATCCTTTCCTTGCAGAGAGAAAAAAAAGTGTGTAAAAAAATAATAATAAAAATAATAAAAAATAAACTAATTAAAAAACAAAAAAAATAGTTTAAAGGGGTTGTAAACCCTCATGTTTTTTCCCCTTAATGCATTCTATGCATTAAGGGGAAAAAACTTCTGAAACTGACTCCCAGCCCCCGCGTTTTGCTCACCTGAGCCCATTCGTTCCCCCGGTGGAGTTGCGCTGTACCTCTCTGCCTGGGGTTCTTGGCTCTTGATTGGATAGATTGATAGCAGCGCAGCCATTGGCTCCCGGATTCAGGGTTAGTGGCTTCATCACTCCCAAGACCGTGGACACCTGACCACACAGCATGCTGGTCCCCAGTAAAACCTCGACCCAGGGTTTAGAGGCTGCATCTCTTCCAAGACTCTTTGAAGTCTCTGGACTCCAGAACTAAATCGGGAGTTACAAATCCCTTCGAAAAACTAAAAAGTGCATTTTCTCTGCTCAGAACCAACATTCTGGAGCCCCTCTGCATCCATGAGAACCCTGTGTGAGGTTTAATTATACTAACTAAGGATGAGCTTCGAGTTCAAGTCGAACTCATGTTCGACTCGAACATCGGCTGTTCGCCAGGTCACCGAACATCGAACAATTTGGGGTGTTCGCAGCAAATTCGAAAGCCGCGGAACACCTTTTAAAAGTCTATGGGAGAAATCAAAAGTGCTAATTTTAAAGGCTTATATGCATGGTATTGTCATAAATAGTGTTTGGGGACCTGGGTCCTGCCCCAGGGGACATGTATCAATGCAAAAAGAAGTTTTAAAAACGGCCATTTTTTCAGGAGCAGTGATTTTAATAATGCTTAAAGTGAAACAATAAAAGTGTAATATTCCTTTAAATTTCGTACCTGGGGGGTGTCTATAGTATGCCTGTAAAGGGGCGCAAGTTCATTGATAAAAACAGCATGGGATTTCCCCAAAGGGTAACCCCCGAACCAAAATTTAAAAAAGAAATGGCGTGGGGGTCCCCCTAAATTCCATACCAGGCCCTTCAGGTCTGGTATGGATATTAAGGGGAACCCCGCGCCAAAATAAAAAAAATGGCGTTGGGGTCCCCCTCAAAATCCATACCAGACCTTTATCCGAGCACGCAACCTGGCAGGTCGCAGGAAAAGAGGGGGGACGAGAGAGCGCCCCCCCCCTCCTGAACCGTACCAGGCCACATGCCCTCAACATTGGGAGGGTGCTTTGAGGTAGCCCCCCAAAGCACCTTGTCCCCATGTTGATGGGGAGAAGGGCCTCATCCCCACGACCCTTGGCCAGTGGTTATGGGAGTCTGCGGGCGGGGGCTTATCGGAATCTGGAAGCCCCCTTTAACAAGGGGACCCCCAGATTCTGCCCCCCCCTGTGTGAATTGGTAATGGGGTACAAATGTACCCCTACCATTTCACAAAAAAAAGTCAAAAAGGTTAAAAAACACAAGAGACGGTTTTTGACAAGTCCTTTATTAATTTCTTCTTCTTTCGGCTTCTTCTTCCATCTTCTTTCTTCTGGTGTTCTTTCGGTGTTCTTCTTCCTCCATCTTCTTCTTCATCTTCTTCTTCTCCATCTTCTTTTTTGCCTGTTCGCAAGTTCTGCTGCGAACCGAACCGGGGGGTGTTCAGCTCATCCCTACTACTAACACTCGCTCATCCATGTCTTTATGGACCTTGCTTTGTGCACTGGTCCAAATCATTTGGTGGAGTGGGGTTTATAGTGTGGGGTTGTTTTTCAGGGATTGGGCTTGGCCCCTTATTTCCAGTGAAGGGAACTCTTAAGGCGTCAGCATACCAAGACATTTTTGGACAATGTCATGCTCCCAACTTTGTGGGAACAGTTTGGGGATGACTCCTTCCTGTTCCAACATGACTGCACACCAGTGCCCAAAGCAAAGTCCATAAAGACATGGTTGAGCGAGTTTGGAGTGGAGGAACTTGACTGGCCTGTACTGTGTCCTGACCTCAACCCGATAGAACACCTTTGGGATGAATTAGAGCGGAGACTGCCAGCCAGGCCTTCTCGTCCAACATCAGTGCCTGACCTCACAAATGCTCTTCTGGAAGAATGGTCAAACATTCCCATAGACACACTCCTAAACCTTGTGGACGGCTTTCCCAGAAGACTTGAAGCTGTTGTAGCTGCAAAGGGTGGGCCAACTCAATATTGACCCCTACAGACTGGGATGCCAATAAAGTTCATGTGTGTGTAAAGGCAGGCGTCCCAATACTTTTGATAATATAGTGTAGATACTTCAACTTATGATTTTACTAGTTTCCAGCTGGTAGTTGTTCCAGCACCCGCATTCTTCTTGCCATTTCCATGAACGTGGGCAATCGAAATATCATACATGGTGCTTTGCCGGCCTGTCACATGAGCTTCCTCTGAGTCCAGGAGTGGCCGTTTTACCCCTTATTACATAGAGATGATCCACTGTTGTCACCATAAGGACACCTACCCTGGAGTACATGTAGACAGTAATGGCTGTGAAGAGGCCACAGGAGATCAGCAGCACTAAGATGCAGCAAAGGATGAAAAAAAGCTATTTTTCTTATTAAAGTGGTTTTAAACCCTTCCGTGTACCGCGTGAAGTGACTGTCCTCAGGTGACACACAGCGATGAAACAAATCCTACTACATAAGTTGTACCTGATTATCTGCAGTCTTCACTTCTCTACATCTGTTCAAAGTCCAGATTTTATCAAGCTTGTCTGAGAGTTCAGAAAAAAGAGGCTGAATTTACACTCTGCAGCACTCGGTGAACAGAGGTCTAAGAGCTGGTTGGAGGTAAGGGAACCCCCTCTCTTCAAACAGCACACAGGAACAGAGCTGAGGCTGTCAATCACAGGCTGTGTGCTGGAGCTCCCTCCCCTGTCACCTTTTTTCTCTCTTGGCGCCAGGATTAACTCATGCAGATAGCAGAGGCAGGTGGCAGCAGACAGAAATGACACGTATTGCTCTGGACTGAGACAAGTACATACTACAGAGGGATATGCTTTCTTCATATTTCATGTGTGAGGTGTACCACTTTAATTTAATTTAATTTACAAAATTAATTTTGTTATTAAATAAAATAATATAGTTTTCTCATTTTAATTTAATTGTAATATTCCTTATATTAACATTAAATTAAAATGAGAAAAATATTTAAGAACAAAATTATTATTTTTTTCTGCTACATTACAGTTCGCTAAAGTAATCCAGTCATACTTTAATGGCAGTAAAAAAAAAGGGAATAATCAACATCTCATGCCAAAATCAAACATTCTACATTCCCATTACATTGTCTTTATTTACCATGCATTGTGTATTTGATTGTAGAAAGAGTTATATTACTTTCGATTTTTTTTATATTATTTTTTTTACTTTTTTAATTAAATTCAATTATATTAAATTTAATTTAATTTAATTTTTTATTTTTTTATTTTTTTTTATTTTTTTCAAATGAGACACAGAAGGCCCCTAGAGAACAACAATATCGTCTCCTTACAGCACATCCCAGCCTTGTCTTTCCCATACTCCTCCCCTTAATATGTGCAAAGTCCTTTTTAATGAATCGCCCCAATAGTGAAGATTTCAGACTTATCACCGCAGTCTACCTAACACGAGCACAATGGAGGGGACCTAGGTGCTGAATCGCTATTCACTCTGTTAATTTTAACAATAATAACAAACACAAAACAGGAAAACGTGTTGTTTTTCAAACCTCGCTGCAAGAAATCCTTCTATGGGTGTCTCATTTAATCCTTTCAGGAAGATTATCCCATGTGATGGATAGAAAGGGGTAATAAAGAAGTTTTTTTTTCTAAGCTGAAACTACTATAATGTCCATAGATTACTTTTCCATGTGACCACTTTATGCAGTTTTTTTTTTAATCAAATATTTTAAGAGATCTGTTTCTTTCATGACAATTTTCACACATTAAAAAAAAAGAAATTGTAACAGAAAATAAATAAAATACAAAACAATAAAAATAAAAATACAAAAAATAAATAAAATTAAATTAAATAAATAGGGAGCTCTGTTTAAATGCATTATGACCAGTCACTCTGGGTGTTTTATGTTCTGTTGAAAATATGTTTTAAATATTGAACTCTTACATTGCACCATGGTAACATTTCTTTAACAGTTTTGTAAATATCCAGAACCTGACAGGTGGTTAGGTAAAATTAAACCGATTCAAACATCAGTACTTGTGTGGCAACTGATAATTTCTTTAAAATATAATACACCGGAGGCAAAAAAAAAAGTGGTGGATAGAATTTGGGGTGTTGAAACATACAGAAAGTTATTTTATTAAAGTATTTTTATCTTAATGGTCCTTTAGTTAGAAGTAGTATTTCACCATACAGGGATATACAATGTAATATTGACACATAATCACACACATAGGTCGGACTTGATGGACTTGTGTCTTTTTTCAACCTCACCTACTATGTAACTATGTAACCATATTAACTATTAGTTTAAAGATTACAAATATCTATTTTTGACCTATAATAATCAAATAAGACTATGAAGAATATGACTTTTTACCTAACCACCTGTCAGGTCCTGTCCTAGGATAATTACAAAACTGTTAAAGAAATGTTTCCATTGTGCAATGTAAGTAAATATTTAAAACGTATTTTCAAGAGAACAAAAAACACCCAGAGTGACTGTTCATAATGTATTTAAACAGAACTCCCTATTTATTTTGTCTTTTTTTATATATATATTTTATTTTTTTTGTATTGTATTTTATTTTGTTCTATTTTTTTTGTAATTTATTTTATTTGTTTTGTATTTTATTTTATTTTATTTTTTTGTATTCTATTTTATTTTATTTGATTATATTTTATTTTATTTTTATTTATTTTTTGTTTCAATTTCTTTAAATGTTTTTTATAAAAACATATAATAAACTCAGGGAAAAAAGGGCTGACCTTCATCTTCTCAGCTAGTTTATGTTGCAAAATTTGCTTCTAGATTTGCAAGACATACAAAATATAAATAACATAGATTTTCATGCATAGATACCGTATATACTCGAGTATAAGCCGAGTTTTTCAGCACATTTTTTTGTGCTGAAAATGCCCCCCTCGGCTTATACTCGAGTCAAGTTATCTGCCGCCGTGTCAGTATTGATGCGGGGGGAAGGAAAGCCATATTACGCCATGCATTGTCCACTCCGATTCACAGCAGGGCTGTGTGTATAGGAAGTCTGCGCCGTCCACGACGAGGAGGAGGCGGAGCTTTGTTACAGTGGCTGTGTGTATAGGAAGGCCACGCCGTCCACTGTAACAAAGCTCCGCCTCCTTCTAGTCACGGACAGATGAGGAGGAGGCGGGGCGACGTGGACAGCACAGACTTCCTATACACACAGCCCAGCTGTGAATCGGAGGGGACAATGTACGGTGTAATATGGCTTTCCTTCCCTCTGCCTCAATACTAACACCGCGGATAAGGTACATGGGCACAGTGAGGCTTGCAATGGGCATAGTGAGGCTTGCAATGGGCACAGTGAGGTGGCAAATGGGCACAGTGAGGCTGCAGATGGGAATTGTTGACCCTCTTTTCCAATTACAGTAGCTGCTGCATTCTCACCCTAGGCTTATACTCGAGTCAATAAGTTTTCCTGTTTTTTTGGGGGTAAAATTAGGTGCCTCGGCTTATATTCAGATCAACTTATACTCGAGTATATACGGTATATTAGAAAAATTGAATGCACGCAATAACATTCACTGATTGTAACAATTTGGGTAGATATCATACTGTAGGATTTACCTTTGTTGGATTTGCATTTGTTTTTATGTGTTATATTATTTTTATTTGTTATTCTAAAATCAGAAATGAAGTCAAAAAAAAAAAAAAAGCTACAAGACAAGTTTAAATTAAATACTGCCATGGCAATGGTAGAATTATAATACAATGGTGAGCATCATACCTACAGCAAGATAACTGACAACTTGGAATGCATTTTTTTGTCATTTTTCATATATAGATTTGTTTCATGTGTATGTATATATATATATATATATATATATATATATATATATATATATATATATATATATATATATATATATATATATATATATATATATACAGTATCTTACAAAAGTGAGTACACCCCTCACATTTTGTAAATATTTTCTTCTATCTTTTCATGTGACAACACTGAAGAAATGACACTTTGCTACAATGTAAAATAGTGAGTGTACAGCTTGTATAACAGTGTAAATTTGCTGTCCCCTCAAAATAACTCAACACACAGTCATTAATGTCTAAACCGCTGGCAGCAAAAGTGAGTACACCCCTAAGTCAAAATGTCCAAATTGGGTCAAAAGTGTCAATATTTTGTGTGGCCGCCATTATTTTCCAGCACTGCCTTAACCCTCTTGGGCATGGAGTTCACCAGAGCTTCACAGGTTGCCACTGGAGTCCTCTTCCCCTCCTCCATGATGACATCACGGAGCTGGTGGATGTTAGAGACCTTGTGCTCCTCCACCTTCTGTTTGAGGATGCCCCACAGATGTTCAATAGGGTTTAGGTCTGGAGACTTGCTTGGCCAGTCCATCACCTTTACCCTCAGCTTCTTTAGCAAGGCAGTGGTCATCTTGGAGGTGTGTTTGGGGTCATTATCATGTTGGAATACTGCCCTGCGGCCCAGTTTCCAAAGGGAGGGGATCATGCTCAGCTTCAGTATATCACAGTACATGTTGGCATTCATGGTTCCCTCAATGATCTGTAGCTCCCCAGTGCCGGGAGCACTCATGCAGCCCCAGACCATGACACTTCCACCACCATGCTTGACTGTAGGCAAGACACACTTGTCTTTGTACTCCTCACCTGGTTGCCACCACACACGCTTGACACCATCTGAACCAAATAAGTTTATCTTGGTCTCATCAGACCACAGGCCATGGTTCCAGTAATCCATGTCCTTAGTCTGCTTGTCTTCAGCAAATTGCGGGCTTTCTTGTGCATCATCATTAGAAGAGGCTTGTGGTTATTATCATTAGTGTGCGGCGTATGGTCTGACAACTGACAGGCTGACCCCCCACCCCTTCAACCTCTGCAGCAATGCTGGCAGCACTCATACGTCTATTTCCCAAAGACAACTTCTGGATATGACGCTAAACACGTGTACTCAACTTCTTTGGTCAACCATGGCGAGGACTGTTCTGAGTGGAACCTGTCCTATTAAACGGCTGTACTGTATGGTCTTGGCCACCATGCTGCAGCTCAGTTTCAGGGTCTTGGCAATCTTCTTATAGCCTAGGCCATCTTTATGTAGAGCAACAATTAATTTTTTCAGATCCTCAGAGAGTTCTTTGCCATGAGGTGCCATGTTGAACTTCCAGTGACCAGTATGAGAGAGTGAGAGCGATAACACCAAATTTAACACACCTGTTCCCCATTTACACCTGAGACCTTGTAACACTAACGAGTCACATGGCACCGCGGAGGGAAAATGGCTAATTGGGCCCAATTTGGACATTTTCACTTAGGGGTGTACTCCCTTTTGTTGCCAGCGGTTTAGACATTAATGGCTGTGTGTTGAGTTATTTTGAGGGGACAGCAAATTTACACTGTTATACAAGCTGTACACTCACTACTTTACATTGTAGCAAAGTGTCATTTCTTCAGTGTTGTCACATGAAAAGATAGAATAAAATATTTTTAAAAATGTGAGGGGTGTTTTGTTTTTGTTTTCTGCTTGCCTGGTACTGGGATTTTTTTGAGATAAAAAACATGCAGCGCTCAAAGGTGCATATAAATCTGCGATTAATATCTATGAAGGAGTGTTAAAGAGAGAAGCTATACTCATGAAGTGAAAAACAAATGTGTACCAAATTATAAACAAAGTCCATAGGTGTAAAATAGTCCTAAACACACATGAGGGTTCATGGGCGTAACTGGTGTCGTGCGTCCACGCACAGTGGGAGCCGAGGAGGACTCTGTATGGGGAGACACTCTGCACGTAGGTCTTCTAATTACACAGTGGACACTGTAATTGGTAGGAATGGATAACCTTACCGGAAAAGGTGGAGACAGTCACCGTATAGTGAAGTGTCAAACAGGCTTGGGGGATACACCGATCCCAGCGATATCCAGCTGCAGGGGTCCTCACAATGAGTCGCATCCAGGATCCGGATCGTTGGACGGTGGTATGGGGGTTCCCGGTCTCTCAAGGGTCTCCCTTTCAGATGGAAGGGGTTTGGAGATAGAAGTGGTTGGGGCTCAGCAGGGTCCCATTCATAAAGGGAGATAAGAAAAAAACCTCCACATAGGGCATGAATCCGTTTGAAACGAGAAGCTTTATTTAAAAGCTGAGAGAAAAGTGCTAAACAGTGCAAGGTAAAATGTGATCACAAGAGGTAAAATAAAATAAAATCGCGTGGTAACAGGTCATTAAATGGCGTGAGCAACCCGACATGTTTCGGAGCATCGTCCTTCTACTGGGGCATAAGCATTATGATGACCTACGTGCAGAGTGTCTCCCCATACAGAGTCCTCCTCGGCTCCCACTGTGCGTGGACGCACGACACCAGTTACGCCCATGAACCCTCATGTGTGTTTAGGACTATTTTACACCTATGGACTTTGTTTATAATTTGGTACACATTTGTTTTTCACTTCATGAGTATAGCTTCTCTCTTTAACACTCCTTCATAGATATTAATCGCAGATTTATATGCACCTTTGAGCGCTGCATGTTTTTTATCTCACTTTTCTCATACATTGTTCACCACTGTGTTACATGCCAGCAGCTGCCTTCTCAATTATTTTTGTAATAGCGCAATTATTGTTTGTTTTGATTATATTTCACTGGGATTTTTTTGCCTTCCCCTGGATCAACTGTAGGTATAAGATTGTGTATATATGATTGTATGTTTAGTTTTGTTTTTTCCCTTGGTTGAACTAGGTAGACTTTTTTTTTTTTCAACCTGACTATCAATGTAACTATGGGGGTCATTTACTATAGCGCTATGGCGCTAATTCGCGCAAATTGCCGCGAATTAGCGCTAATTCGCGGCAATTTAGCGCGAATTAGCGCTAATTCGCGCTAAAACGGTATTCACTATATCGCTGGTGAGAAAATACTCCCAAAATCGAATTTACTATAGCTCCCTGAAACTAAATAGAGCCCAAACCCTTACTCTGCTAAAACCTAGAGAATTGCACATGGAAATAATGTTTAGAGCATGATATAATTGCCTAAATGGTACTTAAATATGCGGTATATTATTTAAAGATTATCTGCTTTTAAACTGTGTGAAAAAGTGATTTCTACACTGAAATATCTTTAAAAGTCTGAAAAGTGAAAAATTCCCCGTTTTGGACAACTAGGTGCCAACACAACTGAGCATGCTCAGACCTGAAAATAACTCTCATTTTAACTCAAGTGTCTTTTTTACCTGGAGGTATAGTAAATACCAAAATGAGAGCTAATTAGAGAGCATTTTTTGGGAGTTAAAATCTGCTCTAATTTAGTCCAAATGAAGTTTCAGTCATTGATTCTAATGGAACAATTCTAACTTTCACAAAAAAAACCTTTTAATGTTGAGATGAAATGTATCTTTCTGTGAAATACATTTTCCTTTGCAACATTGTTGCTTCTACTTAAAATATTTTGATTTTAAGAATGCTACAATGTGGAATGTTTTGATGTTTTGGTAAAATATATTTTTCTCTGTCACTTTCACTTGTTTTTCTTCATCTCACAACCATCTTTACCCCAAACTCACACAGGAGTCTTTACAATCCACAAACAATACCATTGCTGATGAAAATTTAAAATGAATCACATTTTTTTGTGCTTGTTATTATTTCCAAAATATTCATAATTTGAGCCCAAAAAATGTGATATGTGTACCAACATCAGAAATCAAAATGTAATTCCCAAAAATTTGAGGGTAATATTCTACTCTCACCCACAAAAAAACACCAAATATCACAGAATAAATCAAGAAGAATAACTCTTGAGTAATGTAATTCCATCACCTGTATGTCCATAGAAATAAAGTATTTATGTGTTTTTATGTGTATTTATGTGTAGTTATGTGTAGGAGGGTCTCACACGTGGCAGCTCTGTGGCTTAGAGGTTAGAACTTCTGCTTAGTATCTCTGAGGGTCTGGGTTCAAATCCCAACCATGTTACTTCATGTAGAGAAGTTGTCTCATCTCCCAGGTCCTATCACTATGTCTAATTGTAGTAGTTATGTGTAGGAGGGTTCCACCACCATTGTAAGTCTTTTCCAGATACACTATATAGCCAAAAGTATTGGGACGCCTGCCTTTACACACACATGAACTTTAATGGCAGCCCAGTCTTAGTCCGTAGGGTTAAAATTTGATTTGGCCCACCCTTTGCAGCTAGAACAGCTTCTGGGAAGGCTGTCCACAAGGTTTAGTCTGCCTATGGGAATGTTTGATCATTCTTCCAGAAGTGCATTTGTGAGGCCAGGCACTGATGTTGGATGAGAAGGCCTGGCTTGCAGTCTCTACTCTAATTCAGCCAAAGGGTGTTCTATCGGGTTGAGGCCAGGACTCTGTGCAGGCCAGTCAAGTTTCTCCACCCCAAACTTGCTCATCCATGTCTTTATGGACCTTGCTTTGTGTACTGGTGTGCAGTCATGTTGGAACAGGAAGGGGCTTTCCCCAAACTGTCCCCACAAAGTTGGGAGCATGAAATTGTCCAAATTGTCTTGGTATGCTGACGCCTTAAGAGTTCCCTTATCTGAAACTAAGAGGCCAAGCCCAACCCCTGAAAAACAACCCCGCACCATAACCCCCCTCCACCAAATCATTTGGACCAGTGCACAAAGCAAGGTCCATAAAGACATGGATGAGTGATTTTGGGGTGGAGGAACTTGACTGGCCTGCACAGAGTCCTGACGTCAACACAACAGAACACCTTGGGGATAAATTAGAGAGGAGACTGTAGGTCAAGCCTTCTTGTCCAACTTCAGTGCCTGACCTCACAAATGCACTTGGAAGAATGGTCAAACATTCCCATAGACACACTCCTAAACCTTGTGGACAAGAAGAGTTGAAGCTGTTATAGCTGCAAAGGGTGGGCCAAATGAGTTTTGAACCCAATACTAATACTGGGATGCCATTACAGTTCATGTGTGTTTAAAGGCAGGCATCCCAATACTTAGGCCAATATACTGTATATTGCTTGTGACACTGAGCATGGCTATGGACTTAGGGCTGGTTCACACCACAGAGATGCAGAGAACATGTGTGGGTCTGCCCTGGTGGCTAAGTGGGTAGCAGTTCTGTCTAGCAGCACCTGGGATGTTGGTTCACTTCCACCAACATGCTAATGCTTGTGTTGAAGTTTATATGTTCTCCCTGTGTGGGTTTCTCACCACAATCTAAAGACATGCTGGCATCTTATTTGTCTCCTGTCGAAATAGGTTCTAATGTAAGAAAGTTAATTTTGAACTTTATATTGGAAGCTCATTGCAGCCAGGGACTGATGTTAATGTTTATTAGCACTAATGCCCAGGGACTTGGACATTTCAAATTTTAGGGTTTACATTGCACAAGTACATATGCTTAGAAAACTGTTGCTTTGTTTATGTGGATGCAAATGGACTTTGATCTTTGTCCTGTAGTTGGAGATTTGATGCACATAGCCAAGGGCTAACACAGTTGTGAATACTATTATGTGTTCCTGCTCATCAGGTGCAATCACTTCAGACATACATGAAGAGACAGATTGAAAGATACTGGTGGGCGTGTACTTCTATTGGGTGTGTCAGTGTGCTAACAATACAACCTCTCTTATATAAAGGCCTGCAGTAGGGGGTTCGTTTGGCCTGAGAAGGTCAGGTTTTTTGCTGTGATTTGTGGTGGGAGAAGGAATGAAATTGGGAGATTTGATGAAATTCTTGTGCATTTTTTCAATCAAAAGTGGGTTTATGTGGCCATGCTGTCAATGTTGTGTGTGTATTGTTCCTGTCTGATCATGCAAACATCGTTTGGAAGCATCTGCTGACCTACTATTTTTGATCTCGTTTAATCGTGTACACCGAAATGCAGCTTCCAGTAGAACATGGTCATCAATGTATGTATGTGTGGCTTGTGGGCTGGTGGTGGGTGTTTTGAATAAGCCTTTTGCAATATTATGTTGGAATGCTTTGTAAGAATGACTGTTAAGTATGTTTCTATAATCTTTCAGATAATAATGTGATGTGTTGCCCGTTATACACTGAAATTAAAGCTGTGTCCACTCTAAGGTTTTGTCTAATTTTTAGATTGTAAGCTCCTATGAGCAGGGCCCTTAAAATTCCGTTGCTAAATGTAGTACCATATATCCTGTCCAAATTTTTTTGAAGCTAGTAAATGTAAATTTATTTTTTTTCTGCTGGTAAAATAAAAGTACATTTAGCTCTTGTTGTGGTGTGTGGGTTTTTTTTTTTTTTTTCCTTCTACTTTTCTTTCTTTAGTTTTTGTGGGTGGTGGTTTTGGGAAAGTGCAATATCTCTTTTATATTTTATTTCAATATGTATTTGTGCACCAAAAAACTTATCTCTTTGCCCTGGTTCACATGCTACTTTGAAATTGTGCTACTTCACTTGAAGTAGCACGATTTCGAAGTAGCAAGGTCAGCGTGATTTCAGGTGGCTTTATACACAAATGTCTATTGAAGTCGCACCTGAAATCGGCAAAAGTAGTGCAGGAACTACTTTAGCAAATTGATGCGGTGCCACAAAAAAATGTTGCATCAATTGGAACAGTGCCATTGCCAATAGTCATGCGATTTGATCTCTCAAATCGCATGACCAATCGCTCCAATGTAAACCTAGGCTTCTGCACAACTGCAAGTTATATATAAAGATTCCACCTTTATCATTAACAGCTGTGGAGAATTGCAGGTAATGAATTCAGCTGGTGAATAGGCAGTGTTTGAATGTGTCAGCTCTGGTTCACATTGGTGTGATTTGACATGTCAAATCTGTGGCAATTGCACTGTTCTAATTGGTGCGATTTGTATTGATATTGGTGCAGAAACCTGCAACGATGTCTCTGATGTTGCCCCCACAGTCGGGACTGACATGCAGGAATGAAATTGTGGGAGTTCAGCTGAACGCTTTCCTCCTGCTGTCAGTGTGAACCAGGGCTCAAACTGGGCCTTTTGCCTTTGTAATTCACCTGCTGCTAACCCAGGGACACCATTTCTTAGCAAACTCCCTTAAGTTTACCTTCAAATATATGTAGAAAAACAGATTTGCATATCTGAAAATAAAAAAATACTAATCATGGTTGAGATCAAATATTCGCAGCTGCAATCAAAAGTGTGGTTTCACCTTCTGACCTGGAAATTAGTCATTGTATGCACCTGGAAGTTCCTGTGCTGGTCAGGATCTCAATCTAGGTGGACATGGTGAGGTCTCTTTAGCAGAGAGGAGACACTGCTCATTGGCCGGGTAAGTGTAGGATATGTACTTGTACTTAATCAATGCGGGGTGGATGTCATAGTTAGATTTGGAGTGGGTGGGGTTCGTTGATTTGTTTGGCATCACCACACATTTGCTTCCGTCCCATGTGCACACATCACTTCCTGCATTTGTTCTGCTGATGTAAATCAGTAAGGACTATGCAAGTATAAATGAGAGCTCCTTTTATTAAAATATATATGACTTGTTTCACAGCTGGGCGAATTTTCCAGCAAATTTGGACCTCTGAGTTGCATGTCAAGTTGTACCCCATGATTCTCAATGACAACCATTCATATCTGTGCTACTTTAAGTCGCACCAACTTCAAAGTAGTCCCTGTACTACTTTGGTGTGACTTGAGGTATATCGGGTACAATATTACACAGGCATTCCCAGAAGTTGGGGCCAAGTTGCAGCGGCAAAGTGGCAGCAAAATAGTGTGACTTTCAGGTCGCAGCAGTGTGAATGAGATTCAAGGATAACACCTTTGAATTTGGCCCTATTGTCACTTGTGCATCCTGAAAGTGTAGCAAATTCGTCCCTGCACTACCTTGGTTTGACTGATGCAATTTGAGGTCCATACACCACAAGATTACACAGACATTGCTTCAAGTCATGACAAAGCTGTGCAATTTTAAGGTCGCACAAGTGCAAATGGGGCCTTATTCAAAGGTGTTATCAATTAATCGCATTAGGTTACTTTCACACTTGGGTGACTTTTCATGGAGCTTTGGACCTCAGAGTCACATGAAAAGTTGTCCCCCTTGATTTCCATTAATATTTATTAGAGCTGCACGATTAATCGTCATTGTAATTTTTTTTCCCCTTTACGATCTTGAAAAAAGTGTTTCACGATTCTTGCTATGCAAAGAACTCTCTCTGCTCTTCTGAAGCCACAGCCGAAAAACCAGGAAGTCTGCCAAGAATTAGAACATTCTTTATCAGTGAACTTGACTAGAAACCTTGTAACAATTTGTCAATTAAATAGAATTCTGTGTAAGTGAGGAAAGTTTAACCACTTAAACACTAAACATTTTTCTGACATTTGTTGGTTTCAGGTTAAAATCATTTTTTTTTGCTAGAAAATTACTTAAAACCCCCCAACATTATATATATATTTTTAGTAGAGACCCTAGAGAATAAAATGGTGGTTGTTACAATATTTTTTGTCACACTGTATTTGCGCCTTTCAAATGCAATTTTTTTTGGAAAAAAATTACTTTAATGATTTAAAAAAAAAAAAGAAAAGTTAGCCCAATTTCTTGTGGGATAATGTGAAAGATTTTATGTCACGAGAACCGTGATCTTTTTATTCTAAGCAAAAAAATTGTGATTCTCATTTTGGCCAGAACCGTGCAGCTCTAATATCTATGCAACTTCACCCATGTTCACATAGGTCTGAATTGACATGTCAAATTGTAGGCCAAATCGGTGCCTATTGATGGCAATGGAACTGTCCAAATTGGTGCGACGCCACAACAATTCCCAAAAGTAGTTCCTGCACTACTTTGGGCGACTTCAGGGGGCGATTTCTTACCTCCCAACTTTTTGAGATGGGTATAAGGGACACCTATTAGCAAAAGTAGGTAGGCATAGGACACCTTCTTAAAGGAGAACAGTTGGGACCTATGTGATTTCACTAGACATTTGTGCAGGAAAGTGCACTGATGTCTCTGAAATCGCTGACAAAGTCGGGCTGAGTCACACTTGTGCAACTTTGGACATCAGAGTCGTATGACAAGTCATACCCCATGATTTTCAATGTGTACCATTCATATCTGTGCGACTTCAAGTAACACTGACTTCAACGTAGTCCCTGTACTACTTTGGTCTGACTTTAATGCGAGTTGAGGTCCATAGACCTCAAGTTTACACAGGCATTCCCTGGAATTGCGGCAAAATTGCTGATGCAAAATTGTGGGAAAGTTGCGTGTCTTTCCCTGCGACTCCTGCGTCCATAGACCTCAAGATTACACAGGCATTGCTTAAAGTCGCATTAAAATCTCGCAACTTTCAGGTCGCACAAGTGTGAAAGGTGCCTAAGTCACTGTGCTGAGTACTATTTTATACCTAGAATATAAAGTAGTCCTACCATCAAACGTATGTTCTCAATATAATTGTGCTCAAATGGCTGAAAATCACACAGATGGTATCACCTACTGAAAGCTTGCATTGTACTCAGCAGCGTATGCTGAAAAGAGGCGAACGCCTATTAGCCAATGCCACATCGGCACATTGGCATGAGCATGGTTGTTACTATAATATTAATGCCTGAAATGCAAAACATTATTGTATTGAATCAAACATTAGTAAATGTATTTTCTCTGTAGGTAAGTGCTCAGCTCTGTAGCATAGCGGTATACCCTGCTGCCCCCAAAAGTTCAAGCCATGAATTCAAATCCCACTGACAGCATTACCTCCTAGAAGTGTGCATTGTACTCAGAAGCATAATTAGCCAAAGCACATCAGCTTGCTTTATTCCATATTTTAACTCTTCAAATGCATGCAATGGTATGTACTTATTCAATAATATTATGGTATGGAATTCCAAAATTCAAGGAAAAAAATGTCATAGGGTCCCCCCAGTACATACCAGGCCCTTCGGTATGGACTTTAAGGGGAACCCCACACCAAATTGTAAAATAAATTTGATGTGGGGCCCCCCAAAATCCATACCAGACCCTTATCCGAGCATGCAGCCTGGAGGTCAGGATAGGGGGGGGGACGAGTGAGCACCCTCCCCTTCTGAATCTTACCAGGCCACATGCCCCAAAGCACCTTTTCCCCATGTTGATGGGGACAAGGGCCTCTTCCCGACAACCCTGGTCGGTGGTTGTCGGTCTGCAGGCAGGGGGTTTATCAGAATCTGGAAGCCCCCTTTAAAAAGTCGGCTCCCAGATCCTGCCCCCTATGTGAATAGGTATAGGGTACATTTTACCCCTACCCATTCACCAAAAAAGCAGTGAAATGTAAAAAAAATCAATAGCCGGTTTTTGACAAGTCCTTTATTGTAAAATAGCTCCGAGCTGTCTTCTTCCCTTGGCCATCTTCTCCAGACGCTGTCTCTCCCTCCTCCATTTTCTCCCCGAGCTGTATTCTCCCAGAGCCGTCTCTCCTGCCGCTGCCATGTTCTCCATCTGCTGTCTTCTTCCGCACCGCTGGTTACCCGCTAATAAAAAAAAGCTGCTCTTTTTCCATGATGGTCTTCCTCTGCTGTGTTGTCACCCGCTTGTGGCGTCTCTTACATAGCCATGGAGCAGACTCTCCGGGTGACATTATCGGATGGCCACAGAAGACCGCCACAAGAAGAGCGGCTTTTTTTTTTATTAGTGGGTAACCGGCTGCGCTGAAGAACACATCAGCGGGGGAAGATGGTGGCAGCAGGAGAGACAGCTCGGGGAGAAGAAACATCAAACACTAGTGAATGTATTTTCTATGTATGACTGTGCTACACCCAATAGGCTAGCAGTCAGCACTTCTACCTTGAAGAACTCATGGGTTCAAATCCCACAGAGAAATACTAAAAGATTGAATTGGTGAAAAAAAAAGCAAATGACTATTAGCCAATTAGCCAAAGCAGCATATGCTGAAAATAGGTGAATGCCAATTAGCCAATGCACTTTAAATTTGGCTGATTATATTAACTGTTCAAATGCATGCAATGATATGTAAGTATTCAATACTATTATGGTGTGAAATTCCAAACACCACACACTAACTAATGGGCAGATTACATTTTTTTTGTTTGTTCATTTTAATTCGCTTGTGCACTGAAAAAATAAACACAGCTGGGGGATGGTAGGTTGGCTGGTATTTGAACTTGTACCGTGAGTGCTGTGGAGACATCTGAGCAGACTACTAAGCCATTGTGCTAAGTATGAGACCTACATAATAGTGTAGTATGATTAACCACCTCAATACAGGGCACTTACACCCCCTTCCTGCCCAAGCCATTTTTCAGTTTTCAGCGCTGTCACACTTTGAATGACAATTGCGCGGTCATGTTACACTGCACCTTAATTAAATTTTTTGCATTTTTTTCCCCACAAATAGAGCTTTCTTTTGGTGGTATTTGATCACCTCTGCGGTTTTTATTTATTGCGCTATAAACAAAAGAAGAGGGACAATTTTGAAAAAACACAATATTTTTTACTTTTTGCTATAATAAATATCCATTTTTTTTTTTTTTTTAACAAATTTTTTCCTCAGTTTAGGCCGATACGTATTCTTCTACATATTTTTGGTAAAAAAAAATTGCGATAAGCGTATATTGATTGGTTTGCGCAAAAGTTATAGCGTCTACAAAATACGGGATAGATTTATAGCATTTTTATTATTTATTTATTTTTTACTAGTAATGGCGGCGATCTGCAATTTTTATTGTGACTACGATATTGCGGCGGACACATCGGACACTTTTGACACATTTTTGGGACCATTCACATTTATACAGCGATCAATGCTATAAAATTGCATTGATTACTGTGTAAATGTGACTGGCAGGGAAGGGGTTAACACTAGGGGGCGCTCGAGGGGTTAATGTATGACCTAAGGAGGTGATTCTAACTGTGGGGGGAGGGGACTGACTGGGGGAGGTGACCGATCGGTGTCCCTATGTACAAGGGACACACCATCGGTCTCCTCTCCTCTCTGACAGGACGTGGATCTGTGTTTACATTCACAGATCCACGCTCCTGCTCTGTTACCCGGCAATCGCGGGTGCCCGGCGGACATCGCGGCCGCCGGGCACGCGCACCGGGTCCCGAGTGACGCAGCGGGCGCGCGTGCGCGCCGCCGGCGGCGCGCGCGCGCCCCCTAGTGGCTCGGGAGTGCGAGGACGTCATATGACGCCCACTCAGAACAATAGGCTTACCGTCCGGCCGTCATATGACGGTGGGCGGTAGGCTAGTGGTTAAAGAATGAATATAAATAATTACCGCTTTATAGTCACCTAAATTAAAAAATAAAAAACAACATACAAGAAATAGATAACCTAAATGTTTAATACATGTAACTTTACAGAATAGCAGACATTACTATGTAATAATCATTCAGAACAGCATTTCTTAGCAAAAGAAGGAAAAAAAAACTAGGAATACTAATTGCAATATAAATCAATATATGCACGGGAACTAGAGCACATCTCTGATAAAAAAAATGTTTCTTTCACATACATGGATCATGGCTACAGTACACTGCTATATAACAAGTTGATAAGAATTGGCATTTGTATATACGCGGAAGCGCTAATTAGCGGCAATTTAGAATTTACAAACGTTTGTTCTCCACTTATATCGCTGATTTTCATGCGCAAATTCGCCGTTTTGTTTCCATTTGGCTAAAATTGGCTCTATTATTTGCCATAGTGCCCAGTACTTCTTGGAGTTATAGTAAATGACCCTCTATGTTACTAATCAGTGGACCATGGGAATGGATAAGATGTCTCAAAACAATGAATGAAGCACAGAAGAGTGACCGCAGAAAAAGATCAAGTGGTCCATCAAGTGTGACCTTTTTTGAAATTTTTTTATTTGTGTTTTTATTTATTTATTTATTTATTTTGTGGGGGGTTTTTTTCATTTATTTTAGTTTTTGAGTGTTTTTTTTTTTAAACCTTTTTGTCCTTTTTAACTATAGATTGATGTTTGTCCCAAGCATGTTTAAATTAAATTATTGTTGACTAATTTAGTTGTTAACTTTCCTACTGCTGGTTTGAGGTCATGTCCTCCATGTTTCTGATCTTAGCTTCACATTGAAAATGCTTCCCTGAGTTTTTCACGTATGAATTTTTATTTCCTTGTTTAAAAAACATCTTCCCTTTTTTCCTTTATTTTTCCTTAACTGGTCTTTGACTTTAATTAATAGATGAACATTTAGACACACCAGGAAAGGTCTTTTTTTGGGAAATTCAGGAATAAACTTGAACCCTCAAGTTCAGGGCAGTGTTTATTATTGATTAAAAAAAATATATTAAAAAAAAAAAAAAAATATATATATATATATATATATATATATATATACATATATAAAGCGCATCAATTTTATACTTAGTACTATTTATTATTGATTGGACCCCGGGCAAACATTTTCTTGGACCCTTCCCGATTCAACTATTTGTGTGCAGTGTGGGCTCAAGGGGCAGCTGCCCCTTTTTGCCCTGTGTTAGAGACGGCCCTGCTCATGTTGCCTGAGACTTCATGCTTATGCCTATGGAGGAGTGAGATGGACAGAATGGGAAAAGGGATATTCACCAGGGCCGGCCGTAGACAGTTACAGTACAGCTGAACCGGAGGAGATACGGACCATTTATGAGCAGACTAATTGTACCCAATTCAATCCATCTATCGACTTGAGTACAACCAGCATGCCAGATTTTTTCATGCAATTATTGCCAGTGGTTATAGCATCATGTATGGCCTTGCTTAATGGCTTTCTAACCTGACTGCTTGCTTGCTGAGCAGTCAGATATCGGCATCTGATTTTGCCATACACATAAGACTAACAATGCTCTTTTTTTGTCCAACAGTGGACCTTTTTTATTTTTATTTTTTATTTTTTTTTTGCAGAGAATTTTGCCTTATTACCTTGTGTCTTTTAGGTTTAAAAATACCGAAATTACACCCGTGAAACCATAAATTGGTGACTTTTAATTTACTAAAACGAAACAAAAAAAAAAAAAGAACAGTAAACCTGCAGGCTTGGTTCACACTGCCGCGACTTGGGATCCGACTTGTGGGACCCCCAAGGCGCATGTCATGTAAAATCCCATGTAAGTCAATGAGAGCCGTCTTATCTAGTACTACTGAAGTCGCTCCAACTTCAGAAAAAGGTTCCTGTACTACTTAATGGCGACTTCTATCCGACTTCTATTTTATACTTCTATCCCGACTTCTATTCTATACTTCTATTCCGACTTCTATTCTATACTTCTATCCGACTTCTATTCTATACTTCTATCCGACTTCTATTCTATACTTCTATCCCGACTTCTATTCTATACTTCTATCCCGACTTCTATTCTATACTTCTATCCGACTTCTATTCTATACTTCTATCCGACTTCTATTCTATACTTCTATCCGACTTCTATTCTATACTTCTATCCCGACTTCTATTCTATACTTCTATCCCGACTTCTATTCTATACTTCTATCCCGACTTCTATTCTATACTTCTATCCGACTTCTATTCTATACTTCTATCCCGACTTCTATTCTATACTTCTATCCCGACTTCTATTCTATACTTCTATCCGACTTCTATTTTATACTTCTATCCCGACTTCTATTCTATACTTCTATCCCGACTTCTATTCTATACTTCTATCTGACTTCTATTCTATACTTCTATCCCGACTTCTATTCTATACTACTATCCGACTTCTATTCTATACTTCTATCCGACTTCTATTCTATACTTCTATTCCGACTTCTATTCTATACTTCTATCCCGACTTCTATTCTATACTTCTATCCGACTTCTATTCTATACTTCTATCCGACTTCTATTCTATACTTCTATCCCGACTTCTATTCTATACTTCTATCCCGACTTCTATTCCATACTTCTATCCGACTTATATTCTATACTTCTATCCCGACTTCTATTCTATACTTCTATCCGACTTCTATTCTATACTTCTATCCCGACTTCTATTCTATACTTCTATCCCGACTTCTATTCTATACTTCTATCCGACTTCTATTCTATACTTCTATCCCGACTTCTATTCTATACTTCTATCCCGACTTCTATTCTATACTTCTAGCCGACTTCTATTTTATACTTCTATCCCGACTTCTATTCTATACTTCTATCCCGACTTCTATTCTATACTTCTATCTGACTTCTATTCTATACTTCTATCCCGACTTCTATTCTATACTACTATCCGACTTCTATTCTATACTTCTATCCCGACTTCTATTCTATACTACTATCCGACTTCTATTCTATACTTCTATCCCGACTTCTATTCTATACTTCTATCCGACTTCTATTCTATACTTCTATCCCGACTTCTATTCTATACTTCTATCCGACTTCTATTCTATACTTCTATCCCGACTTCTATTCTATACTTCTATCCGACTTCTATTCTATACTTCTATCCCGACTTCTATTCTATACTTCTATCCCGACTTCTATTCTATACTTCTATCCGACTTCTATTCTATACTTCTATCCGACTTCTATTCTATACTTCTATCCCGACTTCTATTCTATACTTCTATCCCGACTTCTATTCCATACTTCTATCCGACTTCTATTCTATACTTCTATCCCGACTTCTATTCTATACTTCTATCCGACTTCTATTCTATACTTCTATCCGACTTCTATTCTATACTTCTATCCCGACTTCTATTCTATACTTCTATCCCGACTTCTATTCTATACTTCTATCCGACTTCTATTCTATACTTCTATCCGACTTCTATTCTATACTTCTATCCCGACTTCTATTCTATACTTCTATCCCGACTTCTATTCTATACTTCTATCCGACTTCTATTTTATACTTCTATCCCGACTTCTATTCTATACTTCTATCCCGACTTCTATTCTATACTTCTATCTGACTTCTATTCTATACTTCTATCCCGACTTCTATTCTATACTGCTATCCGACTTCTATTCTATACTTCTATCCGACTTCTATTCTATACTTCTATTCCGACTTCTATTCTATACTTCTATCCCGACTTCTATTCTATACTTCTATCCGACTTCTATTCTATACTTCTATCCGACTTCTATTCTATACTTCTATCCCGACTTCTATTCTATACTTCTATCCCGACTTCTATTCCATACTTCTATCCGACTTATATTCTATACTTCTATCCCGACTTCTATTCTATACTTCTATCCGACTTCTATTCTATACTTCTATCCCGACTTCTATTCTATACTTCTATCCCGACTTCTATTCTATACTTCTATCCCGACTTCTATTCTATACTTCTATCCGACTTCTATTTTATACTTCTATCCCGACTTCTATTCTATACTTCTATCCCGACTTCTATTCTATACTTCTATCTGACTTCTATTCTATACTTCTATCCCGACTTCTATTCTATACTACTATCCGACTTCTATTCTATACTTCTATCCCGACTTCTATTCTATACTACTATCCGACTTCTATTCTATACTTCTATCCCGACTTCTATTCTATACTACTATCCGACTTCTATTCTATACTTCTATCCTGACTTCTATTCTATACTTCTATCCGACTTCTATTCTATACTTCTATCCCGACTTCTATTCTATACTTCTATCCGACTTCTATTCTATACTTCTATCCCGACTTCTATTCTATACTTCTATCCGACTTCTATTCTATACTTCTATCCCGACTTCTATTCTATACTTCTATCCCGACTTCTATTCTATACTTCTATCCGACTTCTATTCTATACTTCTATCCGACTTCTATTCTATACTTCTATCCCGACTTCTATTCTATACTTCTATCCCGACTTCTATTCTATACTTCTATCCGACTTCTATTCTATACTTCTATCCGACTTCTATTCCATACTTCTATCCGACTTCTATTCTATACTTCTATCCCGACTTCTATTCTATACTTCTATCCGACTTCTATTCTATACTTCTATCCCGACTTCTATTCTATACTTCTATCCGACTTCTATTCTATACTTCTATCCCGACTTCTATTCTATACTTCTATCCGACTTCTATTCTATACTTCTATCCCGACTTCTATTCTATACTTCTATCCGACTTCTATTCTATACTTCTATCCCGACTTCTATTCTATACTACTATCCGACTTCTATTCTATACTTCTATCCGACTTCTATTCTATACTTCTATCCCGACTTCTATTCTATACTTCTATCCGACTTCTATTCTATACTTCTATCCGACTTCTATTCTATACTTCTATCCCGACTTCTATTCTATACTTCTATCCCGACTTCTATTCTATACTTCTATCCCGACTTCTATTCTATACTTCTATCCCGACTTCTATTCTATACTTCTATCCCGACTTCTATTCTATACTTCTATCCGACTTCTATTCTATACTTCTATCCCGACTTCTATTCTATACTTCTATCCCGACTTCTATTCTATACTTCTATCCGACTTCTATTCTATACTTCTATCCCGACTTCTATTCTATACTTCTATCTGACTACTATTCTATACTTCAATCCGACTTCTATTCTATACTTCTATCCGACTTCTATTCTATACTTCTATCCCAACTTCTATTCTATACTTCTATCCCGACTTCTATTCTATACTTCTATCCCGACTCCTATTCTATACTTCTATCCCGACTTCTATTCTATACTTCTATCCCGACTTCTATTCTATACTTCTATCCCGACTTCTATTCTATACTTCTATCCAACTTCTATTCTATACTTCTATCCCGACTTCTATTCTATACTTCTATCCCGACTTCTAATCTATACTTCTATCCCGACTTCTATTCTATACTTCTATCCCGACTCCTATTCTATACTTCTATCCCGACTCCTATTCTATACTTCTATCCCGACTTCTATTCTATACTTCTATCCCGACTTCTATTCTATACTTCTATCCCGACTTCTATTCTATACTTCTATCCCGACTTCTATTCTATACTTCTATCCCGACTCCTATTCTATACTTCTATCCAACTTCTATTCTATACTTCTATCCCGACTTCTATTCTATACTTCTATCCCGACTTCTACTCTATTCTATACTTCTATCCGACTTCTATTCTATACTTCTATCCCGACTTCTATTCTATACTTCTATCCCGACTTCTATTCTATACTTCTATCCCGACTTCTATTCTATACTTCTATTCAACTTCTATTCTATACTTCTATCCCGACTTCTATTCTATACTTCTATCCCGACTTCTATTCTATACTTCTATCCGACTTCTATTCTATACTTCTATCCTGTACTTCTATCCCGACTTCTATTCTATACTTTTATCCCGACTTCTATTCTATACTTCTATCCGACTTCTATTCTATACTTCTATCCCGACTTCTATTCTATACTTCAATCCGACTTCTATTCTATACTTCTATCCCGACTTCTATTCTATACTTATATCCCGACTTCTATTCTATACTTCTATCCCGACTTCTATTCTATACTTCTATCCGACTTCTATTCTATACTTCTATCCCGACTTCTATTCTATACTTCTATCCGACTTCTATTCTATACTTCTATCCCGACTTCTATTCTATACTTCTGTCCGACTTCTATTCTATACTTCTATCCCGACTTCTATTCTATACTTCCATACTGACTTCTATTCTATACTTCTATCCCGACTTCTATTCTATACTTCTATCCCGACTTCTATTCTATACTTCTATCCCGACTTCTATTCTATACTTCTATCCAACTTCTATTCTATACTTCTATCCCGACTTCTATTCTATACTTCTATCCAACTTCTATTCTATACTTCTATCCGACTTCTATTCTATACTTCTATCCAACTTCTATTCTATACTTCTATCCGACTTCTATTCTATACTTCTATCCGACTTCTATTCTATACTTCTATCCCGACTTCTATTCTATACTTCTATCCAACTTCTATTCTATACTTCTATCCGACTTCTATTCTATACTTCTATCCAACTTCTATTCTATACTTCTATCCGACTTCTATTCTATAATTCTATCCTGTACTTCTATTCTATACTTCTATCCGACTTCTATTCTATACGTCTATCCCGACTTCTATTCTATACTTCTATCCGACTTATTCTATACTTCTATCCTGTACTTCTATCCCGACTTCTATTCTATACTTTTATCCCGACTTCTATTCTATACTTCTATCCGACTTCTATTCTATACTTCTATCCCGACTTCTATTCTATAGTTCAATCCGACTTCTATTCTATACTTCTATCCCGACTTCTATTCTATACTTCTATCCCGACTTCTATTCTATACTTCTATCCCGACTTCTATTCTATACTTCTATCCGACTTCTATTCTATACTTCTATCCCGACTTCTATTCTATACTTCTATCCCGACTTCTATTCTATACTTCTATCCCGACTTCTATTCTATACTTCTATCCGACTTCTATTCTATACTTCTATCCCGACTTCTATTCTATACTTCTATCCAACTTCTATTCTATACTTCTATCCGACTTCTATTCTATACTTCTATCCCGACTTCTATTCTATACTTCTATCCCGACTTCTATTCTATACTTCTATCCGACTTCTATTCTATACTTCTATCCGACTTCTATTCTATACTTCCATCAAAAAGGTACTCAATTCGCCAGGAAGTTCACTGGCAAAGTCACACAATTTTCAGGTCGCGGCAGTGTAAACTGAGCCTAACAGGATGACTTTTTGTTTACCAAAGTATTATGTAACATAAAGAATTTTTTGTTTTTTTTGTTCTTGTTTTTCATAAAAACTGTTTACCCAGCTTTTTTTTTTTTTGGGGGGGGGGGGGGTTGGAAATTCTTTTATTAATCTCAGTGCTGTTGATCAGCCTCCCTGTGGTGACAACAGTGGACCACGCCTGCACAATGAGTAGTCATTGTTGGAAGCAGTGACTGACAGCACAGACGCACAATCGGGTGGCATTATCTTAATGAAAGCTGAAGATAAAAAAAAAATTTAAAACAACTTTTGGCAATAACATGAACATGTTGAAGCTGATATGAGATTTTGTTGATTAGATCTAGTTTAAAAATATTACATATAAAATGATATATCAATCAATAAATATATATGAAATTTTATTGATTAGATATACTTTAAAAATATTGCATAAAAATAAATAAATAATAAATAAAATAAATAAATAAATATATATATGAAATTTTATTGATTGAGTTTAGATCTACTTTAAAAATATTGCATAAAATAAATAAATAATATATAAATAAATAAAAATATATGAGATGTTATTGATTGAGTTTAGATCTACTTTAAAAATATTCCATAAAATAAATAAATACTATAGAAATAAATAAATAAATAAATGTATATGCGATTTTATTGATTGAGATATACTTTTAAAAAAATTCCATATAATAAATAAATACATATATATATATATATATATATATATATATATATATATATATATATATATATATATGAGATTTAATTGATTGAGTTTAGATCTAATTTATTTATTTATTTATATATTATTTATTTTATGGAATATTTTTAAAGTATATCTAAGCTCAATCAATAAAACATCATATATTTTTATTTATTTATATATTATTTGTTTATTTTATGCAATAATTTTAATGTAGATGTACTTTAAAAATATTGTATAAAATAAATAAATAAGATATAAATAAGTAAATAAATATTTATGAGATTTTATTGATTGAGTTTAGAGTTTAGAGCTACTTTAAAATTTTACATACAATCAATAAATAATATTAAAATAAATAAACAAAATATATGGGATTTTATTGATTGAGTTTAGATCCTATTTTAAAAAAAATATTAAATAAAATAAATAATATATAAATAAATAAAAATATATGAGATTTTATTGATTGAGTTTAGATCTACTTTAAAAATATTCCATAAAATAAATAAATACTATATAAATAAATAAATAAATAAATATATATGTGATTTTATTGATTGAGTTGAGATATACTTTTAAAAAAAACTCCATATAATAAATCAATAATAAAGAAATACATATATATATATATATATATATATATATATATATATATATATATATATATATGTATGAGATTATATTGATTGAGTTTAGATCTAATTTATTTATTTATTTATTTATATATTATTTATTTTATGGAATATTTTTAAAGTATATCTAAGCTCAATCAATAAAATATCATATATTTTTATTTATGTATATATTATTTGTTTATTTTATGCAATAATTTTATTGTAGATGTACTTTAAAAATATTGTATAAAATAAATAAATAAGATATAAATAAGTAAATAAATATTTATGAGATTTTATTGATTGAGTTTAGAGCTACTTTAAAATTTTACATACAATCAATAAATAATATTGAAATAAATAAAAATAAAAAATATATGGGATTTTATTGATTGAGTTTAAATCTACTTTAAAAATATTAAATAAAAATAAATAAATAATTTTGAAATAAATAAATAAATATAAATATAAAAATATTTGTTAAAAGTTAAGAGAAAGATAAATCCATAACAATTTTTTTTTACTATTTTTGTTTCTCTCCCCGTTGCTCTTGTTGCCTTTTTTGACAGATGTTCCCTAGTCGGCCTAGTCAAGCTGTCTAACATGGTGGCGTAAAGATCAGGTTGAGTAGGTGTATGGAATGGACATGAGTGAACTGCAAGGAATGCGCGAGAATCAGACTTCTGTCGTATACTGTGAGCTTCTCATTTTCTCCCACTGGGCCTCAATCTCCCACTTGAATGTGCTATCCAGCTGATGCATCTAAAAAGGTACTAATCCCTTCATGGAAACTATGAGGTCCATGCCACGCTGTACAAAACACACAAGCAGAATCGCACAGGAGGCAAACAATGGGAGCCTCGATTGCAAGCAGCAATAGTATTAATTAAGCTCCCACAATGTATATAGCGGATGGGCCAAAAGACAATGGCGGAGAAATCTCTGGGTTAATGTAAGACAGAGGTTCTTAGGAGATTTCAGCCCCGTATTGTGAAGAGTGAATGAAAAGAGCATCTCACTTCTGTTCAACAAATAATCCCTCGCCAAATTTCTGGTGAAATAATTAGCTGAGCCTCTTAATTCATCACAGATTTCCTCATTTGACACAGAGGGAACCTTACACGCTGAATAAGCTCTTTCTGTACGGAAGCCAGTTGGCAGAGAGGTGGCTCCATTTCCAACCATGGGCTCAGGCAGGAACCTTCTTTTTGTTCGGAGGGGAAAATAATCAGCAGTAATTCTTCTTGTTCAGCTGTGGGCTGTTGGCTGGAAATAAAGACAGAAATACTGTTTGTGTCACTCAAGTAAACTTGCTTTAGAAAGCCCGTGGGTATGGAGGAAATTTGCCCCATACTCCGGGATGACCCAGTTCTTCAGAAAAAAAGGGGGGGGGGGACTGACATTTGGGAACTGTTATTCATGTAAGCTCCATGTTTTGGAGAGGTCCATTTTAAGAGAGAAGAATTAACTTCGGGCCTCCAGGAAAAGATTGACAACCACGAGAAATAAGATGTCAAAACTCATAAAATAATAGCCCTACCCCTAAGCTACATTTAGATATATCCAACCAGTGCCACCCAAGGCATATGACTTACTTATGGTCTTGATGGGACTGTTTTTATATTATGTTTCTATGGAACATAGCTGGAGTGCTCCCAAATTATTCAGGACAATTATTGCTTGTATAAAATAGTCATCGGCAGAGCAAAATTACGGATTTTGCCAAAGCGGACACTTTCAATTTCACTCAACTTGTTTGAAAAATTAACCTTTTTTTTTTCCGAGGGTGGGGGTTTAGGTTTATTTGGGGTGTAGAACTAGATGACCCAGTTTTTCAGTAAAAGAAAAGGGGGGAAAAATGGACATTAGGGACTTGTTGTTGGTCTGATACCCATGGAAGCTCTGTGTTTTGGATAGGTCCATTTTAAGAGAATTAACTACGGGCCTCCAGGAAGACACTGACAACCAGGAGAAATAGGGTGGCAAAGCCCATAACATAATAGACCTACCCCTAACCTAAATTTAGATATATCCAACCAATCAGGTGCCACCAGTGCCACCCAAGACTTGCGACTTACTTCTGGTCTTGATGGGACAGTTTCTATATTATGTTTCTATGGAACATAGCTGGAGTGCTCCCAAATTATTCAGGACAATTAGATTGCTTGTATAAAATAGTCATCGGCAAAGAAAAATTGTGGATTTTGCCAAAGTGGACACTTTCAATTTTAACTGGTTTGAAAAATGAACCTCTTTTTTTTTTTAAACTGTGGGTTTTTATTTAGGGGTGTAGAACTGGATGACCCAGTTCTTCAGTAAGAAAAGGGGGAAAAAATGGACATTAGGGAACTGTTGTTGGTCTGATACTCATGAAAGCTCTATGTTTTGGATGGGTCCATTTTAAAAGAGAAGAATAAACTTCAGGCCTCCAGAAAGAGAGGTGAGAAAAAGGGTGACAAAGCCCATATCATAATAGTCTTACCCCTAACCTAAATGTAGATAATAGATATATCCAACCGATCAGGTGCCACCAGTGCCACCCAATACATATGACTTACTTCTGGTCTTGATGGGACTGTTTCTATATTATTTTTCTATGGAACATAGCTGGAGTGTTCCCAAATTGTTCAGGACATTTAAATTGCTTGTGAAAAATAGGCATCGGCAAAGCAAAATTACGTATTTTGCCAAAGCGGACACTTTCAATTTCACTCAACTGGTTTGAAAAATGTACCTTTTTTTTTTTTTTTTTTTTCAAGGGTGGGGGTTTTTTGTTTATTAGGGTTGTAGAACTGGATGACCCAGTACTTCAGTTAAAAAAAGGGGGGGGGGGGAATGGACATTAGGGAACTGCTCTTGGTCTGATACTCATGGAAGCTCCACGTTTTGGTTGGGTCCATTTTAAAAGAGAAGAATAAACTTTGGGCCTCCAGGAAGAGACTGACAACCAGGAGAAATTGGATGGCAAAGCCCATAACATAATTGTCTTACCCCTAACCTAAATGTAGATATATCCAACCGATCAGGTGCCACCAGTGCCACCCAAGACATATGACTTACTTCTGGTCTTGAAGGGACTGTTTCTATAATATGTTTCTATAAGACATAGCTGGAGTGCTCCCAAATTATTCAGGGCATTTAGATTGCTTATGAAAAATAGGCATCGGCAAAGCAAAATTACGGCTTTCGCCAAAGTGGACATTTTCAATTTCACTCAACTGGTTTGAAAAATTGACCCTTCTTTTTCGAGAGTGTGGGGCTTTTGGTGTACTTTCTTTCATTTTGAGCTCTTTGTAGTTGTGTTTGTTTTTCATCGATTTTTGTGTGCTGCTTTATTTTTTATTGTATTTTTATTCACTGCCTCTTTTTTTACCTAATCAGTCACTACTATTACCATTGCCCAGTGGTGTCACTATGGTTAGTGTCACCAGGTGCAGGAAAACATGGTGTCACCCCCCCCCCCCCGCCCCCCAGGGTATTAAAACATGGTGTCAACATATCCACCCTCACACTTCTACTACCCCTATATCCACCTCTCCTCTCCACATACACTTTATACTGCCCCTATACCCACCTCTCCTTATACCCCTCCTACTACCCACCTCTTCTCTCTACATACCCCTTCTACTACCCATCTACCCACGTCTCCTCTCACAGGCACCCTCCACAATCTCCCATTGTACAGAAAGTCCCCTCATTTCTCCATTACTCTGTTCTTCTTTCCATATTTATCCACTTTAATTCCTCACACTCTATTTCCTCCCTCTCATTCATTGCTGCCAGTCCTATGCTTTCACCCCTCACATGTTATGGTCACCCGCCCTCTCATATCACATCTGCCATTATGGTGTCTACTCAGCTCCTCCATTCACATACGGCACCCTGTGACTCTTCCCTCTGACACAACCCTCTGCTCTCCCTTCCCCTCCCGCCCATCCCGGTATCCCTCCCCATTCTTTCTCTCACTCTCTCTCCCACCGCCTCCATCACTGCACAGTGCACAGCACTTTGGTCTGGCCACTGTCCTCACTATCGTCTCCCTCCCCACCAGATTGGACAGGGAGCCTTTAATCGGGTGGGCTGACTACAACAATGCTCCCTGCATCCCTATTGGCTCTAAGGTGGCCATGTAGGTTTCACGCCGCCCATTCTGTAAACATTTGTGTTTCAAGAATCATGTTGGTTGGTTGTCAGAAACCATGAAATCAGACCGAGACAGAAGTACAGTTAAATAAAAGTAAAAAGAACAAACGTAGTCAAAACATAGCCAGAGTTCAGGAACGGGAACGGATAGTCAGACACGCCAAACGTCAGGGAGCCGGAGATGAGCGTAGTAAAACAGCAAGCAGAAGCCAGAAGGGATGTCAGCCAAGCAAGTCTTTTAACAGGAATGCAGGAGAGCGTCTCTGTGATGTTGACTAAGGCGAAGGCAGAGATCCTCTGGGCTGGACGGCTTAAGTAGGCAGGACTGACGAGCAGGATATCATCAACAGCTGAGTAACTGTGGAAAGATGAGAGCTGGCTATTAGCCAACAGCTGAGCGGCCAGCTCAGAGAAGGAAGGGCTGAGCCCAGCCCTGACATTGGTAAATGATGCGGTCGGACCAGTGGGCCAACACCAGAGGGGTGACACCATCTCAGTCAGATTTCACTTCCTACTTGATAAGGTGTGGGTTGGCTGGGTTAACTCCACATCCACTGTGCACTGTGTCAGATTGATGGCCCCATAGGTGTACGCACAGGGTGTGCCGGATGTGCTTAATCACCCCATGCACATTAGCATTATTGCTCTGTGTTTCCTGGCGGGAAGATGGGAAAGATCTCCCTCTTACCGGCTCTGCCAGAAGAGAAGTGTTTACGTACTTCTCTTTCAATGTGCCAACAGGGGGATCGGTGTGCCAGAGTCATATATATGTATACATACATGTGTGATCTTTAGGCTGCACACACCTATGGATGGCCCCATGGCACTTAGGTTTGAGTTTTGTCTCTATTACCTCCTGTAAGCTTCTCCTGTGATGTACCTATTTATTTTTATATTGGTTCATTTTTTGATTGGTCTTGCTTATCGTTATGGGTCGCCAGGTGTGCATTCGTTCATACGTATGTATTCCCGCCTCCTATTTATATGGTGTTCTATGTAACCCTTTTCATGTATGTTATTTACAGTTGCCAGGGCTGGGCTCAGCCCTTCCTTCTCTGAGCTGGCCACTCAGCTTTCGGCTAATTGCCAGCTCCCATCTCTCCACAGTTATTCAGCTGTTGATGATATCCTGCTCGTCAGTTCTGCCGACTTAAGCCGCCCAATCCAGAGGATCTCTGCCTTCGCCTTGGTCAACATCACAAAGACGATTTCCTGCGATCCTGTTCAAGACCTGCTTTGCTGACATCTCTTCTGGCACCAGATCCTGCTTGCTGTTCCACTTCATTGATCCCTGACTTCTGGCTTGGCTGACTATCCGTTCCGGTTACTGAACTTACTTTACCGAAATGTTATGACTACGTTTGTTCTTTTTACTTTTATTATTAAACAAGTGTGATTTAACTGTACTTCTGTCTCGACCTGATTTCATGGTTTCAGACAACAGTCTGATCTGCACTTGTTGCTTATGTGGCAAATCACTAGCGATGCTATTGAAGCCACCGGTGCTATTGTGTTTTTTGTTCTTTGGTTTACTGTTATTTGTGTGTGTTGTACTACTTGTATTTACATCTCAAATTGAAAGAGCAAAAAAAAAGAATAAAAAAAAATGTGTAATGAGGCAAATGAAGAGTCACTGTCGACCCCTAAACAAGTCATGGATGGATGAAAGGAAGTTCTGTAACCCTTGGTGGTCATTTAACCTCCCCACGTACATTTACTGTGGAGGCGGCGGCTCCTGTGCGCAGCATCACGTACTTATACGCCATTCTGCTTTTCTGGGTCCGGGGCGTGCACACGAGCTGCCAGCCGCCCGCTCCCGCTGTGATTGGACACAGCGGGAGCCAATCAGCGGGTCCAGAGGACTCTATGTCCACCAGCACCTGGCGATCATTGGCGGCACCTACAGAATGGCCACCTGCCTATGTAAACAAGGCAGATCGCCGTTCTGTGACAAGGGAAGGCTGTGATCCTGTGTTCCTACAAAAGCAGAAACACGGATCTCTGCCTTCCCACAGTACAAGCACCTCACACAGTTAGCAAGCACTCCCTAGGAGCACATTTAACCCTTTGATCGCCCCTGATGTTAATCCCCTCCCTGCCAGTGTCATTAGTACAGTGACAGTGCATATTTTTAGCACTGGTCACTATAATAAGTCCCCAAAAAGTGTCAGTTAGTGTCCGATTTGTCCGCCGCAATTTTACAGCTCCGCTATAAGTTGCTGATCACTGCCATTACTAGTAAAAAAAGATTTGAAAAAAATAAAAATTCCTTTAAATCTATCCCATAGTTTGTAGACGCTATAACTTTTGCGCAAACCAATCAATATATACGCTTATTGGGATTTTTTTACCAAAAATATGTAGCAGAATACATATTTGCCTAAATTCGATTTTTTACATTTTTTTTATTGGGTATGTTTTATAGCAGAAAGAAAAAAATATTGTTTTTTTTTAAGTGTTGTTTTTTTGTTTTTTGTTTTTATAGCGCAACAAATAAAAAACACAGAGGTGATCAAATAACAGCAAAAGAAAGCTCTATTTGTGGGGAAAAAAAAGGACATCAGTTTTATTTGGGTGCAGTGTCACACAACCGCGTAATTGTCAGTTAAAATAACGCAGCGCCGTATCGCAAAAAATTGCCTGGTCATGAAGGGCGATAAATCTTCCGGGGCAGAAGTGGTCTATCCTTAGAAGACACCAACTGGAAGAGCCCAGTAGTGGTCTAGGCGGTGATGAAGCGGAAACGAATATGGATTATGAGTAACGAAAAGATAGTTAGAATTTTGCAAGATACTTCTTCGTGGTCCAAGAGAGTTTGGATCCCTTGGATACGATATTTTCAATCTACTTAATTACGGATGAATAGCGGCTGGGGAGAACGTTCGGATTGGGTTGTAGCTTCTTCTTTCACTTCTTCTCCTTTTTCTCTTTCCTTCTTTTTCCTCTTTACTGATGATGTCTTGTTTGACCTTCCAATAGATAAAATTCATCTTCTGTGAGGCATCCTCACAGAAGATGACTTTTATCCATTGGAAGGTCAAAGAAGACATCAAAAATGAAGACAATGTAATGTTTAGTGGTTGTGCCTTGGCGGATATATTACATTACACGTTTGGGACTTGTCCCTACCTAATGAGAATGCCTGTACTTTACACCTATCTTAATCAACACTGGTAACATTTCTGACCTACAGTATATATTGACTTATGTATAGTTGCTATCAGGGCTTTTTTTCAGTGGGAATGCAGTTCCGGCACCTCTGGCACTGAATGTATGTAATGGCTGGTAGGTGCAGGAGGGTCTGGCTGCTGGGGGAATCTGTTATTTTAGGAGGGGATCTATTGTTGCTGGTGGGGGATCTATTGTTGCTGGGAGGGATCAACTATTGAGGGAGGACTCTATTGATGCTGGCTGCTGGGAAATGTATTGTTGCTGGGGTGGATCTATTTTGCTGTGGGGGGAGGTATTGTTATTGGCAAGAGGTCTGTTGTTGCTGGGGTGGGATCTATTGCTGCTGGGGGTCTATTGATTGTGGGGCGTCTCTTGCTGCTGGCTGCAGGGAATCTATTTTACTGCTTTTACTGTTATCAATAACAAATGTCATACAAATTTCGTAGCACCACAAAAATGATATTTGGTTCTGTATTTTCCAAAATGGGTAATACTGGGAGGTGGGTAAGGGGTGGAACCAAGGGACGGTGTTCGAGGTGGGTAGAGCATGGTACCAAGGGACAATGCTCAGAGGTGGGTAGGGGGGCGGAAAAAAGTGGAGTACCTGCACCTATTCTCCGAGAAAAAAAGCCCTGCTTGCTATCATTTTCTACCAAGATACTTTTTCATTTGCCTGCCTGTCATCTATCCCGGCTGCGAAGTGGGCTTTGATTTGAACCTGTATTTGATTAATGGATACATGATTGTCGTGGTATTTTGTAACTTTATGTGGCTCTCGCACCTCCCCTGCAGCTGCAGCATCCCCCCCCCCCCCCATCTCGTCGCAGCAGTCAGCAGCAGAGGCGAGGACAGAACTCCTCAACCAGATCCTGCACTTCTCTGAGCAACCACAGAATGGCTTGTCTCTTCCCAGGGGCGTAACTAGGACCTTCAGGGCCCCCCCGGTGCAATAAACCATAATGGGCCCCCCTGACCACCCCTCCCCCTTCCATTCGACCCCCGGGCCTCCAATTTTGGGAGGGTGTCCATGGATATCCTCCCAGAACTCTGCCTCCCGTATTCCCCCTGGGAAGTGCATCCAGCGCAATCACGGCGTCCCTTTACCATGATGTTTAGCTGATTACATGTAAACAGACTTGCTGGGTATCGGCAGCACTCTCCTCCCACGTTGTGTCTGTGTAAGGAAAGGAAGGCCGTTAACTGCCAAGAATGTCAGTAAATTTTTTACTCTGATAATCAGTGCTGCCTAACAGCGTCACCTATCAGTGCTCATCAATGCCACCTATTAGTGTCCATCAATTCTGCCTATCAGTGCTGCCAACCAGTGATGCATTTCAGTGCCGCCTATCATTGCTCATCAATGCTGCCTATCAGCACCACCTATCAGTGCCCATCAATGCTGCCTATCAGTGCCGCCTATCAGTGCTCATCAATACCACCTATCAGTGCCTCATTTCAGTGCAGCCTATCAGTGCTCATCAATACTGCCTATCAGTGCCCATTAATTCCGCCTATCAGTGCCCATCAGTGCTGCCTAACAGTGCCCATCAATTCTGCCTATCAGTGCCCATCAATGCTGCCTACCAGTGCCCAGTGCCGCCTATCAGTGCCTATCAATGCCACCTATCAATGTCCATCAGTGCCACCTATCTGCGTCCATCAGTGCCACCTATCTGCGTCCATCAGTGCCACCTATCAGTGCTGCTTATCAGTGCTCAATGCCCATCAGTGTCGCCTATCAGTGCTCATTGATGCCGCCTATCAGTGTCCATCAGTGCCACCTATAAGTGCTCATCAATGCTGCCTATCATCGCCTATCAATGCCACCTATCAGTGCCCATCAATGCTGCCTATCAGTGCCACCTATCAGTGCCCATCAGTGCAGCCTATGAGTGCTGCCTATCAGTGCTCATCAATGCCAATCAGTGCCACCTATCAGTGACACCTATCATTGCTCATCAATGCCACCTATCAGTGCCCATCAGTGCCACCTATCAGTGCTGTGTGTCAGTGCAGCCTATCAGTGCCACCTATCAGTGCCACCTATCAGTGCCCATCAGTGCCATCTATCAGTGCTCATAAATGCCCATCAGTGTCATGTCGCATATCCGTGCCACAGATTATTGCTCATCAATGCCACCTATCAGTGCTGTGTATCAGCGCTGCCTATCAGTGCCACCTATCAGTGCCCATCAGTGCCACCTATCAGTGCTCACCAATGCTGCCTATTAATGCCCATCAGTGCCACGCCGCCTATCCGTGCCACAGATTATTGCTCATCAATGCCACCTATCAGTGCTGTGTATCAGCGCTGCCTATCAGTGCCACCTATCAGTGCCCATCAGTGCCACCTATCAGTGCTCACCAATGCTGCCTATTAATGCCCATCAGTGCCACGCCGCCTATCCGTGCCATAGATCATTGCTCATCAATGCCACCTATCAGTGCTGCGTATCAGTGCTGCTTATTAGTGCAGCCGATCAGTGCTCCTCAATGCTCCCCTCTCCGTCCTCCCTCCTCTTTCGCACGGGATGACACAGCTGGTTCTGATCTGCTGGTTTTCCCCCCACCGCTCTCCCGTATCACGGGAGGTGTGAGCTCCTTAGCTTCACCCTTGACTTCCCGCAAAGCACACATAGGAGAGGGGAGCGAAGGAGCAGGTTGGCTGTGTCATCCCATGCGAGAGAGGAAGGAGGGAGGGAGGGAGGGGGAGCAGGGAGAACTGTCGGCTCTGAGCTGTATGAGAGATACGCTCTCCGCTCAGAGCTGTGGGACTAGCAACCCCACTGGGGCCCCTTGACAGTGGCGGAATGCCAGGGCCCGGTCGCAAGTGCGACTGCTGCGACCCTAGTAGTTCCACCATGGTCTCTGCCCCCCATCTCAGCAGTCAGCAGCAGAGAGGAGGACAGAACTCCTCCATCAGTTCCTGCGCTTCTCTGTGCAACCACAGAGAGGGTTGTCTCTTGCCCTCGTCTCTGCAGTCAGGAGCAGAGAGGAAGACAGAACTCCTCCTACAGATCCTGCGCCTCTCTTTGTACCCCCTCATCAGTGGCGTAACTAGAACTTTCAGGGCCCCGGTGCAAGAAACCATGGAGGGCCCCCCTGACCTCCGGACAGGGCCCTTCCCTGGCCCCTCCTATCCAGGCAGTAGGACCTGGATAGGAGGGGGAACAAATCCCCTCCATTTTTCTCCTGCAGCCACTGAATGCCTATCAGAGGGAGAGGAGAAGAAGCAGACTTTTAGTGACTGCAGGAGAAAAATGGAGGGGATTTGTTCCTCTAAATGCCCCCCCATCCAGGTGTTCAGGGGCAACATGTGCGCTATTGCAATTGTGACCCATGTAGTTATGCCCCTGGGATGAGTGGCAGCGGTGGTGGTGGGGGATGGGATCAGTGGCAGCAGTGGTGGTTGGGGAGGGATAGGATCAGTGGCATCGGGTGTGGTGGGGGATGGGATGAGTGGCAGCGGTGGGGGGGATGGGATCAGTGGTGGTTGGGTGTGGATGGGATGAGTGGCAGCGGTGGTGGTGGGGGGATGGGATGAGTGGCAGCGGTGAGGGGGGACGGGATGAGTGGCAAGGGTTTTGGTTGGGGGGGGTGGGATCAGTGGTAGGGGGGATTGAATGGGATGAATGGCAGAGGTGGTGGGGGGAATGGGATCAGTGGCAAGGGTGATGGTTGGAGGGGGATGGGATGGGATGAGTGGTAGTGGAAGGGGGATTGGATGGGATGAGTGGCAGCGGTGGTGGGAGGATGGGATCCGTGGCGAGGGTGGTGGTTGGGGGGTGGGATGGAATGAGTGATGAGGAGGGGAATGGTATCAGTGGCAAGGATGGTGGTTGCGTGATGTGATCAGTGGCAGTAGTGGTCATGGTGGGGTGGATCAGTGGCAGCAGTGGTTGTGTGAGGGGTATCAGGGTATCAGTGGCAGTAGTTGTGGTGGTGTGGGGGGGTATCAGTGGAAGTAGTGGTGGTGGTGATGGGGAGGGGGGTATCAGTAGCAGTAGTGGTGTGGGGGGGTATCAGTGGCAATAGTGGTGGTGGGGGGTATCAATGGTAGTAGTGATGGTGGTGGTGGTGGGGGGTATCAGTGGCAGTAGTGGTGGTGGTGGTGGTGTGGGGGGTATCAGTGGCAGTAGTGGTGGGGGGTATCAGTGGCAGTAGTGGTGTGGGGGGAATCAGTGAGTAATATTGAGGGATGGGTTCCCCTCACTTGCAGATCACTTGGTTCCCCCTCCTTGCTAGGTCTTGCTTGGACGAGCAGAGAGGATGGGCGGGGCCTGTGAGTGCAGGCGGAGTCGGAGAAGACAGGCGGAGCGGGCGGGGACTGTGCCCGTGAATGGGGGCGGAGAGGATGGGCAGAGAGGTTGGGCAGAGTGGGCGGAGAGAATGGGGACTGTGCCAGTGAGTGCGGGAGGAGAGGATGGGTGAAGAGGATGGGTGGAGCGGGGGGGGACTGTGCAGTGTGCCCATGATTAAGGGGCGGGGAGGACGGGCGGAGCAGACGGGGACTCCCCGTGAATGACAAGTGTAGTAGTTTACTATCTCCCGGGCGGCGGTGGGCCCCCCTACAGTGGCGGAACTCAAGGGCCCAGTCACAAATGGTGTGACCCTGGTAATTCCACCACTGCCCCTCATCTCTGCCTCCCCTGGTCTCAGCATTTAGTGATCCGGCAGCTGACTACAGCCCTTCTCTGGTCCTCCTCAAGACCCTGCACTTTTTGCTTCCCAGTTCCGCCCTCAGCTTCTTCCCGGTAGCAGCAGAAAGGGAGGTACACTGTGATGTAAGGGAGGGTGGGGGACTCTTGACCTCTGATGGTGGAGGGGGCTCTTGACATCTGATTAGTCCTACAGATACAACCGGCCCTTTGATGGCGACCAAAATACAGATGCAGCCCGCAATGAAATTGAGATCGACGCTGCATTAAATGATTTCACGGAGCCTTCATAGTAGCATACTAATGATAGATCTCTTCCTCTATCTCCAACCACAGAACCAGTATAAATCTATAAAGAGAGACCCCAGCCACTTTTGTCGCAGCACACTTTCCTCAGGCACCACAACGTGGATCCAGGAGATGGTTCAGGCCCCCATGTCTGGTTTTAATAAAGTTTAACTTGCTCAGCATCATCCTCCCTGTCGGTTAGTTGTGTATTGTTATTATGCTGCCATGTAGGCACCAGGAAACCTGGAAATTTGATCAAATGCTTACCGTAATTTTCCATTCCTGGTGCCTATCCATGGCAGCATACAGACCCACACTTAGTATAATTACTGAGAATGCAGCCAGTCTCTGTCTCTCTCCTGTATGCAGTCCAGTGGGATGATTTATAATTTGTAGGAAAGTGGGAGTGCTTCTGAAATATGTAAAGTGAGGGGGTATCAGTAAACTATGGAAGGCCAAAAATATATCTAAACCAGTGGTTGCCAACCTTTTGGACCTCACGGACCACTAAATTCACAGTTTTGAATCACGCGGACCACGAACATGAATTTTACATACCTTATACACACAATGCCCTAGCTCTCTGCCCCCCCCCCCCCCCAGATCACGCTGCTGCCTTATACACAATGTTGCTGCTCTCTGTCCTCCTCCCCCTGGATCACACTGCTGCCTTATACACACAATGCTCCAGCACTCTGCCCCCCTCTCCCTAGATCACACTGCTGACTTATACACACAATGCTTCGGCTCCCCTCCCCCTTCCCCCTGGATCACACTGTTGCCTTATACACACAATGTTTGGCTCTCTGCCCCTCTCCCCCTGGATCACACTGTTGCCTTATACCCGCAATGCTCTGGCTCCCCTCCCCCTGGATCACACTCCAGCCTTATACACACAATTCTCCGGCTCTCTGCCCCCCTTCCCCTGGATCACACTGCTGCCTTATACACACATTGTTCCGGCTCTCTGCCACCCTGGATCACACTGGTGCCTTTTACACACAATGTTCCAGCTCTCTGTCCCCCCCCCCCCCCGGGAACACACTGCAGCCTTATACACACAATGTTCCGGCTCTCTGCCGCCCCCAACGATCACACTGTTGCCTTATACATGCAATTCTCTGGCTCTCTGCCCCCTCCCTCTGGATCACATTGCTGCCTTATACACAAAATGCTCTGGCTCTCTGCCACCCTCCCCCTGGGTCACACTGCTGCCTTATACACACAATGCTCCAGCTCTCTGCCCCCCCTCCCCCTGGATCACACTACTGACTTATACAAACATTGCCTGGCCCTCCGCCCCCTCCCCCTGGATCATACTACTGCCTTATACACACAATGCTCTGGGCTCTCTGCCCCCCTCCCCCTGGATTTCACAGCTGCCTTATACACAGAATGATCCGGCTCTCTGCCCTCTCCCCTGGATCACACTGCTGCCTCTTACACACAATGCTCCGGCTCTCTTCCCCTCCCCCCGGATCACACTGCAGCCTTATGCACACAATGCTGCGGCTCTCTGCCCCCCATCCCCTGGATCACACTGCAGCCTTATACACACAAAGCTCCAGCTCTCTGCCCCCCCCCCCCGGATCACACTGCTGCCTTATACACACAATGCTCCTGCTCTCTGCCCCCCTTCCCCTGAATCACACTACTGCCTTATACACACAATGCTCCTGCTCTCTGCCCCCCTTCCCCTGAATCACACTACTGCCTTATACACACAATGCTCCTGCTCTCTGCCCCCATTCCCCTGAATCACACTGCTGCCTTATACACACAATGCTCTGGCTCTCTGCCCCCTCCCCCTGGATCACATTGCTGCCTTATATACACAAAGCTCTGACTCTCTGCCCACCCCACCCCCGATCACACTGCTGCCTTATACACACATAGCTTCAGTACTCTGTCCCTTCCTCCCCCTTGTACTCTGCATATTCCAGGTGAGGTCTTACTAATGATTTGTACAGGGGGGCAAAATGATATCTCTCTCTCTCTGGAGTCCATACCTCTCTTATACAAGAAAGGATTTTGCTCGCTTTGGAAACTGCAGCTTGGCATTGCATGCTATTATTGAGCTTATGATCTACCAAAACCCCCAGATCCTTCTCCACCATTGATTCCCCCAGTTGTATGTCCCCTAGTATGTATGATGCATATTCTTAGCCCCCCAAGTGCATAACTTTACATTTATCAAGATTAAACCTCATTTGCCACTTAGTTGCCCAATTAGACAGTGCATTGAGGTCGGCTTGTACATTGGAGACATCCTGTAAGGACGTTATTCCACTGCATAGCTTGGTGTCATCTGCAAAGACAGAAATGTTACTTTTAATCCCAGGCCCTATATCATTTATAAGGATATTAAAAAGTAGGGGTCCCAGCACGGTACAGCACTGATAACCTTAGACCATTCAGAGTAAGAATCATTAACCACTACTCTCTGAATTCGGTCTTTTAGTCAGTTTTCTATCCATTTGCAAACTCTTTCCAAGCCTGTAGACTTTACTTTACACATGAGCCGAGTGTGGGGAACTGTGTCAAACGCTTTTGCAAAAGTATACCATGTCCACAGCCACCCCTCTGTCCAAGGTTTTACTTACCTCCTTATAAAAAGAAACCAGCTTTGTTTGACAACTTCTGTCTTTCATGAATCCATGCTGTCTGTTGCTTAAAATATTTTTTTTCCAGCAAAAACTCGTCTATGTGGTCTTTTATTAAACTCTTCAGTATCTTCCCGACTATGGAAGTTAAACTAACGGGTCTATAGCTACTTGGTAAAGACTTTGATCCCTTTTTAAATATGGGCACCACATTGGCCCTACACCAATCCAGTGGTACTATTCCCGTCATTAACAAGTCCCTAAATATTCGAAACAATGGCCTTGAAATAACAGAGCTCAATTCTTTTAGGATCCATGGGTGGATGCCATCTGGCCAAGGTGCTTTATCCACCTTTATTCTGTCTAAATATTTATGGACCATATCACTTTTGAGCTATTGTGGATCATTTGGGGCTGTGTCACTACCCCCCCTATTACGGAAATGAGCTCTACCATGCTCCTGGGTATACAGTACACAGAGCTGAAGAAAGTATTTAATAAATTTGGCTTCTCTTTGTCCCCAGTCACCCACACTAGATTATTTTGTAAAGGGCCTACATGCTCAGACCTGACCTTTTTCTATTGATATATTTGAAGAACTTTTTGGGGTTTGTCCTACTATCTTTTTACAATCTTCATTTTGAATTTTTGCATACTTGATCTCCTTTTTACATATTCTGTTATATTCTTTGTTACATTTAAACGATGATAGTGTTCCTTTATTTTTATATTTTTTAAAAGCTCTTATTTTATTATTTATAGCCATTTTAACTTTTGATTGTGGGATGTGGGACTCACTTGTAAATTATGCCCATAGTTCCTTAATATGAAGGGTAGAGGGAAAATTCTGCAGTTTGCACAATATTGGAATTACTGGAAATATTTTAAAATATTCTTGGCAATAAGAGTACATCTGAAATATGCTCAAAGTATCCATGAAGACAAAAAAGGACACTATGGTCTTTCATTGAACACAACAGCCCGCACTTTAAAATTAATACATATTTAATTATCATTATAGAGTTAACACATCTAGATTTTTACAGGTAACACAACAGTTATTAACAGAGCGCCATGTCTAATGTGCTGTCATTAAAAACCAGAGTAAGACTTTGAGGTCACGACAACAGTAGCAAAGCGATAACAACACTGTCCCAACAAGTTATCTCTGAAAATATATACTCTCACTAATATATACATTTATTCATAAAATAAATAGTCATTAAAAAAAAAAATCAGCGAACTTAAGAAATACAAAAAAAAAAAAAAGTGATGACTTAATTTTTTTTACATAGCTTTGGATTCTTAATATTACACCTTACACGTGCGTTTTGTAAGAGGGAGGAAGTGAGGATCAGAGTGAAAGGTATCAAAGTGAAAGGTATCTGATCAACAGGTATCTCATTGACATTGATAACAAAACAGAATCGATGGTCAGGTCATGATGGCCTTGATGACTTTATTTATGTCATCTTGCATGTTTTTGCCTTTTTATACTTATTTCTGTATATTGCATATAATATACTATATGGCCAAAGGTTTCTTGGACATTCCATTTCAAAACCATAAAGAGTTGCCCTCTCTTGTGGTTTTACCAGCCTGCGCTCTCCTGGGAAGGCTTAAAGTGGTTGTAAACCCTTACATATACCCACTTGTCTCTTATTTGAGACAAGTACACACTATAGAGGGATATGCTTTGTTCATATTTCATATCTGAGGTTTACAACCACTTTAACTTAGAAAAAAAAATCTGTAGGAATTTGTGAAATTTCGGCCACAAAAAGCATTTGTGAGGTCAAGTACTGATGTTGGATTAAGGGATCTGGCTCACAATTGATGTTCTGACGAATTCCAAAGGAGATCATTGGGGTTGAGGTCAGGACCCATTAGGGTTGAGGTCAGGACCCTGTACAGGCCACTCAAGTACTTTTACACCAACCCATGTCTTTATGGACCTTCAATATTTTGAAGGGGGTGTCCACAAACTCTTGACCATATAGTATGCATACACACAGTGACCAGAAAAATCAGAAACCTGCCTTTACAGCAGATTTGGGCCCACCCTATCACTGTATCATAACATGACGATATATGTAACAGGAATCATCTGTTATCACATTTACTACCTATATTTATGGGAAAGCATCAGATTTTTGGAGCCTATTTTTTTTTTCAAATTTTGTAGTAATTCTCATTCTTTTTTTGTTTTGGTATACTTCTCATATTGGTATCAGAGCTTTAATATCTGGGTCTATTGGACTATTCACAAGGTTCTCTAAAGCCTCTTCTGTTTTCTAATATTGGGCATATCAGCAATCTAGTCATGATGGCATTTGGGGATTTGGAGGTATGTTTTCTGAGGGTTCTCCGAGGCCTCTTCTGTTTTTTAATGTTGGGCATATCAGGGATCTAGTGATGATGGCATTTGGAGGTATGGAGGTATGTTTTCTGAGGGTTCTCTAAGGCCTCTTCTGCTTTCTAATATTGGGCATACCAGGGATCTAGTGATGATGGCATTTCGAGATTTGGAGGTACGTTTTAAGATTTTTCACGGTTTTTACCACTTTGTTACAGAGAATTTGTTTTGGTGGAGTGTGGTACTTTTTGTTCTCTCGATCTGTACACTCAGTGGTGCTGGTTTGAATTTTTTGAGGAAGTTTTTTCTATATTTGATTTGTGTGGGCCAAAAAATGTGACTGAAATGTGGCAAATCATGAATGCAACTGCTATTAAGGATTGGAAGCACCGAACGTTATCAAGATCAGAGATTTATTTTGTAGGGTGAAGGAGCCAAGGGAGCATACCCCTTGGTGTATAGTTGTGTGCGATATCTGGTGGCTTGCACCGTAATGATATATGGCCACACCACAGTACAAAATTTAAGTCCATGATCAATACAAATGTCTTGGCTATATATAGTAGAACTGAAAAGGAACACAGAGACCTTTCCCATCTATGGTAACCCATCAAAGCATATAAAGAGGACCAAAGAGATTAGCACTTGGAACTTAATGTTTGGAAGTTGCAACTACAGTACTATAATCAGTGGAGGAACTACCAGGGTCGCAAAGTCAGGCCCTGGAGTTCCGCCACCGCAGGCCCCAAAATTTCAGGAAGGGAGCCCACTGCAGGACAGTAATAAAGGGTGCCATGACAGGAGTAAAGGGCCCCAGGATCAGTGGGAAGGAACCTAGGCCCGGAGAGATGGGTCCCGGCTGGGAGTCAAAGGTGCCCTTCATGGGTTCTTGAACCAGGGCCCGAAGGTTCTAGTTACGCCTCTGACTATAATGTTACATAGCACCTTTGGGATGAACTTATGGCTCAAGTAGTAGGGTCCCTACCACCATGAAGACATGGTTCTCAACAAGAGTTTCTATTTTTCTGGTCTCTGAGGGTACATATAGCTTTATCTACTGTCTCAAATTTTTTTCTGTTCTCAGTTATTCAAACATTATCCTCAAGACATGGAATGACCTTCCCAATCAAGTCGTCTCTGTCTCTGGGCACAACAGTTCTATGTACAGGTATTTTTAAGACTTCCGTGTTTCTTGGTCCCTATGTGACCCATCACCTCTCACTCCCTGTTTTGTAATAAGATTAAGACTGCAAAAATTATCAGAAGAATTATTAGTACAAAACTTCACATCTTTTTTCTTTAAAAACAAAAAAAAAAAAAAAAAACTAGCATCTCAACAATTTCTTTCATAGAAAGAAAACATTTATAGTTGTATAGTTCTACTGGTGGATAGCAGCATTTTGAAGGAAGAAGAATTGCTTTTTGATTAGTGCTTTCTGCATTCCAGCCAAATGTTCGACTAGGGATTTTTTAATTCCCTTGAGTTACGGCCAAGGCAACAAAGTATCTCTCCTTGAGCTGTTAAACTTTTTGTCTTTGCAAAAAGATACAATTTGGGTAGAATTTTAAAGCAGGATAAACTGGCTTATTCGAATGATTCACAAGTAAGGAAAGATGAAACTGTTAACTATACCTATGCAGAAAGCAACAGTAAGTAGCCAGAGGACTGTCGAGTAGAGCACAATAAGTAGTTGGGCACAAACACAAAAAAATACATAGCATACAGTATATATTAAGATGATTTTCAGTAGTCAAGACACATGTTTTTTTAAATAATGGCTTATTCTGGTTTAAACCTTTGTTCCAGTTTTATGAAAGTTGGGCAAATATGTTAAGTGCACTGTCCCCGTATAAGACTGCTATGTTGTCTTTCTCAGAAAACATTCCCATCGTTGGCTAGTCCCACTCATACCCCAACCTGTCGCACCATTTTTAGCTATGACCGTTTATGTTAACCAGGCTACGTACACTATATTGTCAAAAGTATTGGGACACATGCCTTTACACGCACATGAAGTTTAATGCCATCCCAGGCTTTGTAGGGTCCAATATTGAGTAGGCCCACCCTTTGCAGCTATAACAGCTTCAACTCTTCCGGGAAGGCTGTCCACAAGGTTTAGGAGTGTGTCTATGGGAATGTTTGACCGTTCTAGAAGAGCATTTGTGAGGTCAGGCACTGATGTTGGACATGAAGGCCTGGCTCGCAGTCTCCGATGGAATTCATCCCAAAGTTGTTTTACCTGATTGAGGTCAAGGACTCTGCGCAGCCCAGTCAAGTTCCTCCATCCCAAACTCGCTCGTCCATGTCTTTATGGACCTTGCTTTGTGTCATGTTGGAACAGGAAGGGGCCATCCCCAAACTGTTCCCACAAAGTTGGGAGCATGAAATTGTCCAAATTTTCTTGGTATGCTGACCCCTTAAGATTTCCCTTCACTGGAACTAAGGGGCCAAGACCAACCCCTGAAAAACAACCCCCTACCATAATCCCCCCTCCACCAAATGATTTGGACCAGCGCGCAAAGCAAGGTCCATAAAGATATGGAGTGGTGGAGGAATTTGACCGGCCTGCACAGAGTCCTAACCTTAACCCGATAGAACACCTTTGGAATGAACTAGAGCGGAGACTGCGAGCCAGGCCTTCTCGTTCAACATCAGTGCCTGACCTCACAAATGCAATTCGGGAAGAATGGTCAAACATTCCCATAGACACACTCGTAAACCTTGTAGAAGGCTTCCCAGAAGAGTTAAAGCTGTTATAGCTCAATATTGGAAGGGTGGGCCAACTCAATATTGAACCCGATGGACTAAGACTGGGATGCTTTTAAAGTTCATTTGCGTGTAAAGGCAGGCGTCCCAATACTTTTGACAATATAGTGTACTTGAAGAGTGAAAATTAGGATGGTGCTAAAAAAAAAAAAATGAGGAACTGGTGGTCCGTTTGCGTAAAATTTTTGCCATATTAAGTCATGACATGACTATATTTTGTTACAGACGTGTTAAAATGACTGGCTAATTCTCTACCAACCATACAAGAAAGACATGGAAGTTTTTCGTCAATTCGAAAAAAAATTGACTTGGAATGTTGTATCAATTGGTTACTTTTGAGAGGTGACACAATATTAAACAATTTCAGACATCAGCAGTGGAACCTTAACAGCGAACATGAATAGTTGGTCTTTTTTTTTTTGCAGAATCACATTTGACTACAAAAATTGGCCATCAAACCAATAATACGGAAACAACGGGGGTGCTTCAAGAAATTTCCGACTAAGTAGTAGGCTACTTTCAAGGAGAATCTTGGGGGTTTCCAAGATGCTGTTAGACTTTTACTAGTCAAGCAGTCTCAAGTTTTTGTTTTTTTTTGTAATATCGAAAAGGACTCACTGAGCCAAGCCTGGAAAAACAGACTTAAGTTTGTGTTTTTTTTTGGAAGAAAGTCTGGCCACGAAAATGGCTGCTTATTTGCACGTATGGACATCATACACCCTTACGCACTCTTGGCAGCTGACGTAGCAGCACCAGTGGAAGATGCAGTGACATTTTTCTTTCCTTTTCTCAGTCCTCGTGTTGTGCCCCCGTCCACAGCACAACAGGTCACACCCGTCAATTCCGTGGGAGCTCACGTTGCATATCCTATCTCGAGTTCCAAACGATCCAGTCTCTGGGTTGGGTTCGCAAAAGTTGGGCGAACTCTCGTAGTAGATGAGGTCCCTCTCTGTGGGCGGCTTGAAGAAAGTGTATTTCGGTCTTAGCGTTTCCACCCAACCGCGAGACTCTCTGTGCTTCTCCACCACCATTTCGGAAGCACTGTCGTACTTGTCCTTTAGATAGTCGCCGATCATTCTAAAGTCTGGCTGCGACCACCAGCACGTCTTCACCTCGCAACTTCCAGAGAGTCCGTGACACTTACATTTCAGGTGTCTGTGGTCCATGATAGACTGTGGAAAACAGAAAAGAACAAACTGATGTATAACCTTGAGCTTTGCCAGTGAAAAAAGCATCAACAACATTTGGTTACAGTGTATCGAAAGCCAAAACTTTTTAATAATCTTATTAATAGGAATGGGGGCCCATTGTTGGTATCACTGGAGGGAATAGAGCCCCATCATTGGTATCAGTGGGAGGAACAGTACCCCACCATTGGTGTCTATAAAAGGAATAGTGCCCCATCGTTGGTGTGAGTAGGAGAAATAGTACCCCATTATTGGTGTCAATGAAAGGAATAGTGCCTCATCATTGGTGTCAATGGAAGGAATAGTGCCCCATCATTGGTATCAGTGGGAGGAACAGTACCCCACCATTGGTGTCTATAAAAGGAATAGAGCCCCATCATTGGTATCAGTGGGAGGAACAGTACCCCATCGGTGGTGTCTATAGAAGGAATAGTACCCCATCATTGGTGTCTAGAGAAGGAATAGTGCCCCATCATTGGTGTCAGTGGGAGGAACAGCACCTCATCATTGGTGTCTATAGAAGGAATAGTGCCCCATCACTGGTGTCAGTGGGAAGAATAGTGCCCCATCATTGGTGTCAGTGGGAAGAATAAAGCCCCATCATTGGTGTCAGTAGGAGGAATAGTATCCCATTATTCGTGTCAATGAAATGAATAGTGCCCCATTATTGGTGTCAATGGAAGGAATAGTACCCCATTATTGGTGTCAATGTAAGGAATAGTGCCCCATCATTGGCATCAGGAATAGTGCCCCATTATTGGCATCAATGGAAGGAATAGTGCCCCATCATTGGTGTAAGTGGGGGGAATAATTCTCCATCATTGGTGTCAGTGGGGGGGGGGGGGTGCTCCATCATTGGTGTCAGTGGGAGGAATAGTTCCCTATCATTGGTGTCAGTGGGAGGAATAGTGCCCCATCATTGGCATCAGTGGGAGGAATAGTGGCCCATCATTGTGTCAGTGGAGGGGATAGTACCCCAACATTTTTGTCAGTGGAAGGAATAGTGCCGCATCATTGGTGTAAGTGGGGGGAATAGTACCCCATAATTGGTGTCAGTGGGAGGAATAGTGCCCCATCATTGGTGTCAGTGGGGGGGAATAGTACCCCATCATTTTTGTCAGTGAGAAGAATAGTGCCCCTTTGTTGGTGTCAGTGGGACGAATATTATAACTAAAGGCAACACTTTACTTTAAGTTTTGAATAGACTGGAGAGGGATTAGAATGTCTGTCAGGTTTTTATCGATGTCTATGCCCCCTATTTGTTCTATGCACCTTTATAATTGAACGTAAAAGTGAAAGAATAACCTGAATTTTGCATTGTCCCCAGAAAAGAAATAAAGGGGAAATCTTCCAATGGGGACGCTAGACCTAGTCATAACCAGGGATTCCTCACTTTGATGGGATTTCCTCTCACTTCCTGTTTTGGCTATGAGACAGGAAGTGAATGGAAATCTCCCCAATGAGACACAGATGGCAAAACCCCCCCAAAACGGTTTATAACCCTCCCGCTTGTCCCCACCCAGTGTCACTGCTGCTGCCCAGGACAGAGTGGCTGTGGCCAGGAGGCAGAGCGGCCCCAGTCAGAAAATTCCCCGTTTATCACCCCCTCGCCATGCAGTGACCGAGGGAGAGTAATGCACCCAGTTTTCTCCTTTCTCACTCTTGGCTGTGCTGTGAGCTGGATATTAACTCACCCCTGCCCCCCCCCCCCTTCCTTCTGGTGGCAGTGAAGAACCAATCAGGGAGCAGGAGAGCTTCTAACCAATCAGAGATGGGGAGAGGACTTGCTATGCAGGCATTGAGGAATCTGGGGAATGCAGTCCTTAACACAACACTGCCTAATACAAGTCATTGGGTATTGGACTTCTCTTCCCATAATCCCCTGTATATAGAGGAAGAGGGACCAGAACTTTTCCTAGGCAAAATCTGCAATGATTGGGGGACCAGCACTGGGAAGGGAACAGTGCAAGCACAGGGGTCTGTGCACTGTGTGAGTCGAGAGACTGAGCCTGAGAGACTGAACTATAAGGCGTCATTGTGACTTTGGGCTAGAGCTGGGAGACCTGTTTTTCCTTTTGGGTTCACAGCCAGGGAGGACATGACCTCGAGGAGCCGATCACAAGGACTGAGACTGCTGGGGCGATTGACCGCCAATGCATGTGGAACCAGACCTGGCCCTGATCGGTGAGAGGAGCTACAGATTTTAACCCCCTTACCACCCACAGTTACTGCTTACAGAGACCGCCCCTATTAACCAGCCCATCGGCCATTCTTTATGTAGGTCTTCAAGAGACAGTTACATGTGCACCACCGACAAAAGGGCCCCAACGAAAGCCAGCCAACACTGATATTCAGGCACCAGATACTTCACAGTCACCTCTGGGCATACCCTTTTTGCCAGTAAAGCACACACCCACCCACTATTGGGGCTGTATGCATAGAGTGCACTCAAGGAAACTTTTTGGGAAGCTATTACTGAAAGTTAAGTTGCTTGTGGTCTATTTCTGGTGCGCTAGTATAGAGTGATAGAATATTAATGCTTCAGCTACACAGGTTTAAATAACCAGGTGTGTTGGTGGGGACCGAGTGGGTTAAAGAGTTGTAGCAACAAACAGGGGGTCCATCATACTAATCGGCTCCTGCGGTGGTAGCGCTACACCTTCATAAATGAAAGAACTGAAGTGAAAGGGACAGGCCAGGGACAGACTAACCTCTTTCCTGCACAGGTGCTTTTTTTTTTCTCTAGTGCAGGGGTCTCCAAACTTTCTAAGCAAAGGGCCAGTTTACTGTCGTTCAGGCTTTAGGGGGGCCAAACTGTGCCCAGTGAGAGTAGAAAATGCCCCGGCATCAGTGCCCCATCATTGGTTTTAATGAGAGAAATAGTGACCCATTGTTGATATCAATGAGGAGAATACTACTTCATTGATGGTGTCAGTAGCAGTAGGCGGAATGGTGCCCCATCATTGGTGTCAGTTGGTGGAACATTGCCCCAAGGGCCAGATAAAGGCACGCAAAGGGCCACATCTGGCCCCCGGGCCGCAGTTTGGAGACCACTGCTCTAGTGTATTGAGATGAGGGCCCACCTAATATAGGTGGACCCGGCAATTTTAGTGCAGGGTCTACTTTAAGGACAACAACAATATATTAATTATATTATTATATTATGTGTTAATATAATTTATATTTTATATATGTGTTATATATAATTTATATATGTGTTCTATACTTTATATTATTATTATTATTTCATTATTATAATTATATTATACATTATAATACAATATAACAAGGCCGAGGACTAAGTCATTTACCGTTCTTCCGGCCTCGTTGTTGTGCCTGTTCATGGCGGATCTGGCGTCCGGTCTGTTCTCGCGGGCGTCGGCGAACTCCCGAGACACCATGCTGCCGAAATCCATGTCTTCGCTGCAGCCCCCCCACTTCCAGCCTTCCCCTGGGGGGCCCTTGTGATGGTTGTCGCAGCCGCAGATGGTGGCCGAGCCCTCTGCACAGGCCCGGGTTACGGCGAACGCCACTCCGGCCGAGGCGATGGCGTGAACGAAGGCCGACTCCCTGGTGGCTGCGGAGATACAAAATGATATGGGTTAGATTCTTGGGCAACCATTTCTGTGAAAGTTACATGCTTATGGGTGCGCCCGGTCTGGAACTGTGAAACCTCCGCTAATGACTGTGTTCGGTATCATTATTAGATTACATAATCGTCGCTCTCATTACCATACCTTAAAACATCACAATCTAGACATTTGCATCATCTGTCCTGATGACTGATTGTATATCACTTAAAGTAGAGTTCCACCCACTTTTACAACTCTTCAGCATCCCTCACTAAACTGTGCACTGTAAACAAATTGGATATATATTTTTTTTTTCTCAGCACCTACTGTATATCTGCTGTATTCATTTTTCACTTCCTCCTCCCTGGCCGTGGCGCATCGCATCATTTCCTGTTTGCAATGCCTTCTGGGAAGGGGAGGCAACTTTCTCTGACACTGCCGTTGCTATGGAAACCTGACCTGAAACCTATTACACTGCTTGTGCTGCACTGAGCATGTGCGAGATCTGCAAGGATGAGATCCAGGAAGAAATACAGTCTGGCTTCAGATGCCCACACTTAAGATGGCTACGGCCTGCTGTAAATTTATAAAATAAGAAACTACTGCTATAAACTAACAAAACAGACCTTAGTTTACAGACTATCTTTACTAGAATACATTAAGCGTGTGTATTATAGGGGTATTTTTATTTAAAAAGTATAATTTCGGCCGGAACACCACTTTAAAGTGGATTTAGTATCAGATATAGTTTTTCCTTTTAGAGAATGCCTGACAATCTGCTTTTTTTCCAGAAGAATGGAGCCATCTTTGATCAGGCATCATCCAAGGCCACCATCTACTTCCTGGACAGAAGTGACACAGTCACCTGTGCAGTTCTTGGCTGTGTTTTCCTGACTTGCTACAAAGTTACAATCATAGGTGTGCGCAGCTTATTGCATTAGGGTGTCCACCCCCAAAGCTCAAACACATATGCGTGCATGTATACAGTTTAAAGGTGGGGTTGCCATTGAGACCCCTGCGACCCCTGAAGCTGCACCAGTGGCTCATGGGGTAACCCTACCCTCCCAGGCACATCTGGCACACCCTGTGCACATGCCTATGGTTACAATGTTGCAGTCCAATCCAGGGCTTTTTTACTCCGAGAATAGGTGCAGGAATGCCTCACTTCTGCGTCACCACTTGACTCCGCCCCCCTATCCACCTCCGAGCACCGTTCCTTGGTTCCACCCCTTACCCACCTTCCCAGTATTGCTCCTTTTAGAGAATACAGAAGCAAGTATCATTTTGTGGTGCAAAGTATTTTGTATGGAATTTGTTAATGATAACAAGAAAGTACAGTTGGGCAAAAAGTTTGAGTCGAGCAAAATTTCGGCCCGTACATCGGCTGTTCGCCCTTTTGGCAAACACCCAAGTTTGCGGGGGGCGCTCAGCGGGATGCTCGCCTGCCAGTCACCCCACAATGCACTGCCAGCTGCATAGTGCATAGATGGTTGTTAAGGACCGGGCCGGGAAACCAGCCACTGCATCCCTAACAACGGATGAGTCATCAGCTGTCAATGGGCTTCCCCGCTGACAGCTGAATGAAAAAAGATGAAAAAAAAAACAGCGTGGAGGTCCCCCCCCATCCATTCCAGGCCCATACATAAAAAGATAAAAAACACGTGTGCCCCCCCCAAATCCATACCAGCCCCCTATCTGATCATGCAGCCCAGTAGGTCAGGAAAGGGGGAGGATGAGCGAGCAGCCCCCCCCTAAACCATGCCAGGCCAAATGCCCTCAACATGGGGGGGGTGCTTTGGGGCGGGGGGGTTCTGCCTGCTCAGCCGTTTGACAGTTCTTAAATAGGTAAGGGGTAGAGCCACCTGGTGACATCAACTGGTGGCACCGCCCCCCTGTGACATCATGACCCAGCATGCACTTTGGATTTTTCCAGTTTGGGTCCCACAGACTCTTTAATAGGGTTTGCAGTTCGCGTCCGAAATTTTGCAATGTTTAAGAGTTCAGGCGCAAACCGAACCGGGGGTGCTCGGCCCAACTCTGCAAGAAAGGCAGTAAAATAGATTTAGCAACAATGGACCCCCCCCAGCGACAATAGATCCCCCACCAGCAACAATAGACCTCCCCAGCAACAATAGAAACCCCCTGCAAAAATAGATCCCCTCCCACAACAATGGACCCCCCACAGCCATTATCAATAGACCCTCCAGCAGCCAGCAACATTAGACCCCCTCCCCCAACAGTAGATCCCTCCCAGCAACGACTGACCCCCTGCAACATAAGACCCACCCCAGCAACAATTGATCCCCCACCAGCAGCAACAATAGACCTCCCCAGCAACAATAGACCCCCCCCCCATAAAAAAAAATAGATCCCCTCCAGCAACAATAGATTCCCCAGCAGCCAGCGTCACTAGACCCTTCAGCAACAAAGACCCCTCCCCTCAACAGTAAATCCCTCCCAGAAGCAACTGAAAAAAAACCCTTGTCTGATCACTGGGGGAGGGGAGACTGAGGAAATGCTTCCTTCTGCCTGCAGCAGACTGATCACATCATCTCAGCCTAGGCAAAGTCTCTGTAGCTCAAGGATGGGTTTTTTTTTTTTAGATAAAATGTGGAGCTTTTGGGAAAACTTGCTGCATATTGTGACGTGTCAAGAATGTATTCAAGTCAATGAAAGGTCCACTTTAAGGCTCCATTCTCACCTAAATGTAGCCGAAACGCGTGTTTCCACTCGTGTTCTTTTTACGCGTTTCTCACGCGTTAACATGCGCCGCACCTGGGACAGCCTATTCACTTGAATGGTCTGCCCTATGCAAAGTAGCTCTAGAACCTTTTCAGTCGCAGAGCATTGGGTGGTTTTTGGTTTTGCGCCTGGGGAGCCATTAACAATTTATTCCACCGTAAGCGCAACCAGTGATTGCAGCACATTTCCGAAAAAGCGCGGCAAAATTGTCCAGGTGTGAAGGCAGCCTAAAGCTGAACTCCAGGAATTATATTTTTTGTATCTGTAGATTGACCCAGCTTGACTTGATGACACTGATTACTGTGTAAATGACACTGGCAGGGAAGGGGTTAAACACTAGGGGGCGATCAAGGGGTTAAGTGTGTCCTAGGGAGTGATTCTAACTGTGGGGGGGGGATGGGCTACCACTGACATGACAGCGATCGCTGCTCCTGATGTCAGGGAGCAGTGATCTCTGTCATGTCACAAGGCAGAACGGGGAAATGCCCTGTTTACATAGGCACTTCCCCGTTCTGCAGCCCCTTGAAACGATCGCTGGGACACAGGCGGACATCGAGTCCGCAGCTGCCGCGGGCACGGTCACTTTGTAAGCGGCGCTCCGCGCACGTGCCCGCTAGCCCCGCCAATTAAAGGGGGCGTACAGGTACGCCCATTTGCCCACCGCTGCCATTGTGCCGACGTATATCGGCGTGCAGCGGTCGGCAAGTGGTTAATTGGGGGGGAGCATGTGACAGGGTGACAACGCAGGGGCACAATTTTGAGGTTTTGTGCTAGAAGGGAATGGGGGTGGGGTAAAGATTTGCGCTATAAAAGTAACACGGTAGAGGGGAAATATTTTTTTTCTTTTTTTGGGGGAGGGGGGGGATTTGTGCTAGTAGGGATGATTGGGGGAGATTTGTGTGTTTGTGTGTGGGGGGAATTATTGCTACGTCGAGGGATTGGGGGAGGGGGAATTCATGCTGGAAGAGGGGGAATTTGGAGTGGGGGGGATCCGTGATTGGAGGGGAAATTAAATTTGTGTGGGGGGGGGGGTATTATTGCTAGGTTGGAGGAGGGGAATTTATGCTGGAAGGGGAGAATTTGGAGTGCGGGGGGAGGATTTGTGCTTGGGGGGAAATTTAATTTGTGGGGGGGGTTATTGCTAGGTTGGGGGAAGGGGAATTGATGCTAGAAGAGGGAGATTTCGAGTGGTGGGGGGGGGGGGGATTTGTGCTAGTAGGGATTCTTGGGTTGTATTTGTGTGGGGGGGATTGGGGGATTTATGCTGGAAGAGGTGGATTTGGAGTGGGGAGGGGGAGTTGTGCATGGAGGGGACATTTGAGGGGTAGAGTTATTTTACTAGAAGGCAATGGGGGGGGGTAAAGATTTGTGCTGGGAGGGGTGACTTCAGCAGGGGGGAGCATCTTTGTGCTGGGAGGAGGGGGTGATTTTTGCTTAGGGGGCAAGCATGCAGAATAGTGCTCCATTTTTTTTATTTTTTTTTTAGGGGGGGGGGGTATTTTTGCCGACACATAATTTGCCTTGTCCGCCATGAGCTCTGGGCACTGGTGGTCAATCTTCTTCAGAGCTGCACTGCAGGATGGAGGGAGTTCTGGTTGGAGGAAGCCTTGTTGGCCCCCCGACTGACCCAGTAGGGCCTGAGCCCAGTACAGAAGGGCTGCCTATACCCCCCGGATCATGTCAGTGTTGATACTTTTACAATGTAATATCTGGGTTTGCAAATATTAGATTTATATCTTTTGTGGCTCTTGAGGTACAATGAAATCTTCCATCTTGCCCCGGAGTTCAAAAATAGCGCTTAGATAATTGTGCTAAATATATACAGCAAATCCACCGGGGCGGCTGCCGCTAATGAACTCATCAGACCGGAGTCCCTTGCCAGGAATCTCAAACCCCCTTTTCACAGCGGCAGAGAAAAGCTCTGACAGCCGGTATGACGGTACGCCGAGGAGGAGGAGGACAGATCGGAACTTGCAGGCCATCAAAGGGAGAAAATGCTCACGTTTTACCCCCCCCCCCTGCCCTGCGCCCAGGCCCTCCAGCACAGAAAGGGTGTGTGCCGCATTTCGGCTGCAGCCAAGTAGAACATAACTGTGTAATACACTTAATCCCGGGCACAGATCCACCGATAACAACTGCTGGAAAGAAGGAAAAAAAAAAAAGAAACGCCGACTCCCGAAAAGGCATGCGGCCAATGGGCTTAGGGAGGGCTTAGGGTGAAACGGGCTAAAAGGGCACTCCGGGGCGATCAACTGGGATTGGATCCGATGGGCAGAGTGGACAGAGCCTATCCTCTCGGGGGGGGGGGGGGTTTATCTTTTAATTATTTTTTTTATCAAACTCCATCTGTGTCAAATCCTCTGGTTGCGTAACCCGGTGTTTTGGGAACACCTAATCCAGAGCTTCCAATTCCGTAACTCCACCCATGGAAGTCTCTAGGCTAGGCGGCCTAATTACCCTCCCCCCCTTGCTGCAGCCTAACCATGCACCCCCCCCCCCCCCTAATCATTCCAACAAGTGGACCCTTCTATTTTACTGTAGGTCTTTAAAAGAGGAGCTGCAGTCTGCTCACATGATTTGTAATATAAACATCTTTTGCCATTCTGAAGCTTCCCTCCAACCACTTTGCGTATTATTTTATATATACTGTGATTCTGTACTTGCCAAATATGCTGCAGAAATCTCCCTCCACTGAGTCTGGCTGCAGCCATTTTAACTGTGGGCAGCTAAAGCTGCTGCCTGTTCACTTCCTGGATTTACACAGAGGCACACCTCCAGCTCTGCAGCTCTCATTGGCCCTTTTATGACTCACCCCCCCCCCCCCCCCCTTCACTTCCTGCAGGGGCGTTGCTAGGTCTACAAAAGATCTGGGGCTAGAGCCCATAGCAGCGAAGTGAAGAAAGTCATACGCTTGGGTGGGCATACATATGTATATAATATTATATATATATATATATATATATATATATATATATATATATATATATATATATATATATATTATCATATATATACAGCACAAGGATTACTCCGCCTGAGCCTGAAAATCAAATAGTCCCGGCGGAGTAATCCTAGTGCTGCGGTTCCCGACAATTACATTGCCCGGTATAGAAGTGGACGTCGGGACAATGATTAAATTGTCGAAACTGCTGAATATAGATAAGAACATGTGCCTGATAACATTAACTAGTCATGTTCCTCCCCCGGCCACCAGCTGAGCAGATGGAGCCCAGAGCCAACCCTAGGTAAGAGACTCGGGGCTATGGGCCCCAGTAGCCACCCCCTAGCGACACCACTGCCTTCCTGGCAAACTCTCAGGAGAGTGAGAGAGCTGTGTATGATGTCATAAGCCTTGGATAATGACCAGACAAGAAACAGGAAGTGGGCTGTATAAGGGATTTACTGGCAGAAAAAAAATGTTTTACTATCCAAAGTTAAAACAACAAGGGCAGAAGATTAAATGGATAGAAAGATGAAAAAATATGACGATTTAAAACTGAACTCCAGGCAAACAGCCAAATATACAAATAGAATACGTATAGAGGAAAATGTTTTATGTTTTTTCTGCCCATCCCGTTCCAAAACTACACAGCTCTGCCACACAGCACAGCCCTGTCTGGCAGGCCAGGAAACCTGCTTTTTCCTCGGCTACATTTCACTAACACCTTCTGGTCCCCCCCAGCCTGTGACTGGACAGTGAAAAAAAAAAAAGAAGCAGCTCATCTCACTGTCACTCTGCTCTCTCCTCCTATCAGCGTGATTAGTCTCAACATTGTAGCACAATAGATTGGCTCTTTTTCCTGGTTCTTTCTCTCCCAGTCTGAGCGCTGCTGCACAAGAGGCTCATACATTGTTGTCAAAAGTATTGTGACGCCTGCCTTTACACGCACATGAACTTTCCCCCCTCCCTCCTGATCTATGCACCCGGCCCCTAATCTACATGCAGGGCGCCGGATGCATGGATTCCAATTTTTTTTATTTTTTTGAAGCACATGATTAAAGCCTGAGGCTCTAATTGGCTTCAGAAAAGGGTGGGCCCTGGGCACAGAGCACTACACCCTGAGCCCACCCACTTGTGTGATATGTGTGGCGGTGGTTGGAGCGGAGAGGAGGAGTAGAGGAGTGGAGGTGGAGGCGGGGGAAGCTGGCGGGAGCCAATGAGCATGCAGTCTCTGGCGGTGACGTGCAGAGGCAGAGTTGCCATGCAGCCTGAGCTGGGAGAAGAAAGATGGCGATTTCTGTCCCCCCCCCCCCCCCCCCACCGAGCGTGCCATAGTCTGGCTCTGTCCACCTGGCTGCTCTCCTACTGCTTCGTTCATCTGCTGTGCATGGACTTCACGGTGGCCGAGATGCAGGGGAAAACGCGATCGTGGGTGGGGTAACTGCGGCTTCCCCTCCTTCTCGGCCACCGTGAAGTCCATGCACAGCAGGTGGATAAAGCAGTAGGAGAGCAGTCAGGTGGACAGAGCCAGGCTGCGGCAGGCTCATGGGGGGGGGTTGTTTGCCGCTCCCCCCCCCAAAAAAAATGGAGCACCAGCTGCCACGTCCCACACCATAATCCCCCCTCCACCAAATGATTTGGACCAGTGCACAAAGCAAGGTCCATAAAGACATGGAGGAGCGAGTTCGGGGTAGAGGAACTCCTGACCTCAACCCGATAGAACACATTTGGGATGAATTCCCCAATTCCCAACAGTGCCTGAACAACTGTAGGGGTGAATGGATCACCACAGATTAGTTGGACAACACCAACCCCATCAAGTATTATTTTAATTTAGGATTTTCCTACATGCCTTCCAATGGAAGAAGTTCACTTCAAAACAGCCTTTCCCAACCTTTTCAAAGCAGAGGAACCCTTGAAATAACTTTCCAGTCTCAGTGAACCCTCTGCTAAAAATTACTATATCTACATTGCATGATCTCATGATACATTAGTGTGATGGTCAGTGGTAAGAATGCTCCTTACACTTGTGGTCATTTGGAAGAATTTCCCTCTTACAGATAGCTAAAAAGATGAAAGATGTCAGTGGGAACTTATTTGGGAGGCAAAAATTGCTCAAGGAACTCCTGGTAACCTCTGGAGGAACCCAATGGTTCCATGGAACCCTGGTTGAGAAACCCTGACTTGAAACCTATTTTGGAGGGTACAACTAACAAACCAAATTTCTTGGCTTGCCCCATTCAGAGATTAATTAGTTGTGAGCACTGGGCATACTACGCACGTCCAAAGACACTTCAGTGGGTGTATGTAGTATGCTCCATTCTTCCGCCCCATTGACGCTCCTCCACACTTGCGGGCGACTCCTGGACGCCGGAAGCTATTTTAATTTAAGATTTTCCTACATGCCTTCCAATGGAAGAAGTTCACTTGAAATCGATTTTGGAGGGTACAACTAACTAACCAAATTTCTTGGCTCGCCCTATTCAGAGATGAATCAGCAGTGGGCACTGGGCGTACTACGCACGTCCAAAGACACTTCAGCGGGTGTGTGTAGTACGCTCCATCTTTATGCCCCATTGCCCCATCTCCACACTTGCGGGCGACTCCTGACTGTCAAAATGACAGCCGGGAGCTGCTATGTAAATACAGGAGTTGTAGAAACTGCTGCTGTCAAAAAATAGGAAACATCTGACACAGTGTTTATAAATACTGATCAGAACAAGATAGAGAAGAAACATTTGTATCTATTCTGCTTCATTCACCTGCAGATCAAAGGGATGAACTTCCATCAGGATTTCAGTTAAAGCAACCTGTTATGTAAAAAAAAACTGTTTTTCTTTAATAAAATTTGTTTCTGTTTAACCCCTTTATTACCCCTTACTTTACCCCAATTGGCCTTAATTAAAGCGGAACTCTGCCAATAAACATTAACAATTTTTTCATCCTGATGCGGCTAGCTTTAGTAAATAAATAGGAAAGTATATTATATTTGCTTGTTTTAATCTTTTGGTTTTATATTTCTTCACTCGCTTCCTGGTTTCTGGCCTAGGTCAAAATGATTTTAAGTTTTGTTAGGTTTATAATCTATGGCTTGCATAAAAAATAAAATCTTGCAATTTGCAATAAATATTACAAAACAATATTATCTAGTAATTAACATAAATATTATTACTGTAACATAATTATTTTTTAACGCTGATCAAAGTAGAAAAAAAAGTGCATTTTTTTTGTAGTTTTGTTATGTTTTTGGTCTATGGATTGCATAAAAAATTTAAATTTTGCAATTGCAATTAATATTGCAAAACAATATCACCAATTAACGTAATTATTATTACAGTAACATAATTTATTTTTTAACGCTGATCAAAGTAGAAAAAAGTGAATTTTTTTTAAATGTTTTTGGAGTGCATAAAAAATAAAATCTTACAATTTGCAATAAATATTGCAAAACAATTTCATCAATGACCTAAGTAAAGTATTTATTATTACAGTAATATAATAATTTTTGAAATGCTGATCAAAGTAGAAAAAGTAAATTTTTTTAGTTTTGTTATGTTTTGACTGCATAAAAAATAAAATCCTGCAATTTGCAATAAATATAGAAAAACAATATTATCAATTAATCAAATCAAAGTATTTTTTATAACAGTAACATAATTATTTTTTAACGCTGATCAAAGTAGGAAAAGTGCATTTGTTTAGTTTTGTCATGTTTTTGAAGTGCATAAAAAATAAAATCTTGCTATTTGCAATAAATAATGCAAAACAATGACACAATTTATTATAAATTAAGGCAATTATTAGTGCAGTAACATAATTATTTTTTCAACGCTGATCAAAGTAGGAAAAGTGATTTTTTTTTTAGTTTTATTATGTTTTTGATTTGCGCAAAAAATAAATCTTAAAATTTTCAATAAATATTACAAATCAATATTATCAATTAACCTAATTAAAGTAATTATTATTACAGTAACATCGTTATTTTTTTTAACGCTGATCAAAGTAGGAAAAGTGCATTTTTTTTAAGTTTTATTATGTTTTTGAATTGCGTAAAAAATAAAATCTTACAATATTGCAAAATAATATCACCAAAAGAAAGGCTTGTTTTCCCTAAAGAAATAGATATATATCTGTTAGTTTAGAGCTCGTTCGCACCCGCTAGCCCCACAAAACCCATGGCGGCTGGTGTGCGCTGTTTACTTTTTTTTTGGTTTTTTTGTTAGAACTTTATTAATCTTAATTATCTTTAAAAAATAATTAAAAAGCTATTCATGAATAAATAGACTCATAGCTGAAACAGAAAAATTGCTCTGGCCCATAGGAGGAGGTGTACAGGTGTGAGAGCTGATTGAAGATACAAATTTTGTAACAATTTAAAAAAATTACACGACACAAATTGAGTTGTGAATTCTTTTTTTTTTTTAATAGGTTGTCCTGAAACATCCTAAAATAAAAATCCAGGTGTGAGAGCTGAACTGGTTGAACATACAAATTTTGTAACAATTAAAAAAATTACACGACACAAATTGAGTTGGGAATTCTTTTTTTTTTTTTTTTTAAATAGGTTGCATGGCATCCTGTCCTGAAACATCCTAAATTAAAATTCCAGGTGTGAGAGTTGAACTGGTTGAACATACAAATTTTGTAACAATTTAAAAAATTACACGACACAAATTGAGTTGGGAATTCTTTTTTTTTTTTTTTTTAATATAAACGCAACTGTTAAAAAAAGAAAAAAAAAAAAAAATCCAATAACTCAAGGAGAGGATTAGGGGGGTACAAGGGGTCTGAAAAAAACCGAGGACAAGTGAAAATTGGGAGGAAAAAAAAATAAATTTGGTGACAATGGGGCCGGCCGAGCCCACCTGAGGATGGAATGCGCGGCTGTATTGGAGTGGTCTGATCGCAAGTGACAATCCTCGTCCCCGGTAAAGCAAAATGGTTCTTATTACCTGCTGGGTAATAGAATCTCCCTTTGTCTCGCCACTGTCACGCCGCATTAAACCCACAATAGGCCCAAATATTTTATATGAAATTCGCCCTCGCCGCTGATTAGCCAGGACCTACTAAGTCATAGCAACGTAGAACTATGCATTGGAGGGCCCTCGGAGACGGGCAAAAGGGAAATCCCTATTGAAATGGTTTAATAAAACAATCTAAAGAGCGTGTGAATCGTGCAGGGCATTTTCACTTTTCTCTGGGGCTTAATCTCATGGTCTGCCAGATATTGTGCTCGGAGCATACCCCAGCGGGGTGCGGGCTAAGGTCTCCCGTCATCTCCTTTTACAGAGCCTTTCGCGGCGAGTTAATGATATACTGGTGTGATTGCCTCCCGCGTAAAAAGGAGAAACACGCATTTTATCAAAAGGAGAGACCCCCTAACACATCCTAAACGGCAACAATTCCTCTTCCTCAGGTCGGGGGTCGTGACCTGGATTCGGGGGGCACCTCCCAGAATTTTCAGCCCCCCCACCCCCGTCCCCGAGTTCACCGTGAACCTTTTTAAAAAAAAAAAAAAAAGTCTCGCCAATGGGGGCAATTCAAGTCGATGCAAACTTTCGGGAACACGTGAAAATTGGCGCGGCGCACAGAAATGCACTGGCCTTTTGTTCATGCCATGAATCGAATGGCGTCTCCATGCATCTGCAAACACGCGCGTTTTTTTGCATGCGCCAAACCTGCATGGTGCTGCAGCACTTTGGAAAGATTTCAGCGACTTCTCCGCTTTTCTTCACGTGTAGGGCACTCCATTGAAATAAATGGGCTGCTCAACGCGCGCAAGCGCGCCACGCCCCAGTTGCGCCTTTGTGACGTGAACTGAGCCTTAATATATTAACAATACTTTAAAAAAAAAAAGATGCAGCTTTCATCATTTCAGGAACTTCTTCTCTGTATTTCTCATGGATAGGGCAGTTCTTTAGAAATAAATGGGCTGCCAGCCGCGTGACGCAAGGGAGGCCACACCCAGTTGCGCCTCTGTGGTGTGAACTGAGCCTTAATATTTTAATGATACCTTAAAAAAAGATGCAGCTTTCATATTCTCAGAAACTTCTTCTCCGCATTTCTCCTGCGTAAGGCAGTCCTTTTGAAATAAATGGGCTGCCAGACGTGTGACGCACGGGAAAGAGCCCGCGCTCAGTTGTGCCTCTATGGCGTGAACTGAGCCTTAATATATTAACAATACTTTTAAAAAAAGATGCAGTTTTCATCATTTCAGGAACTTCTTCTCCGCATTTCTCATGGATAAGACAGCCCTTTTGAAATAAATGGGCTGCCAGACGCGTAACGCGCAGGAGCGCGCCGCGCTCAGTTGCGCCTCTATGGTGTGAACTGAGTCATAATATATTATAAATAATTTTTTAAAAAAAGATGCAGCTTTCATCATTTCAGGAACTTCTTCTCCGCAATTCTAATGCGTAGGGCAGACCTTTAGGAATAAATGGGCTGCGGGACACGTGATGCACGGGAGCGCGTCGCGCCCAGTTGCGCCTCTATGGTGTGAACTGAGCCTTAATATATTAACAATATTTTTTTTTTAAAAAAGATGCAGCTTTCATATTCTAAGGAACTTCTTCTCCGCATTTCTCATGCATAGGTCAGTGCTTTAGAAATAAATGGGCAGCAAGACGCGTGATGCGCAGGAGCGCGTCGTGCTCAGTTTCGCCTCTATGGTGTGACCTGAGCCTTGATATATTAACAATACTTTTAAAAAAGGTGCAGCTTTCATAATTTCAGGGACTGCTTCTCTGCATTTCTCATGTATAAGACAGCCCTATTGAAATAAATGGGCTGCCAGACGCGTGACGTGCGGGAGCGCGCCGCGCTCAGCTGCGCCTCAATGGTGTGAACTGAGCCATAATATATTATAAATAATTTAAAAAAAAAGATTAGCTTTCATCATTTCAGGAACTTCTCTGCATTTCTCATGCATAGGGCAGCCGTTTAGAAATAAATGGGCTGCGGGACGCACGGGAGCACGCCACGCCCACTTGTGCCTCTATAGCGTGAAATGAGCCTTAATATATTAACAATACTTTTAAAAAAAAGATGCAGCTTTCATCATTTCAGTAACTTCTTCCCCTGCATTTCTCATGCATAGGGCAGCCCTTTAGGAATAAATGGGCTGTGGGATGCGCATGCACGTGACGTATGGACACGCGCTGCGCTCAGTTGCGCCTCTATGGTGTGAACTGAGCCTTAATATGTTAATGATACTTTAAAAAAATATCTAATCTTTCATTAAATGACTCTTTGGGGATCCTGGGTCGTTTTTCAGGCACTTCCTGTTACAGAGTGACAACGCTCTGTCCCCGTCTCCCAGTTCTGCTCCTGCGTTGTCACCCTGTCACACAGCACAAGTGCCCATTTCAGCACACGAAGCTGCAGCACTTTCGAAGGTTTTAGGCACTTCTTTTCCGCATTTCTAATGCATAGGGCAGCCCTTTGGAATAAATGGGTCGCACCTATATGATGTGAACTAATATGTTAACAATCCTTTAAAAAAGATGCCGCTTTCATTAAAGGAAACCCTGGGGATCCCGGGTCCTCCTTCAGGCAATTCCTGTTATAAGATGACATCATGTCTCCCAATTCTGCTCCTGCGTTGTCACCCTGTCACATAGTACAAATGGCCATTTCAGTACATATTATGCAGGCATGGTCCACTGCTGTTATCACTAGGAAACTCTTGCAGCCATCAGGGATTAGCAGCATTGAGTTGTAACAAAGGGGAAGAAAGACAAATTATATATATATATATATATATATATATATATATATATATATATATATATATATATATATACAGTGCCTTGGAAAAAATATTCTTACCCCTTGAAATTTTCCACATTTTGTCATGTTACAACCAAAAACGTAAATGTATTTTATTGGGATTTTATGTGATAGACCAACACAAAGTGGCCCATAATTGTGAAGTGGAAGGAAAATGATAAATGGTTTTCAACATTTTTTACAAATAAATATGTGAAAAGTGTGGGGGGCATTTGTATTCAGCCCCCTTTACTCTGATACCCCTAACTAAAATCTAGTGGAACCCATTGCCTTCAGAAGTCACCTAATTAATAAATAGAGTCCCACCCCGGTGTCATGTGACTCGTTAGTGTTACAAGGTCTCAGGTATGAATGGGGAGCAGGTGTGTTTGGTGGTGGTTATCGCTCTCACTCTCCCATACTGGTCACTGGAAGTTCCACATGGCACCTCATGGCAAAGAACTCTCTGAGGATCTGAAAAAAAGAATTGTTGCTCTACATAAAGATGGCCTAGGCTATAAGAAGATTGCCAAGACTCTAACTCAGCTGCAGGACGGTGGCCAAGACCATACAGCAGTTTAACAGGCCAGATTCCACTTAGAACAGGCCTCGCCATGGTCAAGCATGGTGGTGGGAGTGTCATGGTCTTGGTGGGAGTGTCATGGTCTGGGGCTGCATGAGTCCTTCCGGCACTGGGGAGCTACAGTTCATTGAGGGAACCATGAATGCCAACATGTACTGTGACATACTGAAGCAGAGCATGATCCCCTCCCTTCAGAGACTGGAACGCAGGGCAGTATTCCAACATGATAACCACCCCAAACACACCTCCAAGATGACCACTGCCTTGCTAAAGAAGCTGAGGGTAAAGGTGATGGACTGGCCAAACATGTCTCCAGACCTAAACCCTATTGATCATCTGTGGGACATCCTCAAACAGAAGGTGGAGGAGCGCACGGTCTCTAACATCCAGGAGCTCTGTGATGTCATCATGGAGGAGGGGAAGAGGACTCCAGTGGCAACCTGTGAAGCTCTGGTGACCTCCATGCCCAAGAGGGTTAAGGCAGTGCTGGAAAATAATGGTGGCCACACAAACTATTGACACTTTGGTCCCAATTTGGACATTTTCACTTAGGGGTGTACTCACTTTTGTAGCCAGCGGTTTAGACATTAATGGCTGTGTGTTGAGTTAATTTGAGGGGACAGCAAATTTACACTGTTATACAAGCTGTACACTCACTACTTTAAATTGTAGCAAAGTGTCATTTCTTCAGTGTTGTCACATGAAAAGATAGAATAAAATACTTACAAAAATGTGAGGGGTGTACTCACTTTTGTGAGATACTGTATATATGGAATTGTTGGGTGGAGAGGAGCCAGGTGCACACACACATTAAAGAAAAAATAATTAGCTGTCTAATTACAAACCGCGTTCCTGTGCAAAATTACCGGTTTTGTCAGAGCGTTCTGACGTCATCAGGATCCCTGATGACGTCAGAACGCTCTGACGAAACTGGTCGGACGTAAACAAACGTGATACGCCATTTCCGCTCGTATTTTATTTCCTGCTTTTCCCGTTTGTATTCTGCCCGCATGTACCCTCATAAGGGGAATGTGGTTTTAAGCCGTTTTTAGCTTAAATAAATATTTTGGCTTACTTCACTATGGGAGTTTCTTATTCATCTCTCCCCAACTCCAAACATTCACGGTCTTTGTGACCTACCCTGGGAAGTCCGGTCGCATGCATCCAAGCAGCCTCATCGCTGATCAAGACACCTGAGTTCCAGCGCCTGAGCTCCAGCATCTGCACCTGGCCGTGATCGGGAGAAGCCTTGTTGGTTAACCCCAAAGCGCATTTGACTCCTGTTATGGGAATCACCTCCATCTGGTGAGTAGGCTGTGTGGCTGGTGATGGCAATTGAATGCTGCTGTTTGATGCTTTGCTGTACCCAAGGAAGATATGCTTAGAAGCTCTACCCACCCAGAAGCTCTGGTTTCAAAGAATATTTTTGAACATTTATTTTTTGAACATTAATTTTTGAACACTAATCTGTTAATAATCAGTTAATAACACTTTGGTTAATAATGGTGGACTTTCATTTTGAATTTGTATTTTTTTTTAATTTTGCACATCTGATTAATTAACATTTGCCTGGTATTTTTCACTATGATAATTTAATATTCAGTTGGCAGATATATATATAATTTTTCACAATTTTTTCACGGTTTTATTATGTTGTTTACATAGAGTAATTTTGCACAGGAGCGCGGTTTGTAATTAGACAACTAATTATTTTTTCTTTATTTTCTTCATTTATAACGTGCTGCTCCTCAATTAATTTAATTTTCCACATGCGCGAGTAGGTAAATCTTTTTACCAATTTTTCACTGTGCACACACACATTGTCTGTCGCTTCCTCTTTCTGTCTTCATATCTTCTGCTCCTTTCTAAGGGTTCCGTTTTTATGGCGGACAAGTTCAGGCATCAGCTCGCCATTAAATTGTAGGAGAAGGTGTTTCCGGCTCATGCCTGGAATGTTCCAGGAAGGGATGAGACGGTTCCTGTGCGATATTCACGCGTATAAAGACGCACGCCGGTCACACATACATTGTATACTGACCTACCTGCCTGCCTTAAAGGGGACCTGTACTCAGAGAAATATATTGGTTGCCACTGCTGACCTCTCTGTAAAAAATGCCATTCTAGTGGCTTTATTAGGCAAATAACGAGTTCCGACAACACTTGCTACATGCTTACTCAGCGACTATGCGACTCAGAAAGAATTAAAGCCAAAGATAACCGGGGAGTGAACAATTCTATAAGAAGGTTTTCAATTCGTACCAGTGGTGGGCCATCCATTCAACAGATTGAATAGAAGCTAAATGGCTACCAAGCATAGTTGCACCAGATTCTGAGTAAAATCTACCCCTTTATCTATCTCCCATATGAGCAATGTTTATAAACAATGTTCCTTTGTATCTCTTTATCTCTTGTATGAACAATGTTTATAAACAATGCTACTTTGTATCTTTCTACCTCCATCTAAAAAATATCTATAAAAATCGTTACTTTATATCTCACTATCACCAGTCTGAATAATGTTTCTTAACAATGATACTTTGTATTTTTCTATCTCCTGTATGAACAATGTTTATAATCAATGTTACTTTGTAACTCTCTATCACTAAACCATATTAAAAAACAACGTGCCAGACAGTTTTTGTTAGCAGCAACTTCTACAACTGTTTTATTAACATGGCAACTCCCGGCTGTCATTTTGACAGCTGGGAAATTATAGCAAGTGTGAGAAGAGAAGTACAGGGCATACTACAATCATCCTGTGTAGTTTGATAAAGTTTTGTTGAGTGTGTGTAGCATGTCCAAGGTCCACTACTTGTTAAAATATTTTATCAGCAATTACTCTTTTCAATTTCACATTGATAATTTTCCCTTGCTTGCTGTATTGTCATATTTTCACAAATATGTTTCATGTAGTGATTTATGACCACTAGAAGAACTTGTCTTTATGCCAGATACCCCAATGGGGTTCCCAGATGTCCAGCTATTTCATAACAAGCCAGATGGAGGGTGCACATTACTCCTGGCTAGGTTTCTGCTCAGTGACACAAATCCACCTCCAATGAAAGTCTACCGCGGAGTCAGATGCCCCTGTTTGTTATATTTTGTATATTTATTTGATTGTATTATTATACATGCAAAAAATATAGAAAGAAAAAAGCTACAATTTGTCATGCAGAGCTGCACGATGTTCACATGTAAACAAGCAGCCTGACCTCTGACACAGCCGCCTCAACCCAATCAGACCGGTTCTTCCTGTTATGTCTTCAATCAAAAAAATCATTAAATGAATTGTGCTGCTTGTATAATTACCCCAAATCTGTCTTCTTATTAACTTTCCATAATCCTCGGCACACCAAAATCAGAGAGAGAGAGAGAGAGAGAGAGAGAGAGGCAACCAACACCGAGCAAACAGTCTCTACTGATATGTTTCAGGCATTGGGGGTGTAGGAAAAGGGGTTCACACAACCTAATGCATGCTATCAGGGATAGTGCAAGGATTTTTGATACCCTAAGCGAAACCTCATTTTACCGCCCCCCCCTTGGCTCTGCCCCTGACTCCACCCCCTTTGCCTTGCCCATGTGACCTACCTGACCCCTACACTGGCCTACCTACACTGACCTGCCTGACCCCTACACTCACCTACCTACACTCACCTACCTTACCCCTACACTGACCTACCTGACCCCTACACTGACCTACCTGACCCCTACACTGACCTACCTACACTCACCTACCTACACTGACCTACCTGACCCCTACACTAACTTAACTGACCATTACACTGACCTACCTACACTAACCTACCGACACTGACCTACCTACACTCACCTACACTGACCTATCTGACCCCTACACTAACTTTACTGACAATTACACTGACCTACCTGACCCCTACACTGACCTACCTATCTTTCCAGTAATAGCTGTCCAACTTTCCAGCAATATATAAATCAAAATGCTCCTCCTAACTGCTGTCACCTGTGGTTCTTCTTTTGTTGCTTGCAACTGTATGTGCCGCTCACTTCAGGTTAGGATTTCCTGTGATGTGATGATGAGGAGGCACTGGCAGCGTATCACTCAGCGGCTCGGCCACTGACTACGCTGAGTGGGCGGCGCCAGCTGGATCTACACAACACGTACACAGGCAGGCAGCCAATCACTGAAGAGGAGCGGTGGAATGGCCGAGCCATCTCATCCGATGATCAGGCCGGGGGTGAGGGAGGGAGATCAGATGTGTCAGGACAGAGAGGAGCCGGCTGACTCAGAAAAAGTGAGCGGCGGCAATGGTGGACACAGCAGCTGGCAAATCCAACACGTTCTTGACAATCCCAGGGGGGGGGGCAATTGCCCCCCTTGCCCCTACCTGCGGATGCCCATGCCCCAAATAGAGCTCATCCCTCATACCCGGAATAGAGCTCATCACTCATACCCTGAATAGAGCTCATACCTCATACCCCGAATAGAGCTCATCACTCATACCCTGAATAGAGCTCATACCCCGAATAGAGATCATCACTCATACCCCAAATAGAGCTCATCCCTCATACCCCAAATAGAGCTCATCCCTCATACCCCGAATAGAGCTCATCCCTCATACCCCGAATAGAGCTCATCCCTCATACCCCGAATAGAGCTCATACCTCATAGCCTGAATAGAGCTCATCCCTCATACCCCAAATAGAGCTCATCCCTCATTCCCCATACCCCATATAGAGCTCATACCTCATAGCCTGAATAGAGCTCATCCCTCATACCCCATATAGAGCTCATCCCTCATACCCCGAATAGAGCTCATCCCTCATACCCCGAATAGAGCTCATCCCTCATACCCCGAATAGAGCTCATACCTCATAGCCTGAATAGAGCTCATCCCTCATACCCCAAATAGAGCTCATCCCTCATACCCCATATAGAGCTCATACCTCATAGCCTGAATAGAGCTCATACACGGAATAGAGCTCATACCTTACACAAGGAGTCTACAAACTTTCTAAAAAAAGGGACAGTTTACTGTCTTTCAGGCTTTAGTGGGGCCTGACCATTGCCAATTGGGTGTAGAAAATGCCCCAGGGTTAGTGGGAGTAAGCAAGGCCCCGTTCTTGTTGTCAGTGTGAGGATAAGTGCCCCATCATTGGTGTCAGTGGGAGGAATAGTGCCCCATCATTGGTGTCAGTGGGAGGAATAGTGCACCATCATTGGTGTCAGTGGTAAGAATAGTGGCCCATCACTGGCATTAGTTAGAGGAGTAGTGGCCCATCATTGGTATCAGTGGGAGGAATAGTGCCCCATCATTGATATCATTGGGAGGAATAGTGCTCCATCCTTGGTGTCGATGGGAGGAATAGTACCCCATCATTGGTATCAGTGGGGGGGGGGGGGGTAGTGCCCCATCCATTCTGTCAGTGGTATGAATAGTGGCCCATCATTGGTATCAGTTGGAGGAATAGTGCCCCATTCATGGTGTCAGTGGGAAGAATAGTGCCCTATCATTGGTGTCAGTGGGAAGAATAGTGCCCCATCATTGGTGTCAGTGAGAGGATAATGCCCCAAGGGCTGGAAAAAGTCCACATTCAGCCCTCGGGCCGCACTTTGGAGACTATTGCCTTACACTATGAATAGAGATTATACCTCAGGCATTGTAAAACAATTTCTCTTTGTCAACTATTCACTAAAAACGAGTCCCAAATGGACACCGACCTTTATCTAAGACGGGTCCAAAGATGGCCAGGTTGTCATTCACCGTCGTACAATTCCACCTCCTGCCGCGGAACTGGTGCTGGCATTCCTGTATGCCAATCTTCACCCCCTCCGCCACGCTGGGCATTATCTCCATGTAATTCCGACAAAAGCGCATCTGCTTCGCTACCAGCCCCGGGATGGTGCCACACGGGATCGGCTGCGTCCCCAGAGAAGAGTATTGCGGGCCAACGGCTAACGACCTGGAAGAGAGGATTGGATAATTAATCACCTATAGCCTCAGCGGCGATCCAGTCAGGAAGAAGAACGATTCACTAGTCTCTATCTTTCCAACATTCTGGTTGGTTTACAGAGAATTACACAGCTCAGAAATTCACCAATCCTAATCTAAGAATTGTTTGATTCTCAACAAGTAAGAAAATATACATGGCTCAACTGCAGGGTGTTACCGTCCCCCAACCGCTAGTGTGAACAAGACCTAATGCTTATATATAAAGGATGAGAGCGCTACAAAGCACAGCTATTTCCAGAAAGCATTTATTATCCACAATGAGGGGTCAAAAGGTATAGTCAATGCGTTTTGGGGGCCCTGATGAAGGAGGATTTGTGATCCCCGAAGTGTGTTGGAGATACCTTCTGACTTGTGGATAATAAGCTTCTATGTGTTAACGATCAGCATGTATTGGGCAGCCCATTCACCGGATTGTGCTGCTCCGCTACTTTTTCTGAGTGAAGTGTGGCGTGTTCTCCCGGGTCTGTACACCCGCTGTGCCCATTATGAGGGGTTCCCACCATCCCTGTGCTGAGTTCCCGGGTCTGTACACCCCGCTGTACCCATTATGAGGGGTTCTCACCATCCCTGTGCTGAGTTCCCGGGTCTGTACACCTGCTGTGCCCATTATGAGGGGTTCCCACCATCCCTGTGCTGAGTTCCTGGGTCTGTACACCTGCTGTGCCCATTATGGGGGGTTCCCACCATCCCTGTGCTGAGTTCCCGGGTCTGTACACCTGCTATGCCCATTATGAGGGGTTCTCACCATCCCTGTGCTGAGTTCCCAGGTCTGTACACCCGCTGTGCCCATTATGAGAGGTTCCCACCATCCCTGTGCTGAGTTCCCGGGTCTGTACACCCGCTGTGCCCATTATGAGGGGTTCCCACCATCCCTGTGCTGAGTTCCCGGGTCTGTACACCCGCTGTGCCCATTATGAGGGGTTCCCACCATCCCTGTGCTGAGTTCCCGGGTCTGTACACCTGCTGTGCCCATTATGGGGGGTTCCCACCATCCCTGTGCTGAGTTCCTGGGTCTGTATACCTGCTGTGCCCATTATGGGGGGTTCCCACCATCCCTGTGCTGAGTTCCCGGGTCTGTACACCCGCTGTGCCCATTATGAGGGGTTAATTTTGTTTATTGAAAATCTTACAAACAACAACTTATATACAATAAAACCATAATAAATAAATAAAACATATTTACAAAATAATTAAATTTGATAATACAAAACAAGAACATAATAAATGGTACAAACCAAATTGCGCACTACATAATCCCTATGAGAGAGCCAGACTAAGGAACATCACCGTCACCATGCATGTAGCCTTTTATCAAAAATATATTTCATCTTGAAAATCTAGGGGAGTGAATCTGCTGCTCCCATTATGAGGGGTTCCCACCATTCCTTTTGGAGCTTTACTTAATTTTTTATTATGAAGATTGTAAGAGAGGGATCTGAAACACATCATGGTGGTCACAGACACACAGGGCAGGGCAAGAATAGACCAAGGTGGTGAAGGACACACATAGGAGGGCAGCCAAAACAGGTGTGCAGGAGCAGAGCCGGGAATTCCAGGAGAATGGTAGACATGACTGATGAGTCACATTTATGAACAAATCTCTGCGATTCTGCAGAGTGGAGTTTCAGTCATGAAGAGAACAAATTGATTTGATTGTACAGGCCGCAGCTTGCTGTATAATTTCCATGCTTCTCCAGACTGCTCTGACCCGACCTGACTTGCTGCTTCCAGCTGTTCAGAGCCGGGTCCTCCCATCCCCCGCTCTCAGCTCCTTGTTATGGCAGGAGAGCCAGCATGGACTCCATCCTGGCCAATGACATTAAGGTGTAGGATGTTTCACTGTGACACCCCCATATATAATCCATAATACAATATACAGTATATATATATTCTCATCATTCATTATTCCATGTTTAAAAAAAAAAACATTATGAGCAAACCCCTCATAATGGGCACAGCAGGTGTACAGACCCGGGAACTCAGCACAGGGATGGTGGGAACCCCTCATAATGGGCCCAGCAGGTGTACAGACCCGGGAACTCAGCACAGGGATGGTGGGAAACTGCCATTCCACTCCCTGACAGTGAGGTGTGAGGTTGCTAGTTCCTTTGCTTCCAGAGACCAGGGACTAGAGTTGCTCCTCTGCCCCAGGAGTGATGCAGGATCCTGGGGAGGATCCTGGTGGAGGCCCCCTGGATAGGCCTCAGCCTGTGGACGACACTGGGCCTGGCCCAAGGAAAGATGAGTCCCTGTCTGCCTTTAGACGGAGGGTTATTGAAACGTTGAAGCGGATTGAGAAGGAAGAGGAGAAATTGGTGGCTTTGAAAAATGAATTTAAAAAGAAAAAGCAGATTTGTGCCAAAGTGTTCAGCAAGAAAAGACCGGCTCTGAGGCCTGAGCTGAAAGACCTGGAACAAGCTCTGCGGAAGCAGAAAGAACTGGTGAGTTCTCTGAAGGAGAATAGTGGAGCATTTAAAGAGAAATATAAGAATGAAGAAAGATTCAGCCAAATGAGAAGAGGAGCCGCTTCCTGCATGGAGGGTGAGGAGACCAGTGAGGAGATGCAGCTACAGACAGCAGAGAGTGAGAAAGTGGGCCCGGAGGATGAGCCCAGCTCTTCAACACCTCAGACATCTGCTGAGTCCTCAATGGTGGAGGCCTCTGTCCCCTTCACTCCCCAGCAATGTGGAACATCTGAGCAGGAGGTTGAAGGTTCTGCCATGCTGGATTTCATCAATAAACTTGAATCCACTTCCACTTCCCAGGATGGTGAGGAGAAGATGGACGCCGTTCCTAGCCCTGTGGAAGAAAGACCTGTGGAGAGACAAGGTGCAGGTACAGTGTGTGTGCAGGATGATGGTGTGAACTTTAATGACAATGTGCTTGCTGAGGGTTGTAGTGCTGCAGGCAGTCAGCCCAGACCCATAGACAATACACAGCATGCAATAACATCTGCTAATAACTGTCAGCTTCAGTCTGCAGAGAGGTCCATGGACAATACAGAGACTTTGCCTGGACCAGGCACAGCGGCTGTTCCTGTGAATGGTGGAGGAGATGCTGGGTGCAGTAGTGCTACAAGTTTCCAGGAGTCTGCAGCAGCCATGACTGTGATTGATCCCAGAAAAGAAACCATGTGCTCGGGGGAGGGTCCTGCCTCTAATCAGAAGACTGCTATCCCAGCTGATTCAGACTCTCTGCCAGCAGGTTTGATTATGTCTAAGGACAAGACTGCAAATGCTGCTGGTGTAAGAAAAACTTATGCTGGTGTTGCTGCTACAAGATCTGGGAAGGGGCAGCAAGCAGGGAGGGAGCATGAAAATGTTTTATCTTCCTCCATGTTTAAAAGGAGGAATGTTGTGCAGTTAAAATGGGAAGGCGGTGGAATCCCCCCACATAGGAGGGCAGTGGTGGATAAGATTCTACAGATGGGGTTTACACCCACAGATATCTTCGCCCTGATCAGTCCGGCAGGTTCCTATGAATATGATTTGTCCTTTATCCGTCCGGAGTCTTTGGACATATTTTGGGAGAAGTATGAACACGTGTGTAGGGGCCTGCCGGACTGGAAAGGGCTCATCCCAAAGCTTGTTTCACGCCAGCCCCTCATTAAAATGGTCACAATTTTGGTCCGCAATGAATCCATACCGCAAGGGGATTTATCTGTATGGTTGAGGAGGTATGGAGACGTCCTGAGCCCCCTAAAAAAGATTGTAGATGATCGGGGAATATGGACAGGGGGATGGTCTGTGCAGCTAAAATTAAAGGTTGTTGATAATGTTGTCCAGCATCTGCCATCCTCAGCTTTCCTGGGAAGGGACAGGCTGACCATCTTCTATCCAGGCCAGCCAAAGCTCTGCAATAAGTGTGGAGATAAAGGACATCTCGCATCCTCCTGTCCAGTGATGAAGTGCTCTCTGTGTCAGGGTATAGGACATCTGGCGAAGGACTGTAATATCATCAGGTGCAATCTGTGCAATGCGGTGGGACATCCTTACAGTCAGTGTCCTGAGGCAATGCACAACAATCCTGAGCTCATGAGAGAGTTCTTCCGCATGGACATGGAGGATGCTCGGAGCTCAGCAGCTGGGGTGCCTGTGAGTCCATCTGAGTCTGTGCCAATACCTAATGTGTCTCCCCAGTCTGTGCCAATACCTAATGTGTCTCCCCAGTCTGTTGTGCCCCAGTCTGTGCCAATACCTAATGTGTCTGTGTCTCCCCAGTCTGTGCGTTTACCTAGTGTGCCCATGTCTTCTGTAGGTAAGGTATCGGTTGCCAAAAATGTGTCCAATCCTTCTGTGTCTGTGTGTTCTAAAATTGCAGAGGCAGCAAGAGGTGCTGAGGCAGGTGCGTCAGGTGTGGTGCCAACCCCCCTCCCCCGACGCTGCAGGGTCTCTATTGAGGATCGTGGGGTGCAGAGGAGTGGGGTGGATGGTGGAGAGGCTGGCCTGGTGGTAGATAAGGGAAGGGGGAGTGGGGGGGAGGGGGTTGAAGGGGAGGATAGGGGTGGGGAGGCTGTTGAGTCTGGTTTGTCTAAAGATGATATGGAGTGGTTGGAGGATAGGAGGAGGAGGGGCAAAAGAAAGAAAAAAGGGGGTTCAGTTACCTTAAATCCTAAATTTTTGCCTTTAGAAAATAAGTTTAAGGTCCTGTCTGATGATGATGATGATGATGATGATGATGATGATGAATGGGACTCATTCAGTTCTGCATCCTCTATGGATGATGAGTGCCAGGGTGCTACAAAGCGCGCTGGTTCTCCAGGAAGAGGGAATAGTCAGGCTAAGAAACGGCTGCCTCAACTACCCTAATGGCAGTTCCCACTCCGTTAAAAGTGGCAACCATTAATGTTGCCAGCTTAAGATCAGTAAGTGCTCGTCATGTGGCCTTATTTTTGCTCAGCGAGTTTGATGCTGACATTTTGTTTTTGCAAGAGACCCATCTGAGTAGTCTGGCCGATATACATCTGGCAAAGAAGGAGTGGAGACGTGGTCCCTCATTTTGGTCTCTTGCGGCCGAGCCTTACAGTGGAGTTGCAGTCCTTTTTTCTGGTATGGTAACGTGGCGGCGGGTAATTGAGGTAGAGATAGGGAGATGCATGGTCTTAGACGTCTCTGTGAAGGGGCAGGACTTGCGCCTGATTAACATCTATGGTCCCCAGACGAAGTGGGACAGGAAATGCCTCTTTACAAAGATTAAGCCTTTTCTTTTTACGGCCCAGCAAGTTATCTTTGGAGGTGATTTCAACACCATTACTAGGTCTAAAGACAGGAGAGGTTTCAGAGATAAGCTGGGCTATGACACCCTTTTTCTTAATGCGATAGTTAGGGAAGCAGGTCTGGTAGATGCGCACATTAAGCGCTGCCCAGACAGCACGGGGTTCACTTTTCAGCGAGGTAGTAGTCAGAGTAGGATAGATAGGTTTTTTTTAAAGGGAGACTCCGCTTTTTCGGCACCTGTGTGTCGGGCAGTGGAGTTTTCTGATCACTGTATTCTATCTGTGACTCTGAATGCCCCAGACATGCCACCTAGGGGGAGGGGTATCTGGAGATTGAATTCGGCCCTCCTGGAAGACGAGAAAGTAAGACAATCCTTTGAGGATTTTTTTCAAGCACAGGTAACGATCCTAGACTTTTGCAACAGCAAGTCAGAATGGTGGGAGCTTGTTAAACAGCGGACTGTTGGGCTTTTCAAGGCCATAGGAAGAAAGAAGCAGCAAGATAAGTATATCACCTACCAGCGTTTGCGGAGGAAACTTGACCGCCTTGTTTCGAATGGAGGAGATTCAGGGGCGATCTCTGAGGTGAAGCTCCTCCTTAGGAGACATCAATATGACCGGCACGCCTCTTTGGTTCAGGAGAGGGATTATGGGAAATACCATTCGCCTGACCCTTACCAGAACTGTAAACAGAGCGTAGCAGTTAAGACGGTCAATGGCCTGAGGGACAGTACGGGCTCTTTGACGAAGTCTAGGTCAGGGATCCTGGAGGTTGTCAGGTCATACTATGCCGATCTCCTGGGAGGAAGGAACCTTGATCGGACAAGGATGTTGGGTTTTTTGGACTCTACACCAGGACTGGAAAGTAATGTTCCTTTGATGAATTTGACAGATGAAATCACTGCAGATGAGGTAATCCAGGCTATTGATAAACTAGCCATCAAGAAAACTCCAGGGCCAGATGGTTTGACAGCCGAGTTCTATAAATGTTTTAAAACGATCCTGGCTCCCTACCTTGCGGAGGTTTTTAATGGCTGTTTGAATGAGGGTTCTCTCCCTCCCTCCATGAGGCAATCTGCAGTGATCCTTCTGTCAAAGGGTAAAGATCCTTCCATGATTGGGAATTGGCGCCCCATTAGCCTTCTTAATATCGATAGGAAGATACTGGCAAAGATTTTCTTCTGGCGATTATCACCAGTTGCAGGCAGTTTGTTATCCCGCCACCAGCACTGTTCGGTCCAAGGTAGAAGCACTTTCTCAGCAGTGTTAGCTGTCCGGGAGGCCTTGGAGCGTTGTAGGGCTGCTGGTTGGGGTAAATTTTTGCTGACATTGGATCAGGCTAAGGCCTTTGATCGGGTTAATCATGAGTACTTGTGGCTCCTTCTTGACAAATATGGCCTGGAGGGGGGTTTCATTGATTGGCTCAAGATTTTGTACAAAGGGGCTGAAAGCTTTCCTCTGGTTAATGGTTGGGTCGGGCAGCCCTTTGCGGTCGGCTCGGGTGCGCGTCAGGGGTGTCCATTGAGTCCTCTGCTATATGTGTTTGCAATCGACCCCTTCATTAGAAGGCTAGAGAGTGGACCATTGTGTGGGGTACCTTTGGGCATCGCTGGTGAGCCTCCTTTGAAGGTTGTGGCCTATGCTGATGATGTTTCTGTTTTTATCTCTGGGACTGCGGAGGCGCAGGAGGTGGTCTCAGTGATAGGGCAGTATGCAGAGGCATCAGGTTCAAAGGTCAACCAGGACAAGTGTGAAGCTTTCTGGATGGGTGTGGAAGGGGAGAGCTTTGTTCTCCCGGATGACTTCCCGGAGCCCCAGCAAAAAATTCGAGTTCTAGGCATTGAATTCGGCCCAGGTGACTATGGTCATGCAAATTGGGTGAACAGGCTGGAGAATGCCGATGCCAAGGTGGCAAGCTGGAAAGGTTGGCAGCTTTCCTTGAGGGAAAAGGTTGATCTGATCAAGACTTACCTGATTCCGATTTTTTTGTATGTCAGTTTTGTTTGCATTTTGCCAGTTTCTCTCTATACCAGGATCTATAGTTGTTTCTTCCAGCTGTTATGGGGGAACAGAATAAACCTTGTCAAAAGGAATGTGACTTACCTTCCTAGGCGGGAGGGTGGTCTAGGGATGGTTAACCCTGTAGTCTTTTTCTCTCTGATGTTTGTGAAGTACAATCTTGGTAACATGTTGGCAGAGAGACCGCCTGGGTGGGTTGGTATTTTCCAGTCCTGGTTTAGGCCCTTTCTGCGAGACTGGGAAAATGGTGGGCCAGTGAAAAGCCTGAGGGTCAGGCATGAACAGCTCCCGGCTTATGTTGCCCCGTGTTTGAAAATGCTTCGGCAGTGGCAAGTAACAGCAGGAGAAGTCAGATCTCTTCCAAGGAAACTTCTTGAGAAGCGGATCATGGGCTCTGCTTTTTGCGAGCCACTGGCCTTGAGGGATTGCCCAAGCCTGGTTTTGGGGGTGGGTTTGCGATTGATTAATTTGGAGAGAATCCCAATGAAGTTTAGGGATCAGGCTTGGCTTGCCTTTCATGGAAAACTATATGTGAAGGGCAACTTGAAGTTTCTTTCCATGAGTGATCGGGGCTGCCCGAGAGTGGAGTGTGGAGGAGTGGTGGAGTCCATGGATCACTTTCTACTTCAATGCCCTTTTAATATAGAGGTGTACAAGAGGGTTGGGAGGGCTCTGAGTATACCCTTCCTCCCCCATATGAGTTATGCAGAGTGGGTGTATGGGGCATTCCAGACTCGTCGGGATTATGATTTGGAAACACTTTTTTTAGTTAGTCTGGTAGTCCGTTATTTCACGTGGAGTGCACGGTGTCAGGTATCCTTACGGAGTAAAATCCTCCCTGTCGAAGTAGTGGTGCAGGACATTCTGGGTGAGGTTGGGAAGATTCGGGGTCTTGAGAAAGGCAGGTGGCAGCAGGAGGCCTGGATAAGGGCGTGGAGGAATATCAGGACTCTGTAGCTGCTGCCTGTTGATCTCGGGGTGTGCGGCTTTTCTTTGTATTCTTGATTCACTCCCCTAGATTTTCAAGATGAAATATATTTTTGATAAAAGGCTACATGCATGGTGACGGTGATGTTCCTTAGTCTGGCTCTCCCATAGGGATTATGTAGTGCGCAATTTGGTTTGTACCATTTATTATGTTCTTGTTTTGTATTATCAAATTCAATTATTTTGTAAATATGTTTTATTTATTTATTATGGTTTTATTGTATATAAGTTGTTGTTTGTAAGATTTTCAATAAACAAAATTAACCCCTCATAATGGGCCCAGCAGGTGTACAGACCTGGGAACTCAGCACAGGGATGGTGGGAACCCCTCATAATGGGCCCAGCAGGTGTACAGACCCGGGAACTCAGCACAGGGATGGTGGGAACCCCTCATAATGGGCACAGCAGGTGTGCAGACCTGGGAACTCAGCACAGGGATGGTGGGAACCCCTCATAACCACTCTTTGGGGGTGGGTTTGCGATTGATTGATTAATTTGGAGAGAATCCCAATGAAGTTTAGGGATCAGGCTTGGCTTGCCTTTCATGGAAAACTATATGTGAAGGGCAACTTGAAGTTTCTTTCCATGAGTGATCGGGGCTGCCCGAGAGTGGAGTGTGGAGGAGTGGTGGAGTCCATGGATCACTTTCTACTTCAATGCCCTTTTAATATAGAGGTGTACAAGAGGGTGGGGAGGGCTCTGAGTATACCCTTCCTCCCCCGTATGAGTTATGCAGAGTGGGTGTATGGGGCATTCCAGACTCATCGGGATTATGATTTGGAAACACTTTTTTTAGTTAGTCTAGTAGTCCGTTATTTCACGTGGAGTGCACGGTGTCAGTGCACGGTGTCAGGTATCCTTACGGAGTAAAATCCTCCCTGTCGAAGTGGTGGTGCAGGACATTCTGGGTGAGGTTGGGAAGATTTGGGGTCTTGAGAAAGGCAGGTGGTAGCAGGAGGCCTGGATAAGGGCGTGGAGGAATATCAGGACTCTGTAGCTGCTGCCTGTTGATCTCGGGGTGTGCGGCTTTTCTTAGTATTCTTGATTCACTCCCTTAGATTTTCAAGATCAAATCTATTTTTGATAAAAGGCTCCATGCATGGTGACGGTGATGTTCCTTAGTCTGGCTCTCCCGTAGGGATTGTGTTGTGCGCAATTTGCTTTGCACCATTTATTATGTTCTTGTTTTGTATTATTATATTCAATTATTTTGTAAATATGTTTTATTTATATATTATGTTTTTATTGTATATAAGTTGTTGTTTGTAAGATTTCTCAATAAACAAAATTAACCCCTCATAATGGCACAGCAGGTGTACAGATCTGGGAACTCAGCACAGGGATGGTGGGAACCCCTCATAATGGGCACAGCAGGTGTACAGATCTGGGAACTCAGCACAGGGATGGTGGGAACCCCTCATAATGGGCACAGCAGGTGTACAGATCTGGGAACTCAGCACAGGGATGGTGGGAACCCCTCATAATGGGCACAGCAGGTGTACAGATCTGGGAACTCAGCACAGGGATGGTGGGAACCCCTCATAATGGGCACAGCACATGTGCAGATTCAGGAATTATGTAAACCCCAAGCTCTTTTTTTTTTTCAAAGTTCACTGCCATTTTTAAAGGACTTCATCTTATTGTTCTGTAATGCCATGCAGCTTCCCTGAGGATGTTATGTAAATGGTTTGTGTTTTTAATGTTGCCCTTTTAGCCGTGTGAAAAGACCCTCCCCAATGCACGGTATTCTGCATTGGTACATGTACCCCATGGCAGTGCTCAGCTCCTCGTGCTCTAATTTCAACAATAGCTGGCTTATTAGCCTTGAAAATTGCCAACAAAAATAAGATCTAGACAATAATCTAATGGGGACCAGCGGTAAGTTGGAGGTTGGTTGGCTCAAACCGAACACGGTCCAGTTCTCTCCCTATCCCCAGTGACAACCGTCTAAAAGGATTTCTCCATTCTTTGTAGAGATTCAGGACAGGAAGTGACGAAATTTCCCAAACTGGACACAGGCAACAAATAACCCTTCCCTACTCCACCCGAACCAAAAAAGAAAAGTTTTGTCTTTAGAATGATGATCCTTGAAATCCATGTTTACTTCCTCCTCACCAAAATGAGATGACCCCCTTTGTGTCAGGAACAACGCCAAAACCAGCTAAACTCTGTGCCGAAAAAAAGCAGTGCCGGTGTTGGTCAGGGCCATAGGCATGTGCACGGGGTATGTGTGTGCTGTGCCTGGACACACCCTAATCAACCCGTGCAGCGCAGATTTCCCCCTCCCCCCCCCGGATGCCATGCCCCCCCCCCCCCTGCTGACTTCCCTTTTCCCCTGCCAGCTGCTGCGGGGGAAGTTTCAGGATGGGGAGCAAGGTAGGGGCCAGTAAATATGTAATTTACTGGTCCCTTCCTTTTCTGAATGAACATATTTAGGGATCAGTATCGATCACTCACTGTGTCCATTCATAACTGAAGAACAGTAAACTATGTTTCCTATGCTTCAGTTTCTGAATGAATAGGAAGCGGCTCAGCACAGAGCACTTCCCATTCATTTTCTGTCCAGTGCAGCTGAGACTGCAGAGAAAGGGACTGGGGAATCTGTGTCCTCATTTCATTTCTTTGTCTCAAAAGTGAGACATCAGGGGGTCTGTTTAGATCCCTGATATTTCACCAAACCCCCCAACGGGGCTCCAAAAAAAATGTAGAAAGTAAAAAATATATATATTGGAAAATATATATATATATACGGTACATATAAAATAAAATTGTAAAAAAATAATTAAATAAAAATAATAAATAAAAAAAAATACTGACACTGTCCACTGCCCTGATGACAGAGTCCACTACTCTACTGACACCATCCACTGCTCTACTGACACCGTCCACTGCCCACTGACACCAATCTCTGTCCTACTGACACCATCCATTACCCTACTGACACCGTCCACTGCCCTACTGACACCATCCACTGCTCTACTGACACCGTCCACTGCCTACTGACACCAATCTCTGCCCTACTGACACTATCCATTGCCCTACCCTACTGACACCGTCCACTGCTCTACTGACACCATCCACTGCCCTACTGACACCGTCAACTGCCCTACTGACATCGTCCCCTGCTCTACCGACACCGTCCACTGCTCTACTGACACATCCACTGCTCTACTGACACCGTCCACTGCCCTACTGACACCGTCCACTGCTCTACTGACACCGTCCACTGCTCTACTGACACCGTCCACTGCCCTACTGACACCATCAACTGCCCTACTGACACCATCCACTGCCCTACTGACACCGTCCACTGCCCTACTGACACCGTCCACTGTTCTACTGACACCATCCACTGCTCTACTGACACCGTCCACTGCCCTACTGACACCATCCACTGCTCTACTGACACCATCCAGTGCCTACTGACACCAATCTCTGCCCTACTGACACTGTCCACTGCTCTACTGACACATCCACTGTCCTACTAACACCATCCACTGCCCTATTGACACCATCCACTGCTCTACTGACACCGTCCACTGCCTACTGACACCAATCTCTGCCCTACTGACACCATCCATTGCTCTACTGACACCGTCCACTGCCCTACTGACACCATCCACTGCCCTACTGACACCGTCCACTCCTCTACCGACACCGTCCGCTGCTCTACTGACACCATCCGCTGCTCTACTGACACCGTCCACAGCCCTACTGACACCATCCACTGCTCTACTGACACCGTCCACTGCTCTACTGACACCGTCCACTGTCCTACTGACACCATCCACTGCCCTACTGACACCGTCCACTGCCCTACTGACACCATCCACTGCTCTACTGACACCGTCCACTGCTCTACTGACACCGTCCACTGCCCTACTGACACCGTCCACTCCTCTACTGACACCGTCCACTCCTCTACTGACACCATCCACTCCTCTACTGACACCGTCCACTGCCCTACTGACACCGTCAACTGCTCTACTGCCACCATCCACTGCCCTACTGACATCGTCCCCTGCTCTACCGACACCGTCCACTGCTCTACTGACACATCCACTGCTCTACTGACACCGTCCACTGCCCTACTGACACCATCCACTGCCCTACCGACACCGTCCACTGCTCTACCGACACCGTCCACTGCTCTACCGACACCGTCCACTGCTCTACCGACACCGTCCACTGCTCTACCGACACCGTCCACTGCTCTACCGACACCATCCACTGCTCTACCGACACCATCCACTGCCCTACTGACACCATCCACTGCCCTACTGACACCATCCACTGCCCTACTGACACCGTCCACTGCCCTACTGACACCGTCCACTGCTCTACTGACACCGTCCACTGCCCTACTGACAACGTCCACTGCCCTACTGACACCGTCCACTGCCCTACTGACACTGGCCACTGCCCTACTGACACCGTCCACTGCTCTACTGACACCGTCCACTGCCCTACTGACACCGTCCACTGCTCTACTGACACCGTCCACTGCTCTACTGACACTGTCCACTGCTCTACTGACACTGTCCACTGCTCTACTGACACCATCCACTGCTCTACTGACACTGGCCACTGCTCTACTGACACCGTCCACTGCTCTACTGACACCGTCCACTGCTCTACTGACACCGTCCACTGCTCTACTGACACCGTCCACTGCCCTACTGACACCATCCACTGCCCTACTGACACCATCCACTGCCCTACTGATACCATCCTCTGCCCTACTGACACCATCCTCTGCCCTACTGACACCATCCACTGCCCTACTGACACCATCCACTGCCCTACTGACACCATCCACTGCCCTACTGACACCATCCACTGCCCTACTGATACCATCCTCTGCCCTACTGACACCATCCACTGCCCTACTGATACTGTCCACTGCCCTACTGACAAAGAAATATATTGTAAAAAAAAAAAAATTGTGAAAAAAAATAAAAATAATAAAAATAAAAAACTACTGACACCATCCACTATCATACTAACACCAACGTCTGCCCTTCTGTCTGTGTTTTAATACATTTAAACATTTTTTTACATTTTTTTATCAGAGTGTGAGTGTACACACAGTATATATATATATATATAAAAGTTCAGAAGGGTGAGGTGCGCGTCAGTCAATGTAACAAGTGATGGCAATCAAGCCCTCCCAAAGGCTTATATTATAGGAAACAACAAAAAGGGATTGCTGCACAAAAATGTTTTAATGAAAAATGTAATCAAAACATCCAAAATAAATAGGTCATCATCGTAACGACACCTATGATTATTGCCAAAAGCAGAAAATGCAAAATGCACCTGAAACATGCAAAATTGCAACCTGCACAGGTGTGAAGCAGGCCTTAAAGCCCAAATCCCATCAAAAACATTTACTTTGAACCTAAACGTCCACTACCGAATGAATGAAATCTTCAGAGAATGAAAGGCTCATTACTGATCCAGTTGTTCTCTGGAAGTGACAAAGGGACTCGTCACCACCAAACATAAACTCCAGAAAGGAGCACAAGCAGACCCAGCAGTCACAAGTGACCACAAATAACACCATGCATGCTCACAACCCCATACCTGCAGCTGGTCCAGAAGAAGACAAGGGCCCTTAGGCTGGATTCACACCTATGGCATTTTTAGTGCTTTTTGCATTTTGCAGATTTGCACTACAGTCCATTTAACATGGTTTCCTATGGAACATGTTCTGTAGTGCAAATCTGCAGAATGCAAAAAGCACTAAAAATGCATAGGTGTGAATCCAGCCCTACATAGCCCCATCCAGGCCCACACATGGCAAACCAACAGCTTCACATAAAGCTGAGCTCTGGGCATGAAAACTTTCTTTGAAATATATTCCATAAAGGATTTGATTTGTGTGCACCACATGCCTTGGCAAACCCAGATATTACCTTGTAAAAGTAGCAGTGACATCACTGCTGTGCATAGCCTGTGCAAAGTTGTGGGAGGGGCCCAGCAGGCTCCGCCCACAAGAGGGCAGCAACAAGACCAGTCACCCTGCACAAGAAGAGAGAGCAGCAGTGAGCGGTCTTTATTAGAGAAAGTCCCACACTGGTTTACTGCACAGAACTGGACCAAGAATCAATCACAATACACACACCGGCTTGGACTCAACTTTGCTCTGTGGAAGTGAAATCTCCGGTACTTCCCGGAATGCGGGATCATGTGACTCCTCCCTCTTCTACCAAAAATGCAGTGCTGGGTGTCTGATTGGCCAATCACCACCAATAATTATATTATCCACTGGAATTGTGTATCAAACACCATATAATAATAATAATAATAATAATATGAATAATATGAATAAATATATAAAACAACACTTATGATTGTGCTAAGTGCTCCTTTCCACCCATATAAGTTACCATCTCTAAAGTAAAAAATCAAATGTCACAAAACAGATAAGTGTTCACTTAATGACACAAAGTGCAAAAATCTTTAATGGTGACAAAATAATTGGTCATGTGACAATGATGGGGCACTATTCTTCCAACTGACACCAACAGTAGGGCATCATTTTTCCAACAGATACCAATGATGGGGCATTATTCCTGCCACTGATACAGATGATGGGGCACTATTCCTCCCACGGATACCAATGATGGGGCTCTATTCCTCCCACTGATACCAATGATGGGGCACTATTCCTCCCACTGATACCAATGATGGGGCACTATTCCTCCCACTGATACCAATGATGGGGCACTATTCCTCCCACTGATACAGATTATGGGGCACTATTCCTCCCACTGATACCAATGATGGGGCACTATTCCTCACACTGACACCAATGATAGGGCACTATTTTTTCCACTGATACTAACAGTGGGGCATAATTTGTCCCACTGACACCAATGATAAGTCACTACTTATCCCACTGATACCGATGATGGGGTACTATTCCTCCCACTGATACCAACTATGGGGCTCTATTCCTCCTACTGATACCATTGATGGGGCACTATTACCCCCACTGATACTAACAATGGGGCACTATTCCTCCCACTGATACCAATGATGGGGCACTATTCTTCCCACTGACACCAATGATGGGGAACAAATTCCTTCCGCTGATACCAATGATGGGGCACTATTCCTTCCACTGATACCAATGATGGGGCACTATTCCTTCCACTGATACCAATGATGGGGCACTATTCCTTCCACTGATACCAAACACTATTCCTCCTGTTATTGGCAATAGGTCCTATGTAATTGTTTTACTCCCACTCTCACACTCTGGCCCCTCTAAGGTCTTAAGGACAGTAAACTGGCCCTTTGTTTAGAAAGTTTGGAGATCCCTACCTTAGAAAATCACACTGCAGAACCGTGATACCACCAAATGTAATGCCAAATCTGGTAAGATTAGACATCAGAGGCAGCAGTGCCTTAGATGATCTCACACTGCAGATATACAGCTATGAGGCTACAGCACAGGAGTGCCTAGGCACCATTACATATCAGGAATTCCAGACAGAAGGTGTAATTTTCAGAGAACTGCTTAGGCACAATTAGGGTTGCCACCTTTTCTTCAAGCCAAACCCGAACACTTTATTGGCCTGGGACACCTTTGGGTGCCCCCCCCCCCCCAGGGAGAGTAGTAATGCGGTGGTGTAATGGGTGTGGCCAAATTGCTTTTGCTGACATCATCGCCTTGCCCCCCCCTCCCTCCAGTGATGCTGAACCTGCCCCCAGACAGCCGCCTACAGCACCCGGATGGAAACAGATTTGTGTGTGACTATCCTGGTTACTTGGGGAGCCACAGCCCGGCCTGAATAATGTGTCCGGGTTTCAGTCCACCTAAAACCCGGACACATGATTCAAAACCCGGACTTGTCCAGGGTGAATCCCGGACAGGTAGGCACGATCCGCGTTTCTAAATGCTCCCTATAGCAAAGCAAATCTTCATTTTCGGAGGTCCACTTTAAGAGTGAAATACCATAATGTATCTCAATGGAAGGGTACAGTGTGAAGGGGGGCCTCAAAGGCCGAAAAAAAAGGCAGAAACCCCCCTAATTCATCATCTAACATTGCAACATTGTTCTTTAAATTTGCACTCAGATAAATCTAACAGTACACCTACCATATATATATAATGATTAAACCATGAAGCGTCAGCTGATCCTTCACTAAGCTCCATGCGGCGCAACAAAAGACGTAACAGGCACCGCCGGTAAACAGTATGAAGAAAAGTTGAAGTTTATGGTCGGTGTCATCTACAATCACTTTGTCTTACAAATCCCTCTTCAATCTCCAGGCAATGAACTTTTTTTTTTTTTTTGTAACAGATGTGAATAGTGTGAAGTGTAAGTGGAGAGTCATTGGGGCCTTTGTGGGGAGGATTAGCGAATAAGTCAACAGCAAGCCGACAGAGAGGCTCGTAAACTCACCAAAGTCACTTTATATACTCCAATATAATGGATGGCGGTGATTTATCTTCTATGAGTCGGTGTCATAATAGTTTGTGTGCAGTAATAAGACGTGTGTTGTTTGTATAGTGCATTGCAGGAATGTAGAGACCCAGTTATGTATCGAAACAATGAAACAATGTGATACAATGTAATAAAAATCGAGTACAATGTAGCGATGTTACCAGCATCAGGCTCAGGGACAGACTATTTTATTATTATTCATTTATTATAATGTTTTTTCGTTAGGGTAACGGGTTCGGGTTCAGTTTAGGTTAGAGTTAGGATTAGGAGTTGGGGTTAGGGTTATTTATTATTATTTTATTTATTTTTAATTTAATTTTATTTATTATTATACAAATAACAATAAATGGAAAATAAATACACAAATAAATAAAAATCATAAATAAAAAAAAATTCAATAAATGAATACTAAGAAATGTAGAGACCCAGTTATGTATCGATTCAATGAAACAATGTGATACAATGTAATAAAAATCTAGTACAATGTAGCGATGTTACCAGCATCAGTCTCAGGGACAGACTAATGCCCCGTACACACGGTCGGACATTGATCGGACATTCCGACAACAAAATCCTAGGATTTTTTCCGACGGATGTTGGCTCAAACTTGTCTTGCATACACACGGTCACACAAAGTTGTCGGAAAAGCCGATCGTTCTGAACGCGGTGACGTAAAACACGTACGTCGGGACTATAAACGGGGCAGTGGCCAATGGCTTTCATCTCTTTATTTATTCTGAGCATGCGTGGCACTTTGTCCGTCGGATTTGTGTACACACGATCGGAATTTCCGACAACGGATTTTGTTGTCGGAAAATTTTATTTCCTGCTCTCAAACTTTGTGTGTCAGAAAATCCGATGGAAAATGTCCGATGGAGCTCACATGCGGTCGGAATTTCCGACAACAAGGTCCTATCACACATTTTCCGTTGGAAAATCCGACCGTGTGTACGGGGCATAAGGCTGCATTCACACCTGAGCGTAGCGTCTTTGAACGCTTTTCCGGCGTGTTTTTTTTTTTGCGCGTTTTTATGTGCGATTTTCGCACTTTTGTGCACGAATTTGCTCGTTTGCATGCAGCGTTTTTGGGCTTTGGTGTTTTTTTTATAGCCAATAGAGAAAACTGTTATCTGCTGCATCATTTGTTGTTAGGTAGTTCTGCTTTTTTTGCTTTTCTATTAGCTTTTATTTCTTCCTTTTTTATTATTAATTTATTATAATGTTTTCTTGTTAGGGTAACGGGTTCGAGTTCAGTTTAGGTTAGGATTAGGAGTTGGGGTTAGGGTTATTTATTATTATTTTATTTGTTTTTAATTTAATTTTATTCATTATTATACAAATAATAATAAATGAATAAATAAATGGAAAATAAATACACAAATAAATAAAAATCATAAATAAAAAAAAATAATGAATTAATTAATACTAAGTAACAAAAAAATAAAAATATAACCCTTAACTTTAACCCTTATCCCTTAAAAAAAAGAAAATAATAATAAATAGCTAAACATCCTATCCTCCATTATTATTATTATTATTATTATTATTATTATTATTATTATTATTATTATTATATAATAGTTTGTGTGCAGTAATAAGACGTGTGTTATTAGTATAGTGCATTGCAGGAATGTAGAGACCCAGTTATGTATCGAAACAATGAAACAATGTGATACAATGTAATAAAAATCGAGTGCAATGTAGCGATGTTATCAGCATCAGGCTCAGGGACAGGTATTCATTTAGAGGCTGGGTGACATGAGGTCAGAATTAGGTACCACATCCCATATATACAGAGAGAAAGAGGCGAGTGGGACTTTAACCACTTCAGCCCCGGAAGATTTTACCCCCTTCCCGACCAGAGCACTTTTTGCGATTCAGCACTGCGTCACTTCAACTGACAATTGCGCGGTCGTGCGATGTTGCACCCAAACAAAATTGACGTCCTTTTTTTTCCCACAAATAGAGCTTTCTTTTGGAGTTATTTGATCACCTCTGCGGTTTTTATTTTTTGAGCTATAAACAAAAAAGAGCGACAATTTTGAAAAAAAAAAAAAACACTTTTTTTTTTTTACTTTTTGCTATAATAAATATCCCTCAAAAATATATAAAAAAAAATATTTTTTTCCTCAGTTTTAGGCCGATATGTATTCTTCTACATATTTTTGGTAACAAAAAATTGCAATAAGCGTATATATTGATTGGTTTGCGCAAAAGTTATAGCGTCTACAAAATAGGGGATAGTTTTATGGCTTTTATATTATTATATATTTTTTTACTAGTAATGGTGGCGATCTGCGATTTTTATTGGGACTGCGACATTATGACGGACACGTCGGACAATTTTGACACATATTTTGGGACCATTGGCATTTTTACAGCGATCAGTGCTATAAAATGCATTGATTACTGTAAAAATGTCACTGGCAGTGAAGGGGTTAACACTAGGGGGCGATCAAGGGGTTCATTGTGTTCCCTAGTGTGTGTTCTAACTGAAGGGGGAAGATGACAGATCGCTGTTTATACTCTGTATGAACAGACGATCTGTCTGCTCTCCCCTCAGAGAACTGGAAACTGTGTGTTTACACACACAGATCACGGTTTTCGGTGTGCCCCGAGCAATTGCGGGAGCCCGGCGCCGATCGCGACCGCCAGGCACTCGCATCAGCTCCGTGGGCGAGCAGGGGGCATGCACGCGCCCCCTAGTGGCCGAATATGTTACCGATGTAACATGACGGCAATTTGCGCAGCCAAGCAATGTTGCCGCAGTATAACTGTGCCGGCTGGTCAGCAATCGGTTAAAGGTACCAAAGATTTGAAAATAAACAATACATTTTAGAAAAATAGAAATTTTATTATAAACAACTCTTAAAATTACAATAAGCATTTACAAGGATCCCATATCAATTTTTACATGTACAACCACTTCCTTTTCTACATGTTTCGCTCAGGTGAGCTTCCTCAGGAGATTTTTTTGAAGTGTCACATGAAGTAAAGTATACTATAAGAGAAACAATATTTATAAATGATTATGCTTGAAAAGTTGTTGAAAGATAAAATCACAAGGAATGTCAAAAGGAGGCATGCTAATATCCATTGTTATAATGTAATAATCAAATATTGTATAAAATTATACTTTATATAACATGATGATAGACTGAAAAGGAATGCCTACCGGATGCTTGTATTTAGGGAAATATCAATTGTAATTCACCCAATGAAGCCAGGATTTTTTAAAAAAGACTCAGGGACAGACTAAGGCTGCATTCACACCTGAGTGCGTCTTTGAATGTTTTTCCAGCGTTTGTTTTTTTTGCGCGTTTTTTATGTGCAATTTTGCCATGTTTTTGTGCGACTTTGCTCATTTGCATGCAGCTTTTTTGGGCTTTGGCATTTTTTTTAATAGCCAATAGAGAAAACTGTTATCTGTTGCATCATTTGTTGTTAGGTAGTTCTGCTTTTTTTGCTTTTCTATTAGCTTTTATTTCTTCCTTTTTTATTATTAATTTATTATAATGTTTTTTCATTATGGTAAGGGGTTCCAGTTCAGTTTAGGTTAGGGTTAGGATTAAGAGTTGGGGTTATTTATTATTATTTTATTCATTTTTTATTTTATTTTATTTATTATTATATGAATAATAATAAATGAATGAATAAATAAATGGAAAATAAATACACAAATAAATACAAATCATAAATAAAAAAAAAATTCAAAAAATTAATACTAAGAAATGTAGAGACCCAGTTATGTATCGAAACAATGAAACAATGTGATACAATGTAATACAATGTAATAAAAATATAGTACAATGTAGCGATGTTACCAGTATCAGGCTCAGGGACAGACTAAGGCTGCATTCACACCTGAGCGTAGCATCTTTGAACGCTTCTCTGGCTTTTTTTTTTGCAAGTTTTTATGTGCGATTTTGGCACATTTTTGCACGACTTTGCTCATTTGCAGTCAGCGTTTTTGGGCTTTGGTGGTTTTTTCATAGCCAATAAAGAAAACTGTTATCTGTTGCATTATTTGTTGTTAGCTATTTCAGCTTTTTTAGCTTTTCCATTAGCTTTTATTAAGATTAGGAGTTGGGGTTAGGGTTATTTATTATTATTTCATTTATTTTTAATTTTATTTTATTTATTATTATACAAATAATAATAAATAAATAAATAAATGGAAAATAAATACACAAATAAAAAAAATCATAAATAAAAAAAAATCAATAAATTATTACTAAGTAACAATAAATAACAAATGAACTTTTAACTTTAACCCTTATCCCTTAAAAAAAAAAAATAAATAAATAAATAAACATCCTATCCTCCATTATTATTATTAATATTATTGTTAATAATAATAATAATAATAATAATGTCTTTTTTTCTTCAAGTCTGGGTGTTTAATGTTATTTTATTATTATTATTATTATTATTATTACTATTATTATTATTAATAATAATAGTAATGTATTTTTTAAGGTTAGAGGTTAATTATTATTTATTAATGTATTATTACATATTATTCATTTATTTTACTTATTTATGATGATTTTTAGTTATTTGTGTATTCATATTCATATTCATATTCATTTTACATTAATTTATTCCTATATTTTTACAATTTTATTTTTTCCTTTTTTTAATTTGAGAAAATTGTGCAAAAACACGAGCAAAAACGTGCGACTGGCGCATTTCCATTCATTTATATTTGGGAATACAAACATGACAAAAATGCCCAAATCTACCCAATTCGAGCAACAAAAAAAGCTCCAGAATTTGTTTGAGCTTTAGGCGTTTGGCTTCAGGTGACTTGGAGTGGAGATGTGAACCGTCACCATAGAGAATCATTGATTTTTTTCTCCTCCAGCGTTTTTGAGCTTCAAGATATCCGCTCAGGTGTGAATGGGGCCTAAACACACCACAGCTCAACAAAAAAAGCTGCTTTAACAGGCATTTGAGCTTTTATTTCAGCTTGAAGCTTGTGCGTTTTTGTACTCTTGTACACGTTTTTATTGAGCTTCTTCAAGCTCATTTGAGCTTTTAAACTTTTTTGAGCATAAGCGTTTTTTTTTCTCACAAACCCTCCTAGACAGTATTTTCTTAACCACTGTATAAACAAAACAAAAAGCTGGAACAAATGTTTTTGCGCGTTTTTGAGCTTCTTTAAGCTTTTTATCTTTTTTGAGCTCTTTGGGGCACTAGCTCCTCTCAAAAACGTGAGATTGGTGGGAGGTTTTTTCTGCCTGTAGGAGCATATGCCTGTAAAAGCTATAGGGCTCATGCACACTACAGCTTAAAGGAACTCAAAGAAGCGGCTCCTACAGGCTTTTGAGCAGTGGCGTCTCCAGCTTTCATATTTAGGGGGGGCACATGGGGGGACAGGGACAAAAGTAGGGGGGCAACTATAAAATGCAATTATATATATCCTGGGGCCCTTTACTACGATCCCACAACAGCCCTTTCACATGTTCTGCAGTGAGCTCCATTCCTAATGTATTGGGGCCCCCAGGGTGGCAGAAAACAAGAGATATATGTCACCAGCACACCAAGAAAATATAAGGGTCCAAAGCAGTGGGAGAACTATCAGGGTTGCAAAGGTTGTCTTGCCACCAGGCCCTGGTGTTCTGCCACTGTGGGGTTCCCCAGCCTCCTCTTGCTGTCCTGCCCCTGCTATTGACAGCGCTGGTCTGGCATCTCTTGGAATTTACAGGCTGGTTCTCCTGTCCTAAGGATGGGAGAAATCAGTCTGTTTTTTCAGTAGCTGAGAGTCCTGGTGGAGTCCTTCCTGCAACTCGCTCTTCTCCCTGCCAATGAGGATGCAGGGGAAGGAGCAGATGGGGCGGCCGTAGTTGTGTGAGCGCTCGCATTATGCAGTGTCAGCGAGCAGAGGGAGGGGGGAGGAATCACCCGCAGGAGCTGACTGGGGACGCTCTCCCTCTTAGACATTGCCTTTTTTGTAAAAAAAAAAAATAATTTTTTTTTTGGGGGGGGGGGGGGGGCACATGGTGGGGCACAGCATAATGTTGGGGGGGTCAGGGCCCCCTCTGCCCCCCCCCCCCCCCCCTAGGGTTGCCATTGCTTTTGAGCTCCTTTTTTCTGCCTAGAAATCCCCCCCCCCTCCCCCCATGTTAGCCAATGTGTTCATGCACACTAGGGCTTTTTTAGGCTTTTTCAGGCATATGCCCCTTCATGAAAAAAAAAAAACACCCAACTCACATTTTTGAGAGGAGCTACTGCCCCAAAGAGCTCAAAAGAGCTCAAAAAGCTCAAAAACACATAAAAAAGTGCAAAAACGTTTGTTCCAGCTTATTGTTTTGTTTATACAGTGGTTAAGAAAATACTATCTCAGATGGTTTGTGAAAAAAAAAACACTTATGCCGCGTACACACGGTCGGACTTTCTATCCTACTTGGTCCGGCACACTTTCCGACGGACTTTGTCCGCCAGGTGCGCCGGACTTTAAAACGGACGGACTTGCCCACACACGCCCGGACTTTCCGGCGGGCTAAGTCCGCCCTTCTTTCCGGCGGACTTTCGCCGGAGTTACGGCGGACTTTCAGAATGAACGGACTTGCCCACACACGGACAAGTCCGTTCATTTTGAACGTGACTCAGGTGCGACGGGACTAGAAAAGGATGTCAATCTTGCCGCTTTTATCAGCGAGATTGACACCTTGCGAGCCCCGTCGCGGGGCATACCAGGCCCTTAGGTCTGGTATGGATTATAAAGGGAACCCCCTACGCCGAAAAAACGGTGTGGGGTCCCCCCTAAAATCCATACCAGACCCCCGATCCGAGCACGCAGCCTGGCCGGTCAGGAAAGGGGGTGGGGACGAGCGAGCGCCCCCCCCTCCTGAACCGTACCAGGCCGCATGCCCTCAACATGGGGGGTGGGTGCTTTGGGGGAGGGGGGCGCCCTGCGGGGCCCCCCCCACCCCAAAGCACCTTGTCCCCATGTTGATGAGGACAAGGGCCTCTTCCCGACAACCTTGGCCGTTGGTTGTCGGGGTCTGCGGGCGGGGGGCTTATCGGAATCTGGGAGCCCCCTTTAATAAGGGGGCCCCCAGATCCCGGCCCCCCACCCTATGTGAATGAGTATGGGGTACATGGTACCCCTACCCATTCACCTAGGGAAAAAGTGTAAGTAATAAAACACACTACACAGGTTTTTAAAATATTTTATTAAACAGCTCCGGGGGGGTCTTCCTGCGGCTTCGGGGGTCCCTCCGCTTCATCTTCTCCCGGCGTCCGGTTGGTTCTTCTCAGCTCTCTTCTCCCGGTGTTCCAGTTCTTCGGCCGGCTCCTCTGCTGTCTTCAGGTAGCTCTCTTGCCAGCAGAGATCTGGGCTTCTGGGCTTCTTCTCTTCTCTTCTCTTCTCTTCTCTTCTCTTCTCTTCTCTTCTCCAGATGTTGACACGACGCTCTCTCCGGCTGGACTGCTCTCCGAGGGCTGCGTTGTGACTTATATAGGCGGAGACCCCGCCCCCTTTTGATGTCACAGTCCCTGGGCATGCTGGGACTGTGACGTTTTAGGGGGCGTGGTCACTGGGTGATGTTCACCACGCCCCCTAAAACGTCACAGTCCCAGCATGCCCAGGGACTGTGACATCAAAAGGGAGCGGGGTCTCCGCCTATATAAGTCACAACGCAGCCCTCGGAGAGCAGTCCAGCCGGAGAGAGCGTCGTGTCAACATCTGGAGAAGAGAAGAAGCCCAGAAGCCCAGAAGCCCAGAAGCCTGGACCTCTGCTGGCAAGAGAGCTACCTGAAGACAGCAGAGGAGCCGGCCGAAGAACTGGAACACCGGGAGAAGAGAGCGGCGAAGAACTAACCGGACGCCGGGAGAAGATGAAGCGGAGGGACCCCCGAAGCCGGAAGAAGACCCCCGAAGCCGGAGGAAGACCCCCCCCCGGAGCTGTTTAATAAAATATTTTAAAAACCTGTGTAGTGTGTTTTATTACTTACACTTTTTCCCTAGGTGAATGGGTAGGGGTACCATGTACCCCATACTCATTCACATAGGGTGGGGGGCCGGGATCTGGGGGCCCCCTTATTAAAGAGGGCTCCCAGATTCCGATAAGCCCCCCGCCCGCAGACCCCGACAACCAACGGCCAGGGTTGTCGGGAAGAGGCCCTTGTCCTCATCAACATGGGGACAAGGTGCTTTGGGGTGGGGGGGGCCCCGCAGGGCGCCCCCTCCCCCAAAGCACCCACCCCCCATGTTGAGGGCATGCGGCCTGGTATGGTTCAGGAGGGGGGGGCGCTCGCTCGTCCCCACCCCCTTTCCTGACCGGCCAGGCTGCGTGCTCGGATCGGGGGTCTGGTATGGATTTTAGGGGGGACCCCACGCCGTTTTTTCGGCGTAGGGGGTTCCCTTTACAATCCATACCAGACCTAAGAGCCTGGTACGCCCCACGCTCGCCGCAATAGGAAAATTTGTTTTTCCTATTGCAGCGAGCGCGAGATGCAATACCCTGCCCTCGTGTCGTATCTGGTCCGTCGGACCAGCATACACACGAGCGGGCTTTCCGTCGGACCAGCACACACACGAGCGGACTTTCCGCCCGAAACTGAGTCCGGCGGAAAGATTTAAAACTTGTTTCAAATCTAGGTCCAGCGGGCTTTTGGGAAGAAGTCCGCCGGAAAAGTCCGCCGGCGCCCACACATGGGCGGATTGTCCGGCAGACTCTGGTCCGCCGGACCAAGTATGCCGGAAAGTCCGACCGTGTGTACGCGGCATAATGCTCAAAAAAGCTTGAGAGAGCTTGAAAGAGCTCAATAAAAAACACGAGAAAGAGCTCAAAAAAGAACACCCTTCTTCAAGCTTTTATAGGCAGAAATAAAAGCTCAGAAGCTTGTGCATGGACACATTGAGTAACATGGAGGGGAGTCTCCAGGCAGAAAAAAATAACAGTTCAAAAGCCTGTAGGAGCCGCTCCTCTGAGCTGCAGTGTGCATGAGCCCTAAGGCCCCCATCACACCTGAGCGTATTGGGATTGTGGGCAGGATCGAGCGATTCTGTCCACAATCATAAACGGGATTTTTAAGTGCCCAAAAAAATCAAAAATCCTATATAGCAATATACATAAAAAGTCATACATTTTATTTATACAAAAGTTAAAAACATATATGATATCATAGATATATAGTACAACAATAATAACAAAATATGACCATTTTGTGGGCAACAATGAATGCTGAAAAGTTTGTGGATCATGGATCAACGTGCTTCGTTCAAGTAGGAGACTTCTTCAGGATCCAGTTAGCAAAATTGGTAAATGTAATAACTCATAAGATGGTCATGAAGTATATAAGCAACACGACTGGAATGAGGGTATCCGGCACAGAATTATGTGTCCCAAGTCATATCAGTGATCATTAAAAGAAAAGTAGCGAGATAGAAAACGGGAGGTCATCCACATTTATACGCCATCAGCTTGATCCCACTTAGAAAGAGTGAAACTCAAATTAATGAAGGAAAAATGAAAGGCTGAGGGATCTAGCTGATGGTGTATACATGTGTATGACCTCCCGTTTTCTATTTTGCTACTTTTCTTTTAATGATCACTGCTGGATACCCTCATGCCAGGTATGTTGATTATATACTTCATGACCATCTTATGAGTTATTAGACTTACCAATGTTGCTAGCTGGATCCTGAAGAAGCCTCCCTAGTTGGGCGAAATGCGTTGATCCACAGAATGGTCATATTTTGTTAATATTGTTGTATAATGTATAAATACAAATTATGGCTTTTTATGTATATTACTATATGTGATATTTGATTATTTATTTATTTATTTATTGGCACTTAAAAATACACCCCCCCCGCCCCCTCTTTCCCACATCTCCTCAGGAGAGATGTGGGGATTTTTTCTCAATATATTCTACTTGCTGCAGGAATGACCGGGTTATGCGATTAAAACCATTAAACCATTAAAGTAAATTAAACCCTTTACACTAATGGCGGCGGGCTGACAGGGGCCACTGCTGATCGCACATAGCTGCACACAGAGCGATTAGCTGCGATTCAGGGACAGATGTCTGAGCCTGGACGCAGCTGACAAACCAGCCATGTGAAAGGGGTCTAATATTATTACCAAGATTATTTTTCTTCTTCTTAATATTATTATTATATAATAGCAATTGGGTTTATCACTTGATCTACGGAAGATGTTACCCCCTTCATTACCAGGACATTTTTTGTTATTCAGCACTGCCCTACTTTAACTGGTATTTGCGCAGTCATGCAACATTGTACCCAAATTAAATTTATATCTTTTTTTTTACACAAATAGAGCTTTCTTTTGGTGGTATTTGATCACCACTGTTTTGTTTTTTTGTTTTTTTTATTATATAAACGAAAAAGACTGAAAAGATTTCCTACTTTCTGTTATAAAACATATCCAAAAAAATAATAATTTTTTCATAAATTTAGGCCAAAATGTATTCTGCTACATGTCTTTGGTAAAAAAATAAATAAAATAAAAAAATCCCAATAGGTGTATATTAATTGGTTTGTGTGAATGCCACAAACTACGGTATATATCTACTGAAATGTACGCAGCTATAGATGCTATACTGTAATGGCGGTGATCAGCGACTTATAGTGGGACTGGGATAGGGTGACGGGCAATCTGGCACTAACAGACCCTCGCTGGGAGGGTCACTAACTAACACTGACATCGCTAGTGACACTAATACAGGGATCAGTGATAAAATTGTACACTGACACTGTGCTAATAACACTGGCTGGAAAGAGTTAACATCTAGGGGCAATCAAGGGGGTAACTATGTGCCTAACGATGTGTAATGTGTGATGCTTTTACTTTACTAATCTGGCTGTTTCTTCAGCCAGAAACAGCCAGATCGCTGTTCCCAGTACACAGAGTTCTTGTTTTTGTAAACACAGAACTATGTGTGTGATTGGACACAGCCGATCAGCTGATCTCAGCTGAAATCATTGGCTGAAATCAGCTGCCCGAACTTATGCTGTGTTCAATCACAGCAGTGGCGGCCCATCCATAAGGGGCGCAGGGGCGCCGCCCCCCTAATCCATGGTCCCGGTCCAAAAATCTACATGCAGTGCGCCGAACGCATGGATTTTTTTTTTTTAGAAGCTAGTGATTAGAGCCTGAGGCTCTAATTGGCTTCAAAAAAGGGTGGGCTCAGGGCGCAGTGAGCCCACCCAGTTGTGTGACATTAGCAAATTAATATTCGCTAATGTTTCTACTCCCGGCCAATCAGAAAGCGGGTTCTGAGACCCGATTGGCCAGGGAGTCTTGGGACCCATTTCCTGTTTGGCTGGGAGGAGAAGCAATGGCCTCAGCTCTTCCCTCATCAAGCTGGAGCGAGGAGCAGCGGGCAGAGGGACAGCAACAGCCCTCCCCTGGATCCAGCACCACCTCTTCATTGGAAGGTAAGGCCATGGATCGCAGCCTTCCAGTCCGACCCGGACGTTTTAACACCCCAAAAAAAAATATTGAGCACCAGTCACCACTGAATTACAGCATTGGTCAGCTGGGGTTGCTCACATGCGCACCCCAAACCCAGAAGACAACCACGTACATGTATGTGATCGTGCATGTACCAGCCAACCACCAGCGTGCGTGTTCATGTGCATTTGTGCACGTTCAGGTGTCTGCTGTTATTACATTCTATTGGCCACAATTTTGGCTATTAGAATGCATTAATGTAGGAACACGGGAACACGCCTAAACGCTCCTAGTGTTAATGCACATTTATACGCTAAATGCACAAGTTTCTAAACTCCAGAGAAACTACAGAGAAATCCTGCAGAAAACGGCACTAGAAAGTAAATAAAATGAAAACTTCTTTATCGAATGTATCCAAATAATAATAACAGGAAACACGCACTATCCCAGGACAGCCAGTAAACGCGTTTCACACATAAGTGCTTATTCATTACTGATGTGTGAAACGCATTTACTGGCTGTCCTGGGATAGTGCGTGTTTGCTGTTATTATTATTTGGATACATTCGATAAAGAAGTTTTCATTTTATTCACTTTGGAGTGCCGCCATCTTCAGGATTTCCCTATATTGACCCCGGCTGCGTACTGGGCTGGCACCCTTGCGATTCCCGACTCATGTGGATATCGCCACGGGTTGTTTGGAGCAGTGCACACTTGGTAAGTTCCTCTAAACTCCATTGGGAACACCCGTTCCAGTGGGAGCTGTCTAATCGCCATCATGATTGAAAGAACTGTAGTCTAATAAATAAAAGGGGCGGGCCGGGAACAGTCAGGCTGGGAATGAAAGGGTTAAATCGTGCTGTACAGATACTAGACCAGGGGTCTCCAAACTGCGGCTGGGGGCCAGATGTGGCCCTTTGCTTTGCTTTTTTCTGTCCCTTGGGGAACTATTTCATCCACTGATACCAACAATGGGGCATAGTTTCCCCCCAATGACATTGATAGGGCACAATTCCTCTCAATTACACCAACGATAGGGCACAATTCCTCTCAATTACACCAACGATAGGGCATAATTCCTCTCAATGACACCGATAGGGCAGAATTCCTCTCAATGACACCAACGATGGGGCACAAATCCTCTCAATGACACCAACGATGGGGCACAATTCCTCTCAATTACACAAACAATAGGGCACAAATCCTCCCACTGACTCCAACGGTAGGGTGCAAATCATCTCAATGACACCAACGATGGGGCACAATTCCTCTCAATTACATCAACGATAGGGCACAATTCCTTTCAATGACACCAACCATAGGGCACAACTCCTCTCAATGACACCAGCGATGGGGCACAATTCCTCCCACTGACTCCAAAGATGAGGCTTTGTTTTTTCCCACTGACATCGGGACCTTTACTACTTCCAATGGCCATAGTCTGCCCCCCCCCCCAAATGTCTGGAGGACAATAAACTGACCCTTTGTTTAGAAAGTTTGGAGATCCCTGTACTAGACTGTGTTTTGTTATGTGTGTACCGCTGATTTTATTATTAATATCATACAGGATTAATATGGTGCCGACAGTTTACGCAGCGCTTTACAACTTGAGGGTAGACAGTACAAATCCAATACACTTTAATACAGTAGGAATCAGAGGGCCCTGCTCGTTAGAGCTTACAATCTAAGAGTTAGGGTCAAGACATACAAGAGGTAATTACTGGTGGGTGATGTGCTGATGGAGAAAAAATAAATGTACAGTTGTTAGGTGGGGACCAGATAGGCTTCTCTGAAGAGATGAATTTTCAGGGATCGTCTGAAAGTAGACAAAGTAGGAGATAGTATATATTATAGAGTATGGGAGAGGCTCTGGAGAAGTCCTGAAGGCGAGCGTGGGATGAGGTGACAAGGGAGTTAGAGAGCAGGAGGTCTTGGGAGGAGCAAAGAGGACGATTTGGTTAGTATTTTGAGACCAGGCTAGAGATGTAGCTGGGGGCAGGTTGTGGCTGGCTTTGTAAGTTACTGTTAGTATCTTGAATTTAATTTGTTGGTTGAGTGGCAGCCATTGGAGGGATTGGCAGAGAGGGGTAGCAGATGCTGAGCGGTTTGTAAGGTGGATGAGCCTGGCAGCAGCATTCATGATGGACTGAAGTGGGGATAGTCTATTTGGAGGTAAGCCAATGAGGAAGGAGTTGCAGTAGTCGAGGTGAGAGATGGCCAGGGAGTGGATTAGAACCTTTGTGGTGACATTGGTTAGGAAGGGGCGTATCTTGGAGATGTTGCGGAGGTTGAGGCGGCAAGCTTTGGACAGCGATTGGATGTAGGGCTGAAAGGAGAGTTCAGAGTTCAGGATTACACCGAGGACCTTGGCATGGGGGGACGGGTTGATAGTTAAGCCGTTGATTTTGATAGAGAAATCAGTGGAAGTGGCACGTGGGGAAGGAAATATCATGAGCTCAGTTTTGGATAGGTTGAGTTTGAACGAGTTATGTGACATTCAGGCTGATATATCTGTTAGTAAGTTGGTGGTGCGTGAGGAGACAGATGGAATGAGTTGGGGGGGTGGAGAAGTAAATTTGGGTGTCATCCGCAGAGATGATATTGAAAGCCATGGGAGGCAATCAACTGATCCAGGGAGGAGGTGTAGATTGAGCAAAGGAGAGGTCCAAGAACAGAACTTTGGGGGACCCTGACAGAGAAAGGAAGAGCATAGGAGGAAGTAGAGTTGTAAGTGACACTAAAGGAGCGGTGGGAATGCACTTAGTTATAGCTAAACAGATCATCGTTGTCGTGTCCCTTACTTTGCCAAATGATGTTGGCCCTGGAACTATGCTCTATGCAGGAGGCCAAATAGCAACAGCTTGAGGAACCCCAAGTAACCTCTGGAGGAATCCTGGAGCTCTAAGGATCACTGGCTAAAAATGGCTGATATAAACTGTCCAACCACACATCATTCCAACCGCCCTGCCGGTTATCATGGCTTCCTATGACTAGGAACCCTCGGCAATCATCCAAATGCTGATCAATTACCTTCTGGCGGCTCACTAATCGGCATATACCAGCTTTGACATGCCAAGCAGCACCATCCTGCATGTAGAAGTCAAAGCCAGGATCGCAGAGCCATGCCAAAGTACATAATGAGTTCAGTTAGGTAAGCAGGAGGAGACAATGCCAATAAATCCAGCTAAGTCACAAAGCTCCTATCCGTTCGCCATGGATTGAGCGCGCGTGCCTCGGGTTTGTTTTACTGCCGCGGAGCGTGTTTGCGGTGTGCCCAGCGTGTCACCTGAGGATCAAAAGTATGTTTTTTTTTCAGCAGCCAAAGACAGCAACACTAAATCTATATCATATTTTCCAAGCCAGCCACAGAGAGACTGGCAGATTCTCCACCATCCAGAGTAAATTTTATTTGCAAGCATACGAAAAATATTTTGTCATAAGGCCTCATGCGCACTGGGGCTCTTCTAAGCGCTCTTCTCCTTGCAGGAGAAAAGCAGCTTCAAAAAACACGTCTAAGCCACGTTTTTGCAAATACAATTAGGCACATTAAGCACTTGGGTGTTTTTTTTACTTTCATTGGACAGAATATCAATTTATTTTGGCCATTGAAATGAATAAACGCTCAAGCGCTAAGTGCACCTAGTGCTTAGGCGTGTTTACATGGGTTTAGGTGCATTTTGGCATTTTTCAGCCAAAATGTTCCTCTCTTGAACGCACAAGTTAGTTTTTTGCCTCTAAACTCCTATAAGTGCCTGGATATGGACACATACACTCACTGATCACTTTATTCAGTACACCTTGCTAGTACCGGGTTGGACCACATTTTGCCTTCAGAACTGCCTTCATTCCCATCCGTTTCCCATGGGGGGGAGGGATCGCTGCCTTCTTGTCCGTCTCCTGCGGAGGGGGGGGGGCTGGGGGTGGCGTTGGTTTGCCATCCCCCCAAAATATTTAGCACCAGCCACCACTGTTTAACATGTTAAAGGTTCTGTGGGATGTTAGTGATTGCACTAGTTTTAGGTGAAGTGACACTATAAGCAAATGGCTATGATCACAAAGTACCCATCCTTCTAACTTCTCCTGAACTCTCTCCTTCTCTTTCAGGTGATGTGAACTCTCGTTTCTCTCCATGAGTTACATAATACGGTTTACATAATATCGCATTTGGCTTGTGTCAAGTCTCATTATCTGGGTGGCAATTAAGGAAAAGGTAAAGCGATACTGTCAGGGTCAGAAGAGGGGGTGACCTGTGTCCAGGCAGGTGGCCAGAGGTAACATAGAGAGGTCAGGGCATTGTTGCAGCAACTGAGGCCCCGGGTGGGAAAGGGGGCTGATGACCTGTTGCCATGATGAGTTGAATCGTCTGTCTACAAGGGACTTTCTTTTGGGAAGCAAAGGATTAAACACAGATTCAGCAGACCATGTGACTTCTATGGGGCCCGGAAAACCCTACACAGTGGTTTAAGGAGGTAGCAATGGCAATCCCATTTGGATGAACTGAACGTACAGTATATATAGTTTAGGAACTTTTATATGATTGGTATGTAAGCAATGAGTATTCTGTAGAAAATGGAGATTAAACAGTAAAGGAAGCTCTTATTTATGGTGCCCAAACATATATAGTGATAGCCATCCAGTGAGGCAAAGAACAAAGCCAAAAAAAACAGTTCAGCTAATCAATAGCTGATTCAATGATCTAACACAGTCTTACGCAACCTTTTTACCTTAGTGGAACCCTTGAAATAATTTTCAGGTCTCACATAACCCTTGCTAAAAACCAATTCATTGGTCATCAGTGGGAACATTGTCCTTACATTGCTGGCCAATGGGAGGAGTGCCCTTTACATGGTGGTCAGTGAGAAGAATGTTCCTTACATTGGTGGTCAGTGGGAAGAATGTTCCTTACATTGGTGATCAGTGGGAAGAATGCTCCTTACATTGGTGATCAGTGGGAAGAATGTTCCTTACATTGGTGATCAGTGGGAAGAATGTTCCTTACATTGGTGATCAGTGGGAAGAATGTTCCTTACATTGGTGATCAGTGGGAAGAATGCTCCTTACATTGGTGATCAGTGAGAAGAATGTTCCTTACATTGGTGATCAGTGAGAAGAATGTTCCTTACATTGGTGGCAAGTGGGAAGAATGTTCCTTACATTGGTGATCAGTGGGAAGAATGTTCCTTACATTGGTGATCAGTGGGAAGAATGTTCCTTACATTGGTGATCAGTGAGAAGAATGTTCCTTACATTGGTGGCAAGTGGGAAGAATGTTCCTTACATTGGTGATCAGTGAGAAGAATGCTCCTTACATTGGTGGTCAGTGTGAAGAATGTTCCTTACATTGGTGGTCAGTGGGAAAATGCTCCTTACATTGGTGGTCAGTGGGAAAATGCTCCTTACATTGGTGGTCAGTGGTAAGAATGTTCCTTACATTGTTGATCAGTGGAAAGAATGCCCTTTACATTGGTGGTCAGTGGTAAGAATGTTCCTTACATTGGGGGCCAGTGGGAAGAATGCTCCTTACATTGGTGGTCAGTGTGAAGAATGCTCCTTACATTGGTGATCAGTGGTAAGAATGTTCCTTACATTGGTGATCAGTGAGAAGAATGCTCCTTACATTGGTGATCAGTGGTAAGAATGTTCCTTACATTGGTGATCAGTGAGAAGAATGCTCCTTACATTGGTGGTCAGTGTGAAGAATGCTCCTTACATTGGTGGTCAGTGGGAAAATGCTCCTTACATTGGTGGTCAGTGGTAAGAATGCTCCCTCCATTGGTGGCCAGTGGTAAGAATGCTCCTTACATTATTGGCCAATAGTAAGATTGCCCCTTAAATTGGGGGCCAGTGGTAAGAATGCTCTCTACATCAGTGGCCAGTGATAACAATGCTCCTTACATTGCTCATCAGTGGGAGAAGTGCCCTTTACATTGGTGGCCAGTGGTAAGAATGCACTTTACATTTGTGATCAGTGGGAAGAATGCCCCTTACATTGGTGGTCAGTGGTCAGAATGCCCACTTTACAGTAGTGGTCAGATTGTAACCCCTACAGATAGCTAAAAATATGACTGGCTTCATGCAGGTGGCTCTTCTTGGTGGCACTGACCCCAAAGCTATGCAGGCACCATAAGATGGAAGTCAAACAGTCAAAGCTCAAGGAACCTCTAGGAACCTCTGAAGGAACCCTAGCTGAGAATGATCAATCCAACAGAAAGCTGGATTAAATGGGTAAAGGCCTTCGCCAGCCTTTTTTTTTGGAATGCTGATTGTGAGTCTGGTCTTCTCATCCAAATTCTGTGCCTTACCTCAAGCCCACTGAGCACCGTAGAAAGAATTGTAATGTAGATTGTGAGCCAGGCACAACTATTTCTCAGGTTGACTTGCTACAGAGTTAAAATGCCTGCAGCAGACTAATGGCATCGTCTCAGCCTAGGCAAAGTCACTGAACTGGAGCTCAAGACTGGCTTTTGAGGGATAAAATGTGGAGCTTTCCTGAAAAATAAATTGGTTGAATTTACCACATTATATACAGTATCCACCACGGGGACCTTGCCTGACTAACTGCACCGAGCTACTTTGTGTTGGAAAGTAAAAGACCAACCACTTTGTTTGCTTAGATAGGATATATTTTCAACCAACATAATGGAAAACCAAACAACTCTGCAACCGTTATAACCTTTGTAGGTCACAGATGAACTTTGAGCATCCAACAATCGAACGCCCATCTAACCATAAAGGTCCGGACAGGCTGGCAACTACCCAAAAAGGACAACAATCGGGGACTGTGTGGCCTCTGGTACTAAAAAAGCAGAAAACATCAGGCAGGGTTCATTTGGACTTGTCAGGTGGATGAAGCAACTTTAGGCCAGTAGTCTACCCACCAGCACCTACTAAGCAGTTCCCATTACTCTTTCAGCAGAAACAGCCAATAGTTTATAACAGATCTGCATATTCATCCATGGACTGAAGAAGTCTGGTCAAGTTACAAAACATCTTCATTATTACAGAACACATCCAGTTTAATGTGACTAGTACTAGATATACTATGACCTGGATAAATGAGAACATTTACGGACATATCAATGTTCAAAGTTCAGGTTCCCTTTTCAAGAGGTCCTTCACTGTCAAAGTATATCTTATAAATGGTCTTAAAAAGAATATTAACAAAAAAATGGGGGAAGGGCATGCTATATGGACAAATGTTTGGGAAAATCTGACCATCACATGAGCTTGTTGGACATCCCATTCCAAAACCAGGTACGTAAAATCAAGCACATCATTATAACAAATTGAATGCTTCCAGTCTTGCGGTAAAAGTTTGGTGAAGACCCTTTTCTGTCCTAGCTTGACTGTGCCCCTGTGTACGAAGCCAGCTCCATAAAGAACTTGGTTTGATGAGTTTGGTGTTGAGGAACTCAAGTGGTCTTCACAAAGCTTTGACCTCAACCCTACTGAACAAATTGGAATGTAGATTGTGAGCCAGGTCTTCTCATCCAGCACCAGTACTTGACCTCAACTGTACTGAACACCTTTGGAAGGAATTGTAATGCAGATTTTGAGCCAGGTCTTCTCACCCAACGTCAGTACCTATTCTCAACACTACTGACCATCTTAAAATGAATTGAAATGTATACTGTGAGCCAAGTCTTCTCATCCAACATCAATACCTGACCTCATGCCCACTGATCACCTTTGGAATTAATTGGAATGTAGATTGTGAGCCAGATCTTCTCATCCAACATCAATACCTGACCTCAACCCTACAGAACAAGTTTGGAGTGAATTGGAATGCTGATTGTGAGTCTGGTCTTTTCATCCAACCTCAGTACCTGATCTCAACCCTACTGACCATCTTCTTGTCCAACATCAGTACATGACCTACTGGAGATCTTAGAATGAATTGGAATGTAGATTGAGAGTCAGGTCATCTCAAACAACATCAATACCTGACCTCAACACTACCGAACAGCTTATGCCCCGTACACACGGTCGGATTTTCCGACAGAAAGTGTGTGATAGGACCTCGTTGTCGGAAATTCCGACCATGTGTGGGCTCCATCACACCTTTTCCATCGGATTTTCCGACACACAAAGTTTGAAAGCAGGCTATAAAATTTTCCGACAACAAAATCCGTTGTCGGAATTTCCGATCGTGTGTACACAAATCCGACGCACAAAGTGCCACGCATGCTCACAATAAATAAAGAGATGAAAGCTATTGGCTACTGCCCCGTTTATAGTCCCGACGTATGTGTTTTACGTCACCGCGTTCAGAATGATCTGATTTTCTGACAACTTTGTGTGACCGTGTGTATGCAAGACAAGTTTGAGCCAACATCCATCGGAAAAAATCCTAGGATTTTGTTGTCGGAATGTCCAATCAATGTCCGACCGTGTGTACGGGGCATGAGAATGAATTGGAATGCAAATTGTGAGTCTGGTCTTCTCATCAAACATTAGTGCCTAACCTCAACCCTACTGAACACCTTTGGAATTAATTGGAATGCAGACTGTGAGACAGGTTTTCTCATCCAACAATAGTACCCGACCTCAAAAATATTCTTTTTAATGAATGAAAACAAATTCCTAGAGACACAATCCAAAATCTTGTGGAAAGCCTTCCCAGAAGAGTAAAGGTTGTTGTAACACCAACAAGGGACCAATTCCATATTTTTGCCCATGGCTTTGGAATGAGATGTCCAACAACCTCATAAATGTGATCTTCGGGTAGCCACAATCTTTGGACCATATGGTAGATATTCTTTTGGGTGAATGGACACAGATCCCTACAGGCACTCCCAAATCTTGTGGTAAGCCTTCCTAGAAAAGTGGAGGCTGTTATAAACTCAACGAGGGACCAGCTCCATATTGATACCCATGGGTTTGGAACAGTGGTGCTCCATCGGTCGGGGGGGAGGGGGCAAACAAACTTGAGACATCTTCCCCCAGCCCCCACCCGGTTGCTCCAGCCCACCACCCCACACCAACCCCCCCACTTGACGACTCACTCACTCGCCGTTCGATTGGTACTTACCCCATCCAGTTCGCAGCTGTGGCTCCCCCCCCCCTCCATCTCCTTCGTGCCCTAGCGGTTGCTGCTTCTCCTCCCAGCCAATTGGATCTAGGGACTCCCGGCCAATCGGATCTCAGGACCCACTTCCTGATTGGCTATGAGGAGAAACAGGAAGACATTAGCGAATATTAATTCCCTAAGGTCACACAAGTGGGTGGGCTCAGGGCGCAGTGCTCTGCACCCCAAGGCCACCCTTTTTAAAGCCAATTAGAGCCTCAGGCTCTAATCATGTGCTTAAAAAAAAAACACCCCCCATTAAAAGTTTGGCGCCCTTCATGTAGCATAGAGGCTGGGGGCATGGATTAGGGGGGCCGCTCCCCTACGCCCCTTATGGAGCAGCCACCGCTGGTTTGGAATGAGATGCCCAACAACCTCATAAATGTGATCTTCAGGTAGCCACAATCTTTGGACCATATGGTAAATATTCTTTTGGTTGATTGGACACAAATCCCTACAGGCACACTCCAAAATCTTGTGGTAAGCCTTCCTAGAAAAGTGGAGGCTGTTATAACCCCAACAAGGGACCAACCCCATATTGATACCCATGGGTTTGGAATGAGATGCCCAACAACCTCATATAGATGTGATGATCAGGTAGCCACAATCTTAGGACCATATGGTAAATATTCGTTTGGCTGATTGGACACAAATCCCTACAGGCACACTCCAAAATCTTGTGGTAAGCCTTCCTAGAAAAGTGGAGGCTGTTATAACCCCAACAATGGACCAACTCCATATTGATACCCATGGGTTTGGAATGAGATGCCCAACAACCTCATATTGATGTGATGATCAGGTAGGCACAATCTTTGGACCGTATGGTAAAACAACCCAGTGGAGTGTGCTAAGTATATAAAATCTCGTTATCGTGACGACAAACACCAATGTATTGATTGTCACCCTTTATCAAGACCCATTTACCTGTTATAGTATAACATATGAGGCTGACTGCTCAAGTGAGGTTGCTCTAAGGTTGGCCTATAATAAGTTCTGACTTCACGTAACAATTCCGGGGAAAAGAAAAAAGTATCAAATTTATACATTTTTCATTGACATGTTTACTGTATCTATAAATCAAGAAAAGTTCATAAGGAATTTGTTTCGAGCTAGGAAAAAACCTTACGTGGCCTTCCATAGGCTGCAGAACTGACAATCTTTCCCGGATTTGTGCGAGGAAGAAAAACAATAGTTTTGTGTTAGAAAGGGCTGTAAATTATGACAAATGTCTCTGCAGAAAAGATTCATTAGACCCCATAATTATCAATCAAAATTTGACTGTCTGGAGGGGATACATCTTCCCCCCCGTCTCTGCATTCTTTTGGCACAGCTATATCATTATATAGCCACCTATCAAAAAACTTTCTTGTCTCCGGGCAAATTAGATGTAATGTTACTATAGCAGAGCTTTTTCCAACAGCCGTCGCCGGTGTTGCAACATGCCAAGCCTGCATATGCTGCTCAGATTATAACCTCCTATATGAAATATAAACATACAGGCTCAAAGAGAACCTGTCACCGGTGGGCTTGTGCAAGTGGTTGAAAGTTCAAGGCCAATACCTGATTCATTTTCTTTCTCCATTCTCACGTTCGAGGTGGATGGAGGAATCCCTCTTCTGGGACTATTGTATTCTGACAGCAGGGAAGACTCTTCCATCATCAGAATACACTCGCCAGCACCACCGGCTACAACCGGCGACACCGATCCAGAAAATATTTTCCAACAGGCTGGTTGGACAGAAGTCGATTGAGAGATTGACTTCTGTGCGACCAGTCTGCCCATAGATGGATCAAAATTTGGCAGGTCCCGGCTGAACCAGCTGATTTTTGATCCATCTGTAGCCGGGCCGGATCTAGACTGATCTAGGGGTGCAGTAAAAAAAAGTCGGGGGGGGGGGGGGGGGGCATACTGTCAACACATGTTAGAGACCGCCCAATCACATCACAACAGAGACATCTGCCCCCCTTCACAAATAGTCCTACCTTCAGATCTTCACCGTGGACACCTATGTAAACATTGCTCACTGATGAGAAAGATACAAAGGAACGTTGATTATAAACATTGGTCATAGGTGAGCCAGAGAGATACAAAGTAACAATGTTTATAAACATTGTTCGTAGGTGAGATAGAGTTGCAAAGTAGCATTGTTTATAAACATTGTTTATAGGTGAAATAGAGAGCTACAAAGTAACAATGTTTACAAACATTGCTCGTAGATGAAATAGAGAGTTGCAAAGTAGCAGGGTTTATAAGCAATGTTTAGATAGGAGATAGAGAGATACAAAGTAATATTGTTTATAAACATTGTTCATAGGTGAGCTAGAGAGATACAAAGTAACATTGTTTATAAACATTGTTCATAGGTGAGATAGAAAGATACAAGGTAACATTGTTTATAGGTGAGATAGAGAGATACAAACTAACATTGTTTATAAAAATTGTTCATAGGTGAGATAGAGATACAAGGTAACATTATAGGTGAGATAGAGAGATACTAAGTAACATTGTTTGTAAACGTTGTTCATAGGTGAGCTAGTAAGATACAAGGTAACCTTGTTTATAGGTGAGATAGAGATACAAAGTAACATTGTACTTTTGTATCTACTCTGTTCCATTCACCTGCAGATAAAAGTGATGAGCTTCAATCTCCCCCCTACACATCAAAGTCCCCTCATCACATCGAGGTCCCCCCATAGGCGTGAGCACAGGGTGTGCCAGGTTTAACCAGGGCCCCTCCCTTCACATCAGAGTCATCTTTTCACATCAGGGTCACTCTTCACACCAGAGTCTCCCCCATCAAATAGAAACAAATGATGTGGTGCAGCAGATGGGGGCGGGGCACTGTGCAGCAATGCTGACTCTTCAATACCAAGACTGAGCAGTGCTCTCCAGCCCCTCACTAATGTCACTGGTCCTGGGGGGGGGGGGCATGAATAAAAATTGGGGATGTGCTCAGTCCACCCCAGCACCCGCTTCGATCCGGCCCTGATCTTTAGCCAGTATACAGTGCCTTGAAAAAGTATTCATAACTCTTGAAATTTATCACATGTTACAACCAAAAATGTAAATGTATTTTATTGGGATTTTATGTGATAGACCAACACAAAGTGACACGTAATTGTGAAGTGGAAGGAAAATGATAAATGGTTTTCAACATTTTATACAAATAAATATGTGAAAAGTGTGGGGGGTACATTTGTATGGCGCCCCCCGGAGTCAATACTTTGTAGAACCGCCTTTCTCTGCAATTACAACTGCAAGTCTTTTTGGGGATGTCTCTACCAGCTTTGCACATCTAGAGAGAGGACATTTTTGCCCATTCTTCTTTGCAGAATATCTCAAGCTCTGTCAGATTGGATGGAGAGCGTCTGTGATCAGCAATTTTCAAGTCTTGTCACAGATTCTCAATTGGATTTAGGTCTGGACTGTGACTGGGCCATTCTAACACATGAATATGCTTTGATTTAAACCATTCCATTGTAGCTCTGGCTGTATGTTTCGGGTCGTTGTCCTGCTGGAAGGTGAACCTCCGCCCCAGTCTCAAGTCTTTTGCAGACTCTAACAGGTTTTCTTCTAAGATTGCCCTGTATTTGGCTCCATCCATCTTCCCATCAACTCTGACCAGCTTCCCTGTCCCTGCTGAAGAAAAGCATCCCCACAACATGATGCTGCCACCACCATGTTTCACGGTGGGGATGGTGTGTTCAGGGTGATGTGCAGTGTTAGTTTTCCACCACACATAGCGTTTTGCTTTTAGGCCAAAAAGTAGAATTTTGGTCTCATCTGACCAGAGCACCTTCTTCCACATGTTTGCTGTGTCCCCCACATGGCTTCTCACAAACTACAAACAGGACTTCTTATGACTTTCTTTCACCAATGTCTTTCTTCTTGTCACTCTTCCATAAAGGGCAGATTTGTGGAGAACACGACTAATAGTTGTCCTGTGGACAGATTCTCCCACCTGAGCTGTGGATCTCTGCAGCTCCTCCAGAGTTATCATGGACCTCTTGGCTCTTCTCTGATGAATGTTCTCCTTACCCGGCCGGTCAGTTTAGGTGGACGGCCATGTCTTGGTAGGTTTGCAGTGGTGCCATACTCTTTCCATTTTCCGATGATGGATTGAACAAGTGCTCCGTGAGATGTTCAAAGCTTGGGATATTTTTTTTATAACCTAACCCTGCTTTACACTTCTCCACAACTTTATCCCTGACCTGTCTGGTGTGTTCCTTGGCCTTCATGATGCTGTTTGTTCACTAAGGTTCTCTAACAAACCTCTGAGGGCTTCACAGAACACCGAAATTAAATTACACACTACTGGTACTAATTAAGTGACTTCTGAAGGCAATTGGTTCCACTAGATTTTAGTTAGGGGTATCAGAGTAAAGGGGGCTGAATACAAATATACCCCCCCCCCCAACACACACACTTTTCACATATTTATTTGTAAACAATTTAAAAACCATTTATCATTTTCCTTTCACTTCACAATTATGTGCCACTTTGTGTTGGTCTATCACATAAAATCCCAATAAAATACATTTACGTTTTTGGTTGTAACATGACAAAATGTGGAAAATTTCATAAGGGACATAATCTATAGTCAGCAGGATGTGTCCCTTGTGCTGATTCCTCTTCTGTTTGTGAAAATCCTTCTCCATCCTGCCCCCACCCCCACCCCCCCACCATAATCTTCCAGTGCGGCGGGGGTTAATACAACAAATGGGCTGTCACTGGAGAGTCTGACTATGCCCACCTATCTCCACCATTCATAGAAGCTGTACTACGACTTCTACGAATGAAAAACAATCTATGAATGGAGGTGGAGCCAGAGGCCTTGAGTGGCCTCCCAGCTACTTAAGTCAGCCATAGATTGATCAAAATTCAGCTAGTTCAGCGGGGACCGGTTGAATTTCGATCCATTTTTGGGTAGGAAGGTTGTGCAGAAGTCAATTTCTCGATCGATTCCTGTTTAACCAGCCTGTTGGAAATCTTTCGCTCAATCAGTCCTGCCGGCTATGGTTGGTGGTGCTGATGGGTGGATTCTGATGGCGGGGAAGTTTCTCTGCTGTCAGAATACATTATCTCCATGGGTGGGATGTCCATATCCACCTCGAATGTGTGGATGAGGGGATGGATTCGTTTTCTATTCATAGGCGGGTGGATGGGGGCATCCCGCCCATGGAGCCGCCCGGGCATAGTCATGTATGGACTGTCTTAGTTTGCCAGACACAAAATATTTACAAATTTTAACTATGAGGAGCTGCTATGCACACTCAGGAGCTCAGAAACAGCATGTATTATCAGCAAGGGGTCAGGTAAATGCAGCAGTAATAGTCAGACCACAAGGGGGCCTCTCATCGCTGACTCCCAGCTCTGGAGTCACCTGCAGACATGAGGCGCATTGAATTCACTGAGCTATAATAAGGGTCATTGTTTATTGTAAATTGCAATTTTCAGCAATAACAATAACCGTTACATGGCTGATAATTACATGCCACACGGCTGAAAATAACAGTCACTTGGTCTAAAAATACCTGCTACGTGGTTGAAAATAACTGCCACATGGCTGAAAATTACAGTCATTCGGCTGAAAATAACTGCCACATAGCTGAAAATAAAAGTCACTTGCCTGAAAATAACAATCGCATGGCTGTAAAAAACAGTCACTTGGCTGAAAATAACTGTCACATGGCTAAAAAAAAAAACAGTTGCATGGCTGAAAATAACAGTCACTTGGCTGAAAATAACAGCTGCATGGCTGAAAATAACAGTTACTTGGCTGAAAACAACTGTCACATGGCCTCAAAAAAACAGTTGCCTGGCTGAAAATAACAGTCACATGGCTGAAAATAACTGTCCCATGGCTAAAAAAACCCAAAAAAAACAGTTGCATGGCTGAAGGGGTAAAGGGAAAAAGGAAAAGGGGAAAATTCTTGAACATCTCTGTGACGAAATAGTATGGCCTATAGATGCTTTTGAATTGATGTATAAACAAGGTAATTAGAAGGATGGCATAGATGTTGGCTATGTCAGCCTTTGCTTGTGTGTTTTTAATGAAATTTTCTCAATAAAAAAGGATTTGAACTAAAAAAGAAAATAACAGTCACATGGCTGAAAGTAACAATCGCGTGGCTGAAAATAACTGTCACTTGGATGACAATAACTGCCACATGGCTGAAAATAAAAGTCACTTTGCTGAAAATAACAATCGCATGGCTGAAATTAACAGACGCGTGGCTGAAAATTACAGTCACTTGGCTGAAAATAACTGTCACTTGGCTAAAAAAAAAAACAGTTGCATGGCTGAAAATAACAGTCACTTGGCTGATAATAACAGTTGCATGACTGAAAATAACAGTCACTTGGCTGAAAATAACAGTCACTTGGCTAAAAAAAACAGTTGCATGGCTAAAAATAACTGTCACTTGGCTGAAAATAACTGTCACTTGACTGATAATAACAGTTGCATGGCTGAAAATAACTGTCACTTGGCTGACAATACCAATCGCATGGCTGAAAATAAAGCCTAGTACACACTTCGTTTTTTTTTCCGTTCAGTCCTATATGCTATATGAAAGTAATCAGTTTCTCCTGCTTTGCTCCATGCTTTGTGAGGACCCGTGTACCACAGCAACAGATACGATCGAATCTATGTAATAAAGGGAGATCTTGTTCCCTGAAGTGAGATTGCGTTCCGTGTAACAAAGGAGAGGAACTGAGGAAGAGATCTCGGGAAGCTTTGCTTGTTGAGTTTTAAGACAAAAGAAGACTAAAGCCAGGTACACACGCAAGAAAATCCGTATTTGGAACGATCGTTGGATTTTTTGCTCCTTAGTACATTGTTTTCGAGAGCCGATATGGACGGTTCCGAATTTTTTTTCCCAAAGGAGCATGTTGGAAAACGTTGTTAGTTATCATAACGTCCAATTTTTGTTCACTTGGTACAGAATTCATCCTAAAAAAAAAAAAATCGAATGAGCAAGTCTGCTGGAAACAAAAGTAGACTAGACATAGACCGCGGGAAGTTCTTCTCTGTCGATCGAGAATTTTCGTACAATTTTAGGCATTCTCGTTGGAGGAGGACATGGAAAACCCCACGACCTCCCTGAGTATTGTTGCTGACCATGTCCATCCCTTTATGACTACAGTGTCCCCATCTTCTGATGGCTCCTTCCAGCAGGATAATGCACCATGTCACAAAGCTCCAATCATCTCACCACTGGACAATGAGGTCCCTGTACTCCAATGGTCTCCACACTCACCAGATCTCCATCCAATAGAGCACCACACTCACCAGATCTCCATCCAATAGAGCACCACACTCACCACTGGACAAGAACGCTCTTATCATATACAGTCCTTGTTATTACATACAGTGGGGGGAAAATAATGATTTGATCCCCTACAGATTGTGTAAGTTTGCCCCACTTGCAAAGAAATGAACGGTCTATAATTTTTATCATAGGTGTATTTTAGACGATAGAGACAGAATATCAACCAAAAATCCATAAAAAACACATGATACAAATGTTATAAATAAGTTGCAGTTCAGTGAATAAAATAAGTATTCAATCCCCAAGCAGAACATGACTTAGTAGTTGGTGGAGAAACCCTTGTTGGCAGCACAGAGGTCAGACGTTTCTTTTAGTTGGTGACCAGGTTTGCACACATCTCAGGAGGGATTTTGGTCCACTCTTCTTTACAGATCTTCCCTAAATCCTTAAGGTTTCTTGGTTGTCTCTTGGCAACTCGAAGTTTCAGCTCCCTCCATAAATGTTCTATAGGATTAAGGTCTGGAGAATGGTTAGGCCACTACATTAATGTGCTTCTTTCATGAGCCGCTCCTTTGTGGCCTAGGCGGTATGTTTTGGGTCATTGTCATGCTGGAAGACCCATCCATGACCCATCTTCAGTGTTCTGGCTGAGGGAAGAAGGTTCTCATCCAAGATTTTACAATACATGGCCCCGTCCATTGGCCCCTCAATGCGGCAAAGTCAGTCTGTACCTTTAGCAGAGAAACAGCCCCAAAGCATCATGTTTCCACCTCCGTGCTTGACAGTAGGGATGGTGTTCTTAGGGTCATGGCGAGTCCCCCTCCTCAAGAAGGCACATGTACAGTCATGCCAATGAACATCTAAATGATTCAGAGAAGGATTTGGAGAAAGTGTTGTGGTCAGATGAGACCAAAATTGAGCTCTTTGGCATTACCTTGACTTGCCGTGTTTGGAGGAAGAAAAATGCTGACTATGACCCTAAGAACACCATCCCTACAGTCAAGCATGGAGGTGGAAACATGATGCTTTGGGACTGTTTCTCTGCTAAAGGTACAGGCCAACTTTGCCGCATTGAGGGGCCAATGGACGGGGCCATGTATTGTGAAATCTTGGATGAGAACCTTCTTCCCTCAGCCAGAACACTGAACATGGGTCATGGATGGATCTTCCAGCATGACAATCACTTAAAACATACCAACAAGGCAACAAAGAAGTGACTTAAGAAGAAGCACCTTAAGGTCATGGAGTGGCCTAATCAGTCTCCAGACCTTAATCCTATAGAAAATTTATGGAGGGAGCTGAAACGTGCCAAGGAACAGCCAAGAAACCTTAAGGATTTATGCCGCGTACACACGGTCGGACTTTTCGTCTACAAAAGTCCAACGGACGCTGACGGACTAAAGCTGGCTGGTAATCCGATCGTGTGTGGGCTTCTCCGGACTTTCAACATACTTTTTTAGCCTCAAATCCGACGTACTTTAGATTTGAAACATGCTTCAAATCTTTACTTCGTAACTACGACGGACCCCGAAATCCGCTCGTCTGTGTGCTAGTCCGACGGACAAAAAGCCACGCTAGGGCACCTATTGGCTACTGGCTATGAACTTCCTTATTTTAGTCCGGTGTACGTCATCACGTAAGAATTCGACGGACTTTTGTGTGATCGTGTGTAGGCAAGTCTGTTCGTTAGAAAGTCCGCCGCAAGTCCGTCGAAAGTCCGCCGAAAGTCTGCCGGAAGTCTGTCGGACAGGCTGTCTGACTTTTGTAGACGAAAAGTCCGACCGTGTGTACGCGGCATTAGAGAAGATCTGTAAAGAAGAGTGGACCAAAATCCCTCCTGAGATGTGTGCAAACCTGGTCACCAACTACAAGAAACGTCTGACCTCTGTGCTGCCAACAAGGGTTTCTCCACCGAGTACTAAGTCATGTTCTGCCTGGGGATCAAATACTTACTTTACTCACTGAACTGCAACTCAATTTATAGCATTTGTTTTATGTGGTTTTTTTTCTGGATTTTTGGTTGATATTCTGTCTCTGGGCTCCGCCCAGCCTTTAGTACTCGGCAGAGAACCTCAGCACATCTACGCATGCGCAGTATGTGAACGTGGCGTGATCAGAAAGCTACAGGACTTTCTGTTCATTCTGTGCCCGCACTAAATAAGCCCAAACAGAAACTCCCGTACCTTTTTAATCACGCCGCGTTCACGTACCACGCATGCGCAGATCGGGCAGAGCACTTCGGTCATCACAGATGACACCACCAGTAAGGGGGGGGGGGGGGTGAGTGGCAGTAAAGGGACTGAAGTTCCTCTTTAATTTTTTGAGTGAAGTTCTTCTATAAGATTTAAATATTAAAAATATAGTGACTTTTGAAATGACATGAAAAGGTTCCTGCACTACTTTGATGCGACCTGAGTACTAGACAGTGTCAAGTCGCATTAAAGTCGTACTCCAAAGTCGCACTAGAAATCCTGCGACTTTGGGGTCACACTAGTGTGAACCGAGCCTTAAAGCAAACGTTTTTTGAAGTACTTTCAAGTGTTATTACTCGTGCAACCCAATGTGGTGAGAATATTCGTATGAATGTTCGTTCTCAAAGTCTACTAGCGTATGTCAGGCTTTAGGCCCCATTCACATTAAACACGTTGCGGCTTTTTGTCGCGATTTGGAATCGCTGCAAAACCGGATCGCAGCAAAACAGACAGCGCGCGTTTGGGTGAAATGACTCCTAATGGCAACCCGAAACGCAGTGCGATTCTGCCAGATCCGCCATGCGGCGTTCGCGGCAAAACACGCATTTAAAAATCGCGATCAGCTTGTCACCCAAAAAGGGGCAGGAGCTTCTTTTGGGGGTGACAAATGCGCATAGGGCAGGCCATTGAATGGAATAGGAAAAACACGGGAATGCGTGTAAATTACGCTTTCGGAATCGCAAGTGGGAATGCTCATTCCCGCAGAGCAGCATCTGAATGGGGCCTTGGTTCAAATTTGTGCGTGCAGGGACCGTGCACGGAAATGCACTGCTTTTTAGCAGACGCATGGGATATCAATTCGTAATGGGATCCCCACGCATCGGCAAACAGCTACAGCTGAATGTGGTTTACCGTGACGCAATTTTAGAAAGGGGTCGAGGACTTTTTTTCCCCAGCATTCCTCGTTGGTTGGGCTGCCCATTGAAATGAATTGCCTACACGCAACCAGCATGAGCACATAGATGTGCAGCAAGGGTTACTCTTTTCCTGCAGGTCCCCCTATGTCCATCATGGACCATTCCCTAAAGCTGCCCATTGAAATGAATAACCTACACGCAAATGCGCACCCATAGATGTGCAACAAGGGTTACTCTTTTCCTGGAGGTCCTCCTATGTTCATCATGGACCATTCCCTATAGCTGCCCATTGAATTAAAGGGCCTACACACAACCAGTATGCACACATGCGCATGCATAGATGTGCTACGAGGGCTACTCTTGTCCTGGAGGTCCTCCTATGTCCATCATGGACTATTCCCTAAAGATGCCCATTGAAAAAAATGGCCTACACGCAAATGCACACCCATAGATGTGCAACAAGGGTTACTCTATTCCTGCAGGTCCTTCTATGTTCATCATGGACCATTCCTTATAGCTGTCCATTGAAATTAATGGCCTACACACAACCGGAACGCACACATGCGCATGCGTAGATGTGCAACAAGGGTTACTCTTGTCCTGGAAGTCCTCCTATGCCCATCATGGACCATTCCCTGCCAATTGAAATGAATGGCCTACACACAACCAGCACATGCACATGCGCACTCATAGATGTGCTACAAGGGTTACTCTTGTCCTGGAGGTCCTCCTATGCCCATCATGAACCATTCCTTATAGCTGCCTAAAATGAATGACCTACACGCAACCAGCCACACATAGATGTGCTACAAGGGTTACTTTTGTCCTGCAGGTCCTCCCATGACCATTATGGAACTATATTATAGCATGGGACTATAGAGATATGGGGTACATTGGCGCTTGTTATCAGCACCCTGCGCCCGCTGCAGCGTCCACTTCAGTGCCGAACTTTGGGTATCCTCGGTGGGATTTCACTTTATTACAGCTTGACTTTTTTGAAGCTGTTTTTCTCTTTCTGCTTTTCTTGTCCTTAACCTAATTTCGCCTCTCCAGGAGAAGCTGCTATTATGGATGCATATTTCAAACGTGTCTGAGCACGGAGTCCGAGACATTTCACTCGGAGCCCGGGGCCACACATTCGCCTCCAACAGAACCTCTCTTTTTTTTTTTTTTTTGTGTATTCTAAAGAATGTATAGGAGTTTCCCTGCAGCAATGTGTACGGGAGGCGAGGGAAGGAGGGCCGGAGTCAGGCTGGATGTCAGGGCGTCCTGTTTATCTATGGCGGGAGACCGCCGAATGCACGGCTCGGGTCAAAACGCGTGATGATCTGATTGGACGATCAGACTCCGATCCATAGTTTTTGGTGCAATGATCTGGTAATAAGCAGGATACGTTGTAACAGTTCCGTTTTGTCCCAAGATAATCATGTCTGCCGAGATAACGATGAGGGTTAGGTTAGGGGTTAAGTTCAGGGTAAGGGGAAAGGTTAAAGATGAAGTCTAATCTGCTTCTATTTTGCCTTCCTTGTCTCCTCCCCCCATTAACTTTTTAAATAAAAACCTTTCCATTTTTATGACATACAGGGGGGAAATAATTATTTGATCCCCTACAGATTCTGTAAGTTTGCCCACTGACAAAGAAATGAAAGGTCTATAATTTTTATCATAGGTGTATCTTAAATGATAGAGACAGAATATCAACCAAAAATGCAGAAAACACACATGATACCAATGTTATAAATGGAGTTGCAGTTCAGTGAGTAAAATAAGTAAAAAGTATTTGATCCCCAAGCAGAACATGACTTAGTACTTGGTGGAGAAACCCTTGTTGGAGATCACAGAGGTCAGACGTTTCTTGTAGTTGGTGACCAGGTGCACACATCTCAGGAGGGATTTTGGTCCTCTCTTCTTTACAGATCTTCTCTAAATCCTTAAGGTTTCTTGGCTGTCTCTTGACAACTCGAAGTCTCAGCTCCCTCCGTACATTTTCTATAGGATTAAGGTCTGGAGACTGGCTAGGCCACTCCATGACCTTAATGTGCTTTTACTTGAGCCACTTCTTTGTTGCCTTGGCAGTATGTTTTGGGTCATTGTCATGCTGGAAGACCCATCCACGACCCATCTTCAGTGTTCTGGCTGAGGGGGGAAGGTTCTCATCCAAGATTTTAAAATACATGGCCCCATCCATTGGCCCCTTAATGCAGAAAGTCGGTCTGTACCTTTAGTAGAAGTCTTTGAGGACGAAACGCGTCAGACTCACAATTCTCTTTTTTTTTTCAAATACATTTTGTGATCACCAGTACCTGTACTCATGGCTTTGATGTACTGTTCTTTTTATAATAAATGCCTTCCCGTTTTTTTTTCTTTGGCCTACACTATATGGAGTCTTTCCATTTGCTTTTGCTTTTATCCCGGTCCAATTGAGTCCTTTTTGTGTGCAACAATAATCTCCAGACGGCCCCCCCCCCATGGGTGGAAGTTTTTTACCACGTCGGAGAACCATAAGGAACCAGGATTCTCTGGCCTGACCAACACAGATGAGGAGTGGAACTATCCCTCATAGAGTGACCGTCTTCTAACCAACTGTAACCCTGTGTCAATTGGTCCACATAAACCTGATTGACCCACTACCAAAACGGTAGGTGGGTCCACCATATCTGGTAAGAAGACCCACCTAATTCTTCTTACAGAGGATTTCTTCACAACTGCACAGTTATTTTTTGCACATTGTTTGTGTCCAATTGAAGATTTACTATCAAGCATGTGATGGACATATCTTTGAACTATTTTTTTAGTCCCCTTCAATGAACATTGGACTTTTTTGTCTATTTATCACTTTTCCACAGGACATCACAGTTCATGTGTCTTTGTTTATAGCACTACACTGTATATTTTTATATACCTTCAGTAGAGAAACAGCCCCAAAGCCGTGCTTGACTGTAGGGATGGTGTTCTTAGGGTCATAGCCAGCATTTTTTCTTCTTTCAAACACGGAGAGCCGATTTAATGCCAAAGAGCTGAATTTTGGTCTCATCTGACCTCAACACTTTCTCCCGATCCTTCTCTGAATCATTTAGATGTTTATTGGCAAACTTCAGATGGGTCTGTACATGTGCCTTCTTGAGGAGGGGGACCTTGCGGCATTGCAGGATTGCAATCCATGTCGGCGTATTGTCTTATCAATGGTTTGTTTGGTGACTGTGGTCCCAACTGCCTTGGAATCATTCACAAGCCCCCCCCCCCCCCCGCCCCCTGTGTAGTTCTGGGCTGATCCCTCACTTTTCTCATGATCATCCTCACCCCATGAGGCAAAATCTTGCATGGAGCTCCAGACCGAGGGCGATTGATGGTTATTTTGTATTTCTTCCTTTTGCAATTAATCACTCCAACAGTTGTCTCCTTCCTACCAAGCTTCTTGCTGATGGTCTTGTAGCCCATTCCAGCCTTGTGCAGGTCTACAGTCTTGTCCCTGACATCATTGGACAGCTCTTTGGCCTTGCCCATGATGGTGAGCTTTGAATGGAAGGAAGAGATTCTGTGGACGGGTGTCTTTTATACACATAACGAGTTGACGTTAGGAGCACCTTCTTACATTGACAGGACTAATCTCTGTACCACATGAGCACCTACTGTAGCCAGTCTGTGGGAGCCAGAATTATTGTTGGTTGGTATGGGATCAATTACTTATTTTACTCACTGAACGCTAGATGATGCTGGATGTTCTCCAGCCAGAAAACGAGGCAGGTTCTACCTGACTCGCTCAAAGAGAAGATCACAATGTGTGCTAAGAAGTACGGAAGGCAAGAGAGTGTGCCCTACCAGATAGTGGAGGAGGAAGCAGTGCTGGATCAGTAAGTCGTAAAAAGGGTGACAGTACATGGAGCCAATCAGCTCTGTGTGCGGGGAGGAAGGGGGCGGAGCCTTGCGGCACGCCAAACGACAAGGGGAGGGGACGAGGGTGGGTAAGAAACAGAAAGAGCATCTTAAAGCAAAAGTAAACTCCCCCTCCCTACCGGCAGAATGCTTGCTTGTGCCTTTTATTGTATAAGGGTCAAAAAGTCGACACGTTACAGAGGATGAACCTCCTTCCTCAGGGCTAATTAGGATCACAAATTAAATCATCAATAGTGCGATGAAAATAGTATAAGGACTGGTTCACCTTGGGGGGGGTTCTAACTCCCCAAAAGTGGTCAATTTAGGTATGTTTGTACTGTCCAGGCATTTTTATTTGATATGTTTATGGAAACTGTTTTTTTTTAAACTTTTTTTTGGTATGTGTATTAAGGTTACTTTAGTTTGTTCAGTTGAGTGTTCTTTGTATTTGTGAATTTTCTCTTTTTTGTGCATTTGATTATTTGTGCGCAGCCACTTTAATTCCTAATGGCTTCTCCATGCCTCAAATTGCTACAAATGCACATAGGGCAACCCGTTCAAGTGAATGGGCTTCCTCGTGTGAAATACGCATTTTCACGTACATCTCACGCACACAAAATTGAAAGCGAGAACGCTCGTTCACACTGCGCGATATGTGCACCGGGCCTTAGGGACGCTCTTTTAAGAGTTTCCCATGCATACAGTGCCTTAAAAAAGTATTCATACCCCTGGAAATGTTCCGCATTTTGTCATGTTACAACCAAAAACGTAAATGTATTTTATTGGGATTTTATGTGATGGACCAACACAAAGTGGCACATAATTGTGAAGTGGAAGGAAAATGATAAATGGTTTTCACACTTTATACAAATAAATATGTGAAAAGTGTGGGGGGGCATTTATATGGCGCCCCCCGGAGTCAATACTTTGTAGAGTCGTCTTTCTCTGCAATTACAGCTGCAAGTCTTTTTGGGGATGTCTCTACCAGCTTTGCACATCTAGTGTAGCCTATTCAAATGAAAGGGCTGCCCTACGCGGGGTGTGTGGACATGCATGTAAAGATGGGTGTGAATGGAGCCCAGCAACTGACGCATTTTGCCAATATTACCTCGCCAAATTCACTACAGGAATGCTGCGGTGAGGCCTCCCTATGTGCTTTGCAAGGTTTATTATCAACATTATTACTGTACTGGAGGTTCAACCTTCAGTTGAAGATCTCCTCCTCCTTTTTTACCAATGGTTGCAACTAATTAACGAGGAAACGATTAATATAAAAAATATAAAAATATTTCATTTCCTTGAGTTTGTCTTAAAAGATCTTTTTTTTTCTTTTTGTAAATTCCACCATTGTTCCGCCAGCGATCGTCGGCTTTTTATTGCTTCAATATCATGTTAATTGCAGCTTTAAGTAAGTGCTGTAATTACACGGTGCAACACATAACCCTGGCGTGGGAACTCTTCTCACCCTGCGAGGAGGGACACCTGGATTAGGAGCACCTGAGGGGCCCCCCCGCTGGCCCCCCAGCCTCTGTCATGAGCTGAGAGCATCTTTTTTTTCAGGATGCCATTCATTGGGGACAACCCGACTCATAGGGGCGGCCATCTTGTCGGAAATAAAAAAAAAAAAAAAGAGCTGAATAATTCACTAAAAATGTGTGACACTAAAAAAATTCTAAGAAATTCTAAGAAAACAATTTAATAAAAAAAAAAAATACATTACAGGGCCATTGAGTAAGTGTATGTGTTAAGTTAAGTGTATGGATTATTTTTGGAGAATAAGAATATAGTTTAGTGTCACTTTAACAATTGTTGGTGCGGAGAGACTGGAGTCATTCCATACAGCCTCACTATGACTCAAACCTGAAGCCCAAGAAAATATTTTTTTTATCCCGGAGGGGGGCTTTAATAAGAAGAATAAAGGATCAGGTGGACTTAAAGGTTAAGTCTGCCTTTTGCAAAAAAAAAAATATATATATAAATAAATAAAATAGAAATAATGTATAAATAAAATAATAATAATAATAATAATAAAATAATAATAATAATTATTATTATTATAAAATTATATAATAATAATAATAATAATAATAACAATAATAATAATAATAAATAACTACTAATAATAATAAATAATATCTGCACAAATATTTGCAGAGAAAAAAAATGGGCATTTATTATTTTAGGGCTCCTGCAGACCCTTCTTCTGGCTCTTTGTTCAAACCGTTATGGCCTTTCAGTTTGTGAGCTGGAGGAAGTGTCAATGGACTAACAGAGTGGTGATCCATTGAGAACTACAAATTCATATGCCGCAGTGGAAGATGGGACTTGTAGTCAATTTTTTTTTTTTTTAGGCTTTTTTCCCTCTATTTTCACCTGGTGATCTGGCCAGTAACACACCTCCTGTAATAGAGCGCCCCCATTCTGGATGAAGCAGCACAGGGGGCACAGCAGACAGCAGCATTGCCAGTCCCGGGGGGAAGGGGAGTTTTATATGTACTGTTTTAAAACAAATTGAAACCAAACTCCGGCTTTGCCTCACAGTTATACAAACAGTTACAGCAACAGTTGTTTTTGTTTTGTGATAAAGGTTTTACATGAATATATAAAAGCTGATTATTTCATCAGAGTTCTTCTTATATCAAAGTCCCCATCAGAATCTGCCCTTACACTGGCGTCCCCATCAGATCCCCCTTTACATTGGGGTCCCCATCTGAGTCCTCCCGTACATAGAGGTTCACCTATCAGAGTCCCCTTGTACATAGGGGTCCCCTATCAGAGTTCCCGCTTACATCAGAGCCCCCCCTTACATTGGCATCCCCATCAGAGTCTCCCCTTACATTGGTGTCCCCATTAGAGTCCCCTTGTACATAGGGGGTCCCCTATCAGAGTTCCCCCTTACATCAGAGCCCCCCTTACATTAGCATCCCCATCAGAGTCCCCCCTTACATTGAGGTCCCCATCAGAGTTCCCTTGTACATAGGGGTCCTCTATCAGAGTTCCCCTTTACATGAGAGCCTCCCCTTACATTGGCATCCCCATCAGAGTCCCCCCTTACATTGGTGTCCCCATCAGAGTCCCCTTGTACATAGGGGTCCCCTATCAGAGTTCCCCTTTACATCAGAGCCCCCCCCTTACATTGAGGTCCCCATCAGAGTCCCCTTGTACATAGGGGTCTCCTATCAGAGTTCCCCTTTACATCAGAGTCCCCCCTTACATCGAGGTCCCCATCAGAGTCCCCTTGTACATAGGGGTCCCCTATCAGAGTTCCCCTTTACATCAGAGTCCCCCCTTACATTGAGGTCCCCATCAGAGTCCCCTTGTACATAGGGGTCCCCTATCAAAGTTCCCCTTTACATGAGAGCCTCCCCTTACATTGGCATCCCCATCAGAGCCCCCCTTACATTGGTGTCCCCATTAGAGTCCCCTTGTACATAGGGGTCCCCTATCAGAGTTCCCCTTTACATCAGAGTCCCCCCTTACATTGAGGTCCCCATCAGAGTCCCCTTGTACATAGGGGTCCTCTATCAGAGTTCCCCTTTACATGAGAGCCTCCCCTTACATTGGCATCCCCATCAGAGCCCCCCTTACATTGGTGTCCCCATTAGAGTCCCCTTGTACATAGGGGTCCCCTATCAGACTTCCCCCTTACATCAGAGCCCCCCCTTACATTGGCGTCCCCATCAGAGTTCCCCCTTACATCAGAGTCCCCATCAGAATCCCCCTTACATCTGGGTCCCTATCAGAATCCTCACAAACAAACAAAAGATTTCCCAGCACACCTACCAGCCAGCCTGCAAAACAACCAAACTGATCCTATCTGACAGTGTACATTAATAACAGAGGGGTTTTTCTTTTGCTCACTAATGCAAATATATGCGTAAGCCACAGTGCCCACACCAAGCCTCCTCTGTATACTGTGGTCCTAACTTTACAGTTTTTAGAGTCTCCAAGTTGGAGCACATACTGTATATAGCAGCGGATAGATTAAGGGCAGTTGTCTGCAGCAGACGGATGGGATTGTCTTAACCCAGACAAAGTCACTGACCCGAGCACAAGGATGGATTTATAGAAAATCGATACAATTGCAATCAATTATCTTTTTATAAAGTTACTCCTAGGTCTTTTTTTAAAAGAGGTTCCTATTTCTGCGCTGTTCTGGAGACCCGTAAACAATAAAACGCAGCCGCGTTTTTACCGCTGTCCATTTAGCGGGCCCTCGGGGGCCGAATACTGGTGACGGACTTAAAAAGCGAGAAAGTCGACCCTTGTCAAATAAAAGATGGGAATTGTATCGCTGTGACACACTTTGTAACCCAATCCTTCTCCTCCTCGGCTGGTGACTTTGCACGCTGTAGAAAAAAAAAAAAGAAAACTCCCCGTGGCTTTGATCTACAGTAAGGCGCAATTCTCCCGGATAATTCTGTAATTGCCTCTCCTGCAGGAGGGTGAAATTGATTAATACACACCGGCAGCTCTCCGGCTTAAGTCACTTATCAGTCATTTTCCTAAAAAAGCTTCTGCAAAAATGCTACACGTATTAAATGCTTAACAAATCATATTCTCCTGATGGCTCCTGGACGGGTGTACGTGTCCTTACAATGATTGGCCATTTGGAGGAAGCCGGCCGACCCTCTTCATCCTTGGTTGTGACGAGCCAATCAGAAGATGGAAAATTGTGATTTTTTAGAAGACGGCCAGAGGCAATGTAGCATTAGAGTATATACAGTCGTGTGAAAAAGTAAGTGCACTCCATGGAAATTGTTGACTTTTTCATCATATTTGAACCAGAAAACATTGAATCTTAACCGCTTCCTGCCGCTGCCCCCTGACCCTTTAAGAGATTCTAAATGCCAGGAGGCAAAGGTGGGAATGCAGCAGTCACATGATCAGAAAGCTCCCAATCGCAAGTGGGTATCAGGAACTTTTCAGTACTCGTTGGTAACTGTGCTGGGCTTGAAGTACATCGTTACATAGTTACGTAGTTAGTCATGTTGAAAAAAATTCACAAGTCCATCTAGTTTAAGTCGTTTAAAACAAGCTCATGACTGCAGCTTGTTCGGTCTCCCCTGGCAAAGTACCATGTCCCCATGTTGATGAGAACAAGGGCCTCTTCCCCACTACCCTGGCCGGTATTTGTGGGCAAGGGGCTTATCAGAATCTGGAAGCCCCCAGAACCATACCAGGCCACATGCCTTCAACATGGAAGGGTTACCTAGCCAGGGAAGAACCCCTGGCAAAGACCCCTGGCAAAGTAGCTTGTCTCTATGTTAATAAGGACAAGAGCATCTTTCCCACAACGCTGGCCCGGTTTGTGGGGGTCCATGGGCAGGGGGCTCATCAGAATCTGGAAGCCCTCAGAACCATGCCAGGCCACGTGCCTTCAACATGGAAGGGTTACCTTACCAGGGAAGACCCACTGGCAAAGCACATTGTCACCCTGATGAGGAGGACAAGGGCCTCTTTCCCACAACCCTGGCCAGTGGTTGTGAGGGTCCATGGGCCAAGGGCTTATCAAAATATGGAAGCCCCCAGAACCATACCAGGCCACATGGCTTCAACATGGAAGGGTTACCTTGCCAGGGAAGACCCCCTGGCAAATCATCTTGCTCCTATGATGATGATAAGGGCCTCTTTCCCACAACGCTGACCAGTGGTTGTGGGGGTCCGTGGGCAAGGTGTTTATCAGAATCTGCAAGCCCCACAGAACCATACCAGGCCACATGCCTTCAACATGGAAGGGTTAGCTTGTCAGGGAAGACCTCCTGGCAAAGCATCTTGTTCCTATGATGATGAGGACAAGGGCCTCTTTCCCACAACCCTGACCGGTGGTTGTGGGGGTCCATGGGCAGGGGGCTTATCAGAATCTGGAAGCCCTCAGAACCATGCCAGGCCACATGCCTTCAACATGGAAGGGTTACCTTACCAAGGAAGACCCCCTGGCAAAAGCACCTTGTCTCTATGTTGATGAGGACAAAGGCCTCCCTCCCCAGTCCCCTGGCCAGTGTTTGTGGGGTTCCTGGGCAAGGGGCTTATCAAAATCTGAAAGCCTCCCAGAACCATAGCAGGCCAAATGCCTTAAACAAGGAAAGGTTACCTTGCCAGGGAAGACCCCCGGGCAAAGCACCTTATCTCTATGTTGATGAGGACAAGGACCTCATTCACACAACTCTGGGCCCATGGCTGTGAGCAGGGGGTTCATCAGAATTTGAAGACCCTCTTTACAAATAAGGGGACACCAAGTATGACATCATTGTCCATATATGATCAATGATGAAACAGGGATCAACCTTCCCTTGTATATAACAACTCTCATACGCTGGACTTGTCATTCAGCGGGTGACAAGCAAATGCACGGGACCTGAAGTGGTTAAAACAAGCTCATGGCTGCAGTTTGTTGGGTCCCCCCCTTGTAAAGCATCATGTTCCCATGCTGATGAGGACAAGGACCTCTTACCCACAAACCTGGCCAGTGGTTGTAGGGGTCAGTGAGCAGGGGGTTTATCAGAATCTGGACTCAGCGGTGCTGACAGCATTCTTTTTCTTTTGGCGGGTCGGCGAGCGTTGGACTTCGTGATTGATGTAGGACATTTTGGGGATTTTTATTGTTTTAATAAAGGACTTGACAAATGTTTGGGTTTCTTTATTGCTAGGTTACAACTTTTTATGTGAATGAGTAGGGGTACTATGCACCCCATACTCTTTCACAGGAAGGGGGCGGAATCTGGGGGCCCACTTATTATTAAAGAGGGCTTCTGAATTCCCCACCCGCAGACCCCCACAAGCACCAGCCAGGGTTGTGAGGAAGAGGCCTTTGCCTTCCTCGTCATGGGGGTCCCCCCTGATAAGATAAGCCCCGATGTTGAGGATATGTGGCCTGCTATGGTTCATTAGGGGTGGGGTGGCGGGTGGGTTGCACGTGCTCATCTTCTCCCTTGCCTGTCCAGCAAGGCTGCAGGCTCTGATTAAGTCTCTGGTATAGATTTCCTGGGGGGACCTCATACATTTTTTTTTATGTGTGAGTTACCCCCTTAAAATCTATACCAAACTCAGAGGGCCTAGTATGAAAAAGGAGGGGAGCCCCACAACATTTTTTGATTTATTTAACAACTATCCCTTCCCCTTTGCCTACATAGCCGGCCATGTAAATGAATGGGTCCGGTGACATCACTGGTTGCTATGGACTTGGCAGTGCCCGAACCCACCTGCATCCTTGACAACCATTGACAATGGGAAGCTGTAATATGTAATAGCAGGACTGATACCGCATTCATCCACCAGAAAACCCACAGAGGAATGACTCATAAAAAACAAATAGATGGTTGTGTACTGCCCTGGTCAAAGCCATAATAAAGTGATTGCTATGTTACAATGTTGCAGCCTGATCACCGGGGGGGGGGGGGGGGGGGGGGGGACTGAGGAAATGCTTCCACCTGCCTGCAGCAGACTGATGACATGATCTCAGCCTTTAGATCAAAAAATGGCATTTCAGTGATGTGATAAAAGGTGGAGCTTTTCTGAAGTGGGATACTTTTGCTGTATATTATGACTCATCAGGAATTTACTAAAAGTTACCCAAAAAATTGTAAGGTTAGTAAAAGGTTAGATTTTATAGCTAAGCTCCACCCTTTATCATTAAAAAAAAAAAAAACATTCTTGAGCTCCGGTCGGTAGCTTTGTCTAGGCTGAGATAATGCCATCAGTCTGCTGCAGGCAGGATGAAGCATTCTCTCAGTCTCCTCTGCACCAAGTGACCAGGCAGTACATTGTAACTGTGTAGCAAGTCACCAGGTTAGTCAGACATTGTGAACACAGATGTACCTGTATAACCAGTATAGACTACACTGACACAATACATTGCATGCATGGACTTAATGATGACAGGTCCACTTTAAGCTGGAATGAGCAGTCATGTACAGACTGCGTGTTCACATGTGAATGATATCCTGTGCAGGTCTGTGTTGGAATCTATGGAAGGTCAAGTTCAAACATAATGATTTTTTTTATAGCGTTCTAAGATGTCAGCACTCCAATCCTAGCACAGCCATGTGGGCCCCTGAGTGGCCCTGTGCCTGGGGCTCCAGCGCTGTTCTCAGACCCCAACGGGATCACAGGGGAAGGGATTCATAGCTGGGAGCGGAGTGCTGCCACACACGTCCCGGGTCTCACTGTCACCGGGAGATTCGGCAACATCAATCACTGGTCGATAATTTGTATCTGTGCAAGCCGGAACATGACGAGGAGATATGTGAAACCACTCACATGAACACTCTATACACTCCATACACTCCATGTCCTGAGAAAAAAGATTTAGCAAACAGTTGAAATGAAAAAAGAAGTTTACTTCAACCCTGGAATGAGGAGTGCAGACATTGCTATAGTGATAGACACTAGAGACCGGTGACATCATTGAGAATGCAGCCTATCCATTCACTAGAGAGCAGTGACATCACTGAGAATGCAGCCTATCCAATCACTAGAGACCGGTGACATCACTGAGAATGCAGCCTATCCAATCACTAGAGACCGATGACATCACTGAGAATGCAGCCTATCCATTCACTAGAGAGCGGTGACATCATTGAGAATGCAGCCTATCCATTTACTAGAGAGCAGTGACATCACTGAGAATGCAGCCTATCCAATCACTAGAGACCGGTGACATCACTGAGAATGCAGCCTATCCAATCACTAGAGACCGATGACATCACTGAGAATGCAGCCTATCCATTCACTAGAGAGCGGTGACATCACTGAGAATGCAGCCTATCCAATCACTAGACACCGATGACATCACTGAGAATGCAGCCTATCCAATCACTAGAGACCGGTGACATCACTGAGAATGCAGCCTATCCAATCACTAGAGACCGATGACATCACTGAGAATGCAGCCTATCCATTCACTAGAGACCGGTGACATCACTGAGAATGTAGCCTATCCAATCACTAGAGACCGGTGACATCACTGAGAATGCAGCCTATCCATTCACTAGAGACCGGTGACATCACTGAGAATGCAGCCTATCCAATCACTAGAGACCGGTGACATCACTGAGAATGCAGCCTATCCAATCACTAGAGACTGGTGACATCACTGAGAATGCAGCCTATCCAATCACTAGAGACTGGTGACATCACTGAGAATGCAGCCTATCCAATCACTAGAGAGCGGTGACATCACTGAAAATGCAGCCTATCCAATCACTAGAGACCGGTGACATCCGTAAAGGATGCAGCCTATCCATTCACTAGAGAGCGGTGACATCACTGAGAATGCAGCCTATCCATTCACTAGAGACTGATGACATCACTGAGAATACAGCCTATCCATTCACTAGAGAGCAGTGACATCACTGAGAATGCAGCCTATCCATTCACTAGAGACCGGTGACATCACCGAGAATGCAGCCTATCCATTCACTAGAGACCGGTGACATCACTGAGAACGCAGCCTATTCATTCACTCGAGACTGGTGACATCACTGAGAATGTAGCCTATCTATTCACTAGAGACTGGTGACATTACTGAGAATGCAGCCTATCCATTCACTAGAGACTGGTGACATCACTGAGAATGCAGCCTATCCATTCACTAGAGACTGATGACATCACTGAGAATGCAGCCTATCCGTTCACTAGAGACTGATGACATCACTGAGAATGCAGCCTATCCATTCACTAGAGACCGGTGACATCACTGAGAATGCAGCCTATCCATTCACTAGAGAGCGGTGACATCACTGAGAATGCAGCCTATCCATTCACTAGAGACTGATGACATCACTGAGAATGCAGCCTATCCGTTCACTAGAGACTGATGACATCACTGAGAATGCAGCCTATCCGTTCACTAGAGACTAATGACATCACTGAGAATGCAGCCTATCCATTCACTAGAGACCGGTGACATCACTGAGAATGCAGCCTATCCATTCACTAGAGAGCGGTGACATCACTGAGAATGCAGCCTATCCATTCACTAGAGACTGATGACATCACTGAGAATGTAGCCTATCCATTCACTAGAGACCAGTGACATCACTGAGAATGCAGCCTATCCATTCACTAGAGACTGATGACATCACTGAGAATGTAGCCTATCCATTCACTAGAGACCAGTGACATCACTGAGAATGTAGCCTATCCATTCACTAGAGACCGGTGACATCACTGAGAATGCAGCCTATCCATTCACTAGAGACTGATGACATCACTGAGAATGCAGCCTATCCATTCACTAGAGAGCGGTGACATCACTGAGAATGCAGCCTATCCATTCACTAGAGACTGATGACATCACTGAGAATGCAGCCTATCCATTCACTAGAGACCAGTGACATCACTGAGAATGCAGCCTATCCATTCACTAGAGACTGATGACATCACTGAGAATGTAGCCTATCCATTCACTAGAGACCGGTGACATCACTGAGAATGCAGCCTATCCATTCACTAGAGACCAGTGACATCACTGAGAACGCAGCCTATCCATTCACTAGAGACCGGTGACATCACTGAGAACGCAGCCTATCCATACTCAAAAAAAACATAGGAATACTTTATTAGAGTACCAATAAGATAACTTGAAAATCAGTCCAAAAGGTGCATAGAACCAAATTAAAAAGTCCTCTACGTAGGGCTAACCCATAGCCCCCTTAAAACATTAATAACACTCTCTGCCCCCATACCATTAAATGTCATTATCACCAGCCTCTGATAAGGAAACCAAAAAAATTACTAATAATAATATGATAAGGTATAAGCCATGCCATTGCTGAATTGCAAAAGACAATGTACGGACCTGCTGCCCTCTAGTGCCTGTATTTGTAAATGTCTGTGCTGTGAGTTTTTTTTTTATGTATATCACTTCCTGTCTCTGTGGGGCTGGGTTAAAAAACCCAGAAGGAGAAAGTGGAGTGGAGAAAGAGAAATTCTGAGACCACATGTTCTGTTCACGGAAAAGCCGCTGCTAAATCCAGACCAGAAGGGAATAATAGGCAAGTGCTCCTATGTTTAATAGTTTACTATTGTTGCCCAAAGCTTCTGGGTGTATACAGTATATATAGACTGGTGACAGAAGTATATCTGTCCTTGTGTTATTATCTCACCTGCACAGTACCAGATAGCTAGGTTTGTGTGTGTGAGGAGCTCCGTTCCAGGCTGGTTGGACAACAACTAGCTGGTGCCTCCACATTGCATGAAGGAACACAGGGGCATCTTTGGGCAGCAGCATTGTTAAAGTAGTTCTAAAGGCTGGAGGTTTTTTGCCTTCATGCATTCTATGCATGAAGGTAAAAAACCTTCAGTATGCAGCTTCCCCCACTGCCCCCCTAATACTTACCTAAACCTGATCATGATCCATCAATGGTGCTTGGTGCTGCTCTCCCAGGTCTCTGCCTCCTGATTGGCTGAGAGACACCAGTGGGAGCCACTGGCTCCCGCTGCTGTCAATCACAGCTCACAGCTAGTGAGGAGGGGGCGGGGGAGGGCAGGGCTGAGTTCTGTTCTGTGTGTCTTATGGGGGCATTTGGAGCAGGAGAAGGAGAGACCAGGGGGATGGGGGCCAAGAGCGCTGGCAGGGGACCGGGAAGAGGAGAACCGGCACTGCTCTGTAGAAAACATTGGCACAAGGCTGGTAAGTATAACATATTTAAAAAAATACCTTTAATACCACTTTACCGTAACCTAAGGTAAAGGGGGTGTTAGATGTACTACCAGATTTAGATACACTAACAAATTGAAGCTGAACAGCTCACACTGAAGTTACACAAGGAGTTACAGCAACAGTGTTTTTCCTTTTTTGGAATAAAGGTTTTACATGAATATGAAAAGCTGATGATTGTAAGCACCCCTGCCAGTGGCAAATGGTTTGTCTCATCCCTGTAACGGATACATCTGGAAGGCAGCTTGTTCTGTTGACAAACAACAGACTTACTGGCCGGATCACCAGATGAAAAAAAAAGGAAAGAAAACTAATGCAGCCATTACATCTAAGAATCGGAAACGTGCAATATAATAAATGTTTGCTTTTTGGGTTTAATCCAACTTTAATATCACCTTCTTCATCAAGAAACGACAACTCTGAGCCGTGCTCTTCCCTAGAACAAGGTTCTCCTCTCCAGGAATCGGAGCCGAGTCATCCTCCTGCATTATAAGATCACTTCTCCGGCATGTCCCCGCACGCTGCGCATGGTAATACTCGGATATCGGGAAGAACCGAAAACAGATCAGCTCGGGTTCATTTAGGGCAAGACTCACTTCATACAGATCACTCCTAACCAATCAGAGAGCTCAGAGTCACAGAACGTGAAAGATAGATAGATAGAGAGAGAGAGAGAGAGAGAGAGAGAGAGAGAGAGAGAGAGAGATAGATAGATAGATAGATAGATAGATAGATAGATAGATAGATAGATTGATAGATGCATAGATCAATATATTTTGGGGTGCCAAAATGCCAGTTATTGTCTTTTTTGATGCATAAATGAGAAATAGATAAATTGATACATAGATAGATAGATCTTAGCACAGGGATGGTGGGAACCCCTCATAATGGACACAGCAGGTGTACAGACCCGGGAACTCAGCACAGGGATGGTGGGAACCCCTCATAATGGGCACAGCAGGTGTACAGACCCGGGAACTCAGCACAGGGATGGTGGGAACCCCTCATAATGGGCACAGCAGGTGTACAGACCCGGGAACTCAGCACAGGGATGGTGGGAACCCCTCATAATGGGCACAGCAGGTGTACAGACCCGGGAACTCAGCACAGGGATGGTGGGAACCCCTCATAATGGGCACAGCAGGTGTACAGACCCGGGAACTCAGCACAGGGATGGTGGGAACCCCTCATAATGGGCACAGCGGGTGTACAGACCCGGGAACTCAGTGCAGGGATGGTGGGAACCCCTCATAATGGGCACAGCAGGTGTATAGACCCAGGAACTCAGCACAGGGATGGTGGGAACCCCTCATAATGGGCACAGCAGGTGTACAGACCCGGGAACTCAGCACAGGGATGGTGGGAACCCCTCATAATGGGCACAGCAGGTGTACAGACCCGGGAACTCAGCACAGGGATGGTGGGAACCCCTCATAATGGGCACAGCAGGTGTACAGACCCGGGAACTCAGCACAGGGATGGTGGGAACCCCTCATAATGGGCACAGCGGGTGTACAGACCCGGGAACTCAGTGCAGGGATGGTGGGAACCCCTCATAATGGGCACAGCAGGTGTACAGACCCAGGAACTCAGCACAGGGATGGTGGGAACCCCTCATAATGGGCACAGCAGGTGTACAGACCCGGGAACTCAGCACAGGGATGGTGGGAACCCCTCATAATGGGCACAGCAGGTGCCAGAGAATCACTGTAGAAAGTGCTTTTGGAAAGTGTAGGATGATGGCAAGAAAGGAGATATCCGATAAACCTATCATTATGTTTTGTGACTATAAAACACCTCCTAGGTAACCCAAACACATAACATCACTGTTATAAAATGTATAGTATAGACTCCGTGCTTCTTTCATCGTATCGCATTTTATGGAGTTTTTACCGCTGCGGTTGAGACAACACACTGACGTGACTTAACAAAATCAGACTCGGCTTTCATCATATAGAGTTTTTACCTTGTGACTGTGGATGGATCGTTTCTTCTGCCTGCTGGACTACAGAACTCAGTCCACCCCTCCCCCCCCCCCTCCCAACTACATCATCGGGGGGCTCCGGACTGCCTGAACCTGGGAAGAGGCAGCCGGCGGACATGGTGATGCTGGACACAGGGCACAGACACCTGAACAGAGCATCACTGCAGAACAACGCTGGGTGTGCTGGGCAGGTGAGTGTGTTTTGTATTGAATCCAGCATACCAGGTAAGTAGGGGTGGAGGCAGTGGCAGCCGCTCATGCAGGGCGCAGGGGCAGGCCGCTCCCCTGATCCATGCACCCGGCCCCTAATCTACACGCAGGGCACTAGACACATGGATTCCAATGGGTTTTTTTTTTCTTTTTCGAAGCACATGATTAGAGCCCGAGGCTCTAATTGGCTTCAAAAAGGGTGGGCTCCGGGTGCAGGGCACTGCGCCCGGAGCCCACCCAGTTCTGCGACAAATTAATATTAGTTTCTCGTTCCAGCCAATCAGGAAGTGGGTCCAATCAGGAAGCGTGTCCTGAGACCCGATTGGCCAGGGGTCCTAAAACCCGATTGGCCTAGAGTCCACCCAGTTGTGTGACAAACTAATATTAGTTTCTCCTTCCAGCCAATCAGGATGCAGGTCCTTAGACCTGATTGGACGGGGGTCCTAAGACCCGATTGGCCTCGAGTCCACCCAGTTGTGTGACAAACTAATATTAGTTTCTCCTTCCAGCCAATCAGGATGCGGGTCCTTAGACCTGATTGGACGGGGGGTCCTAAGACCCGATTGGCCTCGAGCCCACCCAGTTGTGTGACAAACTAATATTAGTTTCTCCTTAACAGCCAATCGGGATGCGGGTCCTTAGACCTGATTGGACGGGGGTCCTAAGACCCGATTGGCCTCGAGCCCACCCAGTTGTGTGGCGAACTAATATTAGTTTCTCCTTCCGGCCAATCTGGATGCAGGTCCTTAGACCTGATTGGACGGGGGTCCTAAGACCCGATTGGCCCCGAGACCTAAGTCCTGATTGGCCGGGAGAAGAAGCGACCGCGGTATTCGGGAGGAGATGCAGGGGGGAAGCCGCCAAAGCTGCGACCTTGATTGGGTAAGTGCGGGGCTTGCGGGGGGGGGGCCTGGGCGGCGATGGGCAAGTGATATGGCTATTGAGCGGCGGGGGGGAGGAGTGGCGATCAGTCGAGGGGGGGTGGTGGGTGGTTGGTTGGCTGGCTGTGGGGGGTGCTCCCCCCCCATGTGAATTGAGCACCGGCTGCCACTGGGTGATGGGGGGGTGGTAGAGTTCCACTTTAAGGCTCCATTCACTCTTGATGCAACTTTGACGCAACTTTAGATGGGTGTGACATTGGCTTTGACCATTGATAATGGACAACTGTTGCACAACTGTCGCATGTAGGGCAGCCGTTCATTCTAATAAGGAGCCCTACGCATGAGAAAGGCTGAAAAGAAGTCCCCGACTCTTTTCCGAAAATGCGTCGCATCGAACCGCACGGTGCTGTGTGCAGATGGTCGGGGGCGTCATTAACAATTAATGGCACCGCCGAGCGCCTGATAAACAGCAGCGCGCTTTTCTGATTTTGCGTGTTTTCCCAACATGCAGTAATGTGACCCATGCCTAGAAAGGATGGCATGACTGGCAAGAGCGAACGTTTCATTTTTTTTTCTTGTGATAACATTTGTTACGACACAATATTTTTAAATGATTTCATTGGGTGAATTTTTTTCTGGGGGGGGGGGGGGGGGGGGCACAGACCCCAATGTCTTCGCAATGACATCATGTGCGACCGAGGAATCTTTGGAAAGACTAACGATCGCTCTCCGATGTTTAGATTGCTGAGTAGCGCCAGACAGATCGTGTGCGTACAGAGCAGACAGAACGTGCAGCCAGGGTGCCGCCGTCAGCGGAGACAGATTAAATAAAATCAGCCTCACACCTAAAACAAGGAAACGTTTAGCGAGTGTCAGTCTGTCGTTACCTTATAGAGGAGATAACAGCTGCCTCTTAATGCCGTTACAAATTACCGACGAGGTTTGTATGGGAGAAGCAATTGAAGTCAGTCAGTAACTGTCACACACTGACACCGGAATACGAGTCTTAAAGGGGAACTCCATTAAACGGCGCCATTTCTGTGAAGCGTCGTGTCTCGGTAAACGCAGAACGCAATGCTCATCGCTATTTCTTTTACAAGATTTTGATGTTGGCCAAAAGAGAAAAGTGGAATGGAAGTTTTGATTCCTTTTGAAGTGCCATGATATTGGAGGAACTAAATTGTGTCATTGTATCAATATACTGTATATAACATGACACCAGAGATAGCTGATCCAGGGAATACCTCATTGTCTAATGACACCAATGATGGGGCACTATGCCTTCCACTGACACCAATGATGGGGCACTATTCCTTCCACTGACACCAATGATGGGGCACTATTCCTCCCACTGACACCAATGATGAGGCACTATTCCTCTCACTAGTGCCAATGATGGGGCACTATTCCTCCCACTGACACCAATGATGGGACACTATGCCTTCCACTGACACCAATGATGGGGCACTATGCCTTCCACTGACACCAATGATGGGACACTATTCCTTCCACTGACACCAATGATGGGACACTATTACTCCCACTAATACCATTGATGGGGCACTATTCCTTCCACTGACACCAATGATGGGACACTATTACTCCCACTAATACCATTGATGGGGCACTATTCCTTCCACTGACACCAATGATGGGGCACTATTCCTTCCACTGACACCAATGATGGGGCAATATTCCTCCTACTGACACCAATGATGGGGCACTATTCCTCCCACTAATACCAATGATGGAACACTATTTCTCCCACTGATACCAATGATGGGACACTATTCCTCCCACTAATACCATTGTTGGGGCACTATTCCTCCCACTGATACCAATAATGGGGCATTATTCCTCCCACTGATACCAATGATAGGGCACTATTCCTCACAATGACACCAACAATGGGGCACTAGTCCTCCCCTAGTCCTACCAATGACGGACATTGTTTACACTCATTGATGGCAGAACATTTTCTTCTTTTGCTGCGTACACACAATCGGACATTCCGACAACAAAATCCCATGGATTCTTTCAGACGGATGTTGGCTCAAACTTGTCTTGCATACACACGGTCGCACAAAGTTGGTCGGAAATTCCAAACGTCAAGAACGCGGTGATGTACAACACCTACGAAGAGCCGAGAAAAATGAAGTTCAATAGCCAGTGCGGCTCTTCTGCTTGATTCCGAACATGCTTGGAACTTTGTGCGTTGGAATTGTGTACACACGATCGGAATTTACGCAAACGGATTTTGTTGTCCGGAAATTTGAGAACCAGATCTCAAATTTTGTGTGTCGGAAATTCCGATGCAAACTGTCCGATGGAGCCTACACACGGTCGAAAATTTCCGACAACAAGCTCCGATCGCACATTTGCCGTCGGAAAGTCCGACCATGTGTACAGGGCATTACACTGATGTTGGGACATTTTCGACGCCCACTATCTGCCCCCCTAAAGTCTGAAGTGCAGTAGACTGGCCCTTTTGTTTAGAAAGTTTGGAGACCCCCGCTCTGGAGGGGTCCCAGAGATATGGTCCAAGCTGGAGAACACACAACAAAGATTCCCTTTAATGGATTCTTAGTGAGATTGCTGCAATAGATGTATAAATTGTCCCCCGTGGGGGTCCTGATCCCCCACAGCCGATGTCATATCACCGCAACAATTCAGACAATACAATGAAAGGAGTCCGGGAAGGTGTCATTGTCCCCCTAATGATGACCAGGAGTGACGGATTCACATCTCACCAACAAATGTAACAATTACTTCTCAACTTCACCAACACTGAGCCCGACACCTATCCAGTGACATCGCGCCAGACGCCCAATGGGGGGGACTCTGCTCCCTACTATGTAGAACATTACACCATCGTCCCTTTATTCTGAGAGATGCCAGAACACAACCACCAAAAAAACCAAAGAGGAACTCTGGGAAAAATAAATATCCTGCACACATTTATATATATATATATATATATATATATATATATATATATATATATATATATATATATATATATATATATATATATATATATATATATATATATATATTAATATTAGAGCTGCACGATTCTGGCCAAAATGAGAATCACAATTTTTTTGCTTAGAGTAAAAAGATCACGATTCTCGCGACGTAAAATCTTTCACATTATACAAAAAAATGGGCCAACTTTACTGGTTAATTTTTATTTATTTTTTTTCTAATTCATTAAAGTAATTTTTTCCAAAAAAAAAAACCAACAAATGTCAGAAAAAGGTTTAGTGTTTAAGTGGTTAAACTTTTTTCACTTACACACAAAGTCTATTCCATTGACAAATTGTTACAATGTTTATACTTAAGTTCAACTGATAAAGAATGTTTCGATTCTTGGCAGACTGCCCAGTTTTTCTCTACCTTTCTTTTGATGGCTGTCGGCTTCAGAAGAGCAGAGAGAATTCTTTGCATAGAAAGAATTGTGAAACACTTTAGTCAAGATCGCGATAACGATTCTTGACGATTAATTGTGCAGCTCTAATATATATACATATATATATATATATATATTTATGGTTGGAGCCCTATGTCCGGTATGTACGTGGATACCACTTACAGTAAAGATAGGACTTACCATCGGAAATAGACCTGAAAGTGTGGACTTACCATATGAAATGGACCTGAAAGTGTGCCTTGGTCTAATGGCCGGTATGCCAAAATAAGGGGGCATACCCTGGTTTAAGAAATGATTATTCTGTAAGAGAAATGAATGAAATGAATAGTTTGAGAAATGCTGTGAAATGGGGATGGGAGGGTGGGTATCGCGCACAGGAAACCGACAAGCACCACAGGTGAGCGGGCTGCTTAAGTACCCCCCGGGCTCCTCCCATAAATTCAGGCCACCATACTGGCCTTCCTACTTATGGTTGGAGCCCTATGTCCGGTATGTACGTGGATACCACTTACAGTAAAGATAGGACTTACCATCGGAAATAGACCTGAAAGTGTGGACTTACCATATGAAATGGACCTGAAAGTGTGCCTTGGTCTAATGGCCGGTATGCCAAAATAAGGGGGCAAAAACATTCAGGTAGGGTTATGATTTTATTGATTTTCAATTATTTATTGAGCCAATTTGGAGAATGCCTGTGCCATCTCTGTTTGTGGGTTGGGGATATACCGGGCGAAGCAGGCTGATTTCCACCTGCCCAGTCTTTTGATGATGTGGTCTGGAACACCGTGGCGGGATGCCGCGGAGGCTGCTCCGATGCGAAACGAGTGTCCGGAATACTGACTAGGGTTAAGATGAAGATTGCGGAGAAGTATTCTTATGTGTTCCACAAACAGAGAGGCGTTTAAGGGTTTAACTGGGAACGGTAGAAGGGGACTGCTGTCTGGTTGTTCAGGCAGGAGTGACAGGAGCCGGTTGAGTACGGCGACTGGACACCAGCTGTTGTCGGTTTTGTAGAGGTGAATGTTCGCTCCTGAGCCCGTTTGCTGGGTTTTAGAGACCTCGAGGTGCAGGATGAAGTGGTCTTGGTATCTAAGTAAGTGTCGTCTGCATAGTACTCGGTCTGTGGGTTTGTTAGAGGTGAATTCGCCAGGGCGCAAGAACCCATAGTACGCTAGATATATAGCTGCTTGTAAGACCGTGCTGCGGAGCAGACCGAATGGCGAGGTAGCCAGAATCGTTGACATGTCCCTAAAGATGGGTCCCGTAATGGGCAAGCGCTTAGTGCTGATGACTGGTTGTTGTTTCTGAATTCCCCTTAAAACGGCTCGTATAGCGTGAGATGTGAATAGTGAAGATTTCGTGGGGTCTTCAAGCGCCATAAAATGTTGAATGCCGGCTAGGTATAGCCGGATGGTATTGTAGGATAAGGCCAACTGCGTGTGGCAGTGTGCAGTGAAGGCCAGTACCTGCTTGATATCTGTTGGTCCTTTACGGCAGGACGTGAGGAATTTGTTAAAGGCCTTCCAAGCTGTCTGGTAGGCTTTAAGTGTGTTGTAGGAGAGGGAATGATTTATGAGTTGTGTAGCTCCGTGTAAGTGTTGAACTAGTCCAGGGTCAGTTGTGACCAGACAGGGATAGGGGCCGACATTGGATCGGCATCGGGAACCTGTTTGAAAAAAGAGGAATAATTGAAACGTGACAGTGCGTCAGCTGCTGAGTTGTATCTGCCGGGAATAAATGCACAGTGTATATTGAACTGATGTTGTAAAGACAGTTGTACCAACCTGCGCAGGAAGGACATGACTGCTAGGGACTTGGACCTGCCTTTGTTGATGATGTCTGCCGTGGCCTGGTTGTCGGTGCTAAAGACTACAGTTTGTCCTGTCCAGTGGTGGCCCCAGAGTTGTGCGGCTGCCACTATGGGGTAAAGCTCAAAGAGGGCAGATGTTTGGGAAAAGCCGGGTATCAATAGTATCTGTTGAGGCCAGGGTCCTGAAAACCAATGATGGCCAAAAATTGCCGCGAAACCTGTGGAGGCTGCGGCGTCCGTTACCACCTGGGGTGAATGGACCGAAACTATAGGTATGAATAGAGATATGCCATTCCAGGCGGACAAGAATTCCTCCCACATGGATAGGTCCGCTATGGCTGCGGAGTCTAAATTCAAAATCTGATCAGGGTCTTGAGTTTCTGACAGAAATCTGAGTAAGCGTGATACAAATGTGCGGCCTTGTGGAATAATTCGCATAGCGAAGTTGAGCATACCCAGGAGGGACTGCAACTGTTTTTTGGTACAGTCCTTGGTGTGTGTAAACTCGTGAAGAACTGCCCTAATGCGTGTTAGTTTGTCGAGGGGGAGACTGGCTTGCATTGCGCAGGTATCCAAGCTGACCCCGAGAAAAGTGATGCTATTTGCTGGGCCATCGACTTTGTGCTCGGCAATAGGAACATTGAGGTTTCCAAAAATTACCCTAAGTTTGTCGAGATCTCCTGGGGGCTTGCTGGGTGGTTCTATCAGTAGGAAGTCATCTAGATAATGGATGACTTCATGGCATTGACCCTTGTGTAATAGTATCCAACCGAGGGACTGGGCGAACGTGTCGAAGAGCCACGGGCTACTCTTCGAACCGAAGGTGAGCTTTGTAGCAAAATAATATGCTTCCTTCCACTTGATGCCATGCCAGCACCAAAGGGCTGGGTGGATGGGCAGGAGCTTGAAGGCATCCGAGATGTCGGCTTTGGAGAGCCAGGCGCCTGTGCCTGCTTTGATGATTGCTTGTATTGCCATGTCCACGGAAGAATATTTTAGGGAAAACTCCTCGGAGGGGATCAGGGAATTGAGACTGGGTATGTGGGAAGAATGAGGCGCAGACAAGTCGTACACCAAACGCAATTTATTTGAAAACTTGCCCTTGACAAGCCCAATAGGGCTGACTCTCCATGTGTTGAAAGGGGGGCAACTGAAAGGGCCTATCACGTAACCTCGATCCACCTCTGCCTGCAAGAGCTGATCTATGGCTTGTTCGTCAATGGCTGCCGAACGAAGATTGGCACATTCGTGAGTAGTGTGGGGTAGTGAAATGAGGCCGGTGTGAAAGCCTGCTGTGAAGCCTTGGATAAGGAAGGTGGCCAGGGAAGGGGTGGGATGTGAAGTGAGATACCATCCTAACCATAAGAGGTTGATCCGGCTTAGTCACGCCTTCTTGTGTTGCTTGACTTCACACAAAATCCTAGGGTGGGCTCTATGACATATGGTGCAGAGGTGAAGTAGACGGCACTGGCTGAAGTTGCAGGATCCCTGATTAAAGTTATTACAGATGGCTGCCCCTCCCACGGTTCGGACTGGGCGTCCGAGTCTGTCCACCTGAGGCGTTGGTTCAGGGATCGGCTGACCCTGTACTGAACCTGAGGTAGAGGGAAACTCGAAAGGCCGTCTGATTGCCGTATTGGCGCACCAGGTGGCAGTGTGGGTGGAAGACTGGCAAATCGCACACAGAGGTGAGCGTAAGCCGGCAAAGTGGCGGCAGAAGAGCTCTGTGTCCATGAGACTCCAATCTGTCGTGACCTGGAACTGTATGAGTCTGGCCGCGGCCTTGGCTGAAAAGGAACGATGGTAATCGTAAAAGGCAGAACCTCCATACTTGTGGCCCAAGTCTACCACAGTATGGAGATACAAATCTAACTCTTCCCGCCTGCTAGGGGTGGCTGAGCACAGGACATCTCTGAGCATGCCAAAGGCCAGGGTAAACTCTGAGACTGTTAGCTTGCGGTTCAATCTGGGGTCTTTGGCTTTAAGGACCACTGATATGTCACCCCAGGAGTAGGCTTTATTTTCTGCCAAATCATGTACGGAAATGAGGAGAGAGGCCAGGTTGACGTCCTTGCCGTCCAAGATGTCCTTCCTGATACTGGTTGGGACCAGGTGGGAGGGGTAGACAATGTGGCTTGAGCCTGAGGTACCTGCAGGAAGAGGTGTCAAGCTTTGAGTTGCCGTTGGGTCGGGGACAGCCGTGGCCGGTCGGGCCTCGAGAATTGCAACCCTGGTTTGGACGTCTGCTACTGAGGTGGATAGAGATGACACCATCGTGTGTAATTGCGCAATGGCCGATGATATCGACTGAAGGGATGCCTGTTGGGTACTGGGTCCTGCTGCTGGTGGGGGAAAGAGGAGTTTGAAAAGCTCGCCTTTCCTTGCTGTGGCGGGGAAGGGGACACCTCTGCGTCTGAGCTCTGCCGTCAGTTTGGGGATAGTCCATCCCCTAAGGGATTGCACGCTGCCGCTTTCTGAGACCGGAGAAGGTGACAGAGGGGCCGTGAGGTCTTCGCTGCCGGACTGAGACATGGTTGCTCTGGTGAGGATTCTCTTGAGCTTTTATTTCCTGGTTGACTGTAACCTATTAGGGGTGAGATGAATTTCAAGTTTTTTCTTTGATCCGCTGAGTCATACTTACCCGACTTATTCTCCCATTCCCCTTTTTTTTTTTTTTTACCTGGGGGGATATCGTCCAACCTGGTGCAGGGTGGACCTACTGAACTTTGACTGACCTGAGAAAAACGAAAAGGTGACACTTCGTGAAGGGATTGCTAACTGATTTTTTGAAGCAACGATTTGTGTGACAATGAAATGATTCGAAATGTTTGCCTTGATTATGAATGGACTTCATGACAGAGGTCTGGCCTGGTCGTCATCTTTGATTCGACCGAGAACCGGGCTCTGGAGCGTGTATTTAAATGAGGCAAGTGAAAACATTGGTGCACCCGGGACGATCTGGTGCCTGTTTGATGCATCTGGATTCGAATCGGCGCATCATATGAAATGAAATGAGAGAAATGATTATTAGACTGAGGCTTGAATTGGTTGTGCCTTGTTTGCGACTGGCAACCAACCGAGCTCTGGTATGGTATGAAATGCTGTTTGGAACCAGCAAGGCATTCCGTAAAGAATCGGTGCATGTCAGATGCGACTGGTTCTGGAACGGTGATGCGTTGTGGGAGTGAAATGGTAGTAAGCTGTATGGCAGAGACATGGATCCATCCCCCGACGTCTGCGATTAACTATGATCCGGACTTTGAAGCATGTATCAGAAATGAGGCCGAGCCCTGGGGTACGCCGTAATGAATCGGTGCATTTCCATGCGACTGGATTCATGTGTGAACGTGATACGTGGAAATGAAATGATAACCATGACAGAAGGTACGAATTACTGATAAACGTAACTCTGGAGCATGTATAGAAATGAGGCCAGTCCTGGGGCACGCCGAGACGAATCGGTGCATTGCCATGCGACTGGATTCATGTCGGAACGTGATAGGTGGAAATGAAATGATAACCATGACAGAGGTATGAATAACTGAAAACGTAACTCTGGAGCATGTATAGAAATGAGGCCAATCCTGGGGCACGCCGAGATGAATCGGTGCATTGCCATGCGACTGGATTCATGTCGGAACGTGATAGGTGGAAGTGAAATGATAACCATGACAGAGGTATGAATGACTGATAAACAAAACTCTGGAGCATGTATAGAAATGAGGCCAATCCTGGGGCACGCCGAGATGAATCGGTGCATTTTTGCATGCGACTGGATTCGTGACGGAACGTGATACGTGAAAAAACATGACAGAGGTATTAATGACAGACAATAACGTAACTCTGGAGCATGTATAGAAATGAGGCCAAATAACTGGGGCACACCGGAACGAATCGGTGCATCTTTTTGATGCGACTGGATTCGAATCGGAGCGCGGTAGGTGACTGAAATGAGAAATGTTTTGAAATGATTTGAAATGTCAGAAATGAGTTCTAGAATGTTTCAGAAATGAGAAATGATTGGTATCGAACTGACTTGATCCGATAACTTGCAATTGCGATTTGCTATGGCCGTTTACTGATACATATTTTTAAACACCGACATGCTAGAAATGAAGCGACGTCTGCGTCGCGGTGCTGTCGAAATGGTAACATATCGAAAGTACGAGCGATATACATTACAATAGTGAAGTGCGAGTAACGAAATTTGAAAGTACGGTTTAGTGACATGACATGAAACGAAAAATGCGATATACATTGCAGTTTATGAAAAGCGAGTGAAACGAAAATTTTTGAAATTACGGTTTAGTGACCTGATATGAAAACGAAAAGTCCGACGGGACCTTACCTGCGACAGCCAAGCCAGCCGCGTGGTACAAACTACGAACGAAAAACGAGGACTTCGAAAGTTTTGAGAACGGTATCGAATACGGAATTTTGCGAGGCAAGAACTTGCGGACGCTGGTATATCGAATAGTCGGCCTAGTGACGTATATCGCGCACAGGAAACCGACAAGCACCACAGGTGAGCGGGCTGCTTAAGTACCCCCCGGGCTCCTCCCATAAATTCAGGCCACCATACTGGCCTTCCTACATATATATATATATATATATATATGTATATATATATATATATATGTATGTATATATATATATATGTATATATATATATATATATATATATATATATATATATATATATATATATATATATGTATATATATATATATATATATATATGTATATATATATATATATATATATATATATGTATATATATATATATATGTATATATATATATATATATATATATATATGTGTATATATATATATATATATATATATATATATTGCAGTTGGTCAGGAGCGGGTTTTTTTTTTTGGAGTTCCCATAACATTTTTTTAACGTGTTAATCCTGCCAGCAGATCCTTTATATTTCCATTTCCTTTAACAGGGTGACAACGCTGTTGGATCTGCAGTCAAATCGCACAGCAGCGTTGTCACCCGACGGACGGAGTAGCCTTAGATCGACGGAGAGTTTTAAAAAGACTATTGGTAAAAGACGAAGAAATAAAAGCCTAACCCCGGCTAACACTTTTTAGGCAGATACAACAACAGTTTTTTTTTTGTGGGGGGGGGGATAGTTTACCGTATAAATAAAAGCTGGCCTTTGGAAGACACCCCCCCCCCCCCGACAGTACGATAAGTACGATATGGTTTGGTCCAACTCCTGCAACCAGCTCTTTTGCTGGACAGCTTGGCCTGTACTGGCAGGAAGAACAGACAATAAAGCGATGATAGAGGGGTAGCTCGTTTTCTGACAAAGAGGACCTGTGTGCCCCGAAAAAAAGGTGCGTCAGTGATTGCCGTTTGCGGTAGAAGATCTCCATCTCACATGAAGTGCTGGTCTTCCTTCACATCTCTACTGACACCATTCCTGGGAGAGAAACTTAGTACTTTGAAATGAGTGTTCTGTGTGAGCGAGATAGATCATTATTTTATTTGAGCTTGTGGGAATACTTGGAAGATGGAAGAAATAATATGAATTGTAATATAAGGGTTATGTCTGTGGGGATGGGGTACCAAAACGCCAGTTATTAGATACAAGATTTATGGATAGATAGATGCAAGAAAGATCAATAAGGGGCAGATATATCGATAGATCAGCTAGAGAGAGATAGATAGATAGATAGATAGATAGATAGATAGATAGATAGATAGATAGATAGATAGATAGATAGATAGATAGATAGATAGATAGATAGATAGATAGATAGATAGATAGATAATTAGATCAATAGATTTCGGGGGTACTAAAATGCAAGTTGAAAAATGAAAGATTATGAAAGATGATAGATAGAAGATTTATGGATAGATAGATGTTAGAAAGATCAATAAGGGACAGATATATAGATAGATAGATAGATAGATAGATAGATAGATAGATAGAGAGATAGAGAGATAGAGAGATAGAGAGATAGATAGATAGAGAGATAGATAGATAGATAGATAGATAGATAGATAGATAGATAGATAGATAGATAGATAGATAGATAGATAGATAGATAGATAGATAGATAGATAGATAGATAGATAGATAGATAGATAGATAGATAGATAGATAGATCAATATATTTTGGGGTACCAATATGCCAGTTATTGTCTTTTTTGATGCATAAATGAGAAATAGATAGATAGAACAGATATTTTAATATTTGATACTATTTGATATTATTACCAGATTTAAAGGCATACAGTGAAAGAAAAAAAAAAACCCTTAAGTGCAGTAAAGTAAAATAAAAGGCGCGCTGTCCCTTTAAATGCCAGGCGGTGTAATGAATAGTTTCCATAAACATATAGAAGTCTCCGCCAGGTCCCCCTATTAATAGGATTCCTTCCTCGCTCTGCTATCACTTAATTACCGTCCCGCTCATCACACTCTAATGATGGCGATGCAAATGGCAGTGAATGGCTTCCTCTGAGGATTGCGGCTCCTGTGGAAGTGGAATCCGTCGCTGTAGGAGGCGCCCTGCAGAACGCTCTGACCTAAATGCATAATGCGCCTTCTAAAAAGCTGCAGACAAATCCAGGGGTGCCGATTTAATGAGGCGCACTTACCCTCTGCCGCAAAGTCTACTCGCATTAGTTCAACTCCAATGTGGAATTCAGGCAAGGGAAGAAAAAGTGAGACGACTTTATTTTTTTTTATTTCCTAAACGCACTTTAACAGAGATTTTTTTTTTTTAAATGAAGTATAAAGTAGAACTCTTGGCGATGTGCACTTCCTTTCAGCTCAAATTTATACTTCCTAAAAGACCCGTTATACTGGTCTGTACATTTTTATTAAGGGAAAGTGTCTACAATTCCAATTCAGATTAAAGAACCATCATCATTTGCACACCAGCTGAAATTTAAAACTAGACTGGCTTTAAAGAGACCCTTTCACTTTGCCCATTTAGGGTGATGATGGTTGGCTTTTGGACCTCCAGTGTTGAGAGTTCTTTGGCATGTGAAAGTGCTAAGACACAACTTGGAGGTTATCAAGGACTTCCTCTCTTTGCTCTTGGCAGGAGGCAAAAGGAAAACAAGTATGTGAAGAGGGAAAGTAGCATGTAACAAAAGGGTGGGGATGCTTGTGACTTTATTGACCTAACATGACCACATGGCCAATGGAATCCCTGGCCTGCAGCTCATTTAGACAGCAGGGATTGGTCCAAACCCAGAAAGTAGCATGTAACAAAGGGACAGGTCACGGGAATGCTTGTGACCTCATTGACCTAATATGACCACATGGCCAATGGAATTCCCGACCTGCAGCTCATTGGGACAACAAGGGTGAGTTAGGTTTAGTCCAAACCCGAGAGAAAGCAGGTAACAAAGGGGTGGGGTTACTTGTGACATCATTGACCTAATATGACCACATGGCCAATGAAATCCTTGACCTGTAAGTCGCTGTGACAAGGGTGAGTTGGGTTTTGTCCAAACCTGGTAAGAAGCATGTAACAAAGGGACGTAGATGCTCTTGACCTCATTGACCTAATATAACGACATGGCCAATGAAATCCCTGGCCTGCAGCTTTATTGGAACAGCAGGGATGAGTTTGGTTTGGTCCAAACCCGAGAGAAAGCAGGTAACAAAGGGGTGGGGTTGCTTGTGACATCATTGACCTAACATGACCACATGGCAAATTGAATCCCTGACTTTCTGCTCATTGGGACAACAAGGATGAGTTGGGTTTGGTCCATATCTGGAAAGATATGCTGTGACAAGGGTGAGTTGGGTTTAGTCCAAACCCGGTAAGAAGCACATAACAAAGGGACGGGGATGCTCATGACCTCATTGACCTAATATGACCACATGGCCAATGGAATCCGTGGCCTGCAGCTCATTGGAACAGCAGGGATGAGTTTGGTTTGTTCCAAACCCGGGAGATAGCAGGTAACAAAGGGTTGGAGATGCTTGTGACATCATAGACCTAATCTGACCACAGGGCCAATGGACTCCACGGCCCACAGCTGATTGGACCAGTATGCAATCATGTAATATCTTCCCATGGATTAGAACAAAATGGGTTTCAGATCTAAACCCAACTTATCCCTACTGGACAGGGCAACAGTTACAGGTATGTACTAAGTTTTTAACTGTTGCCCTGTCCAGTAGGGATAAGTTGGGTTCGGTATAAACCTTGAAGGTAGCTGTATTGTTGGATCAATAAGCTGCAGGGAGAGATTCCATTGGCTATGTAGCCGTATTGATGTCACTAGCATCCCGGTGACAAGCGTGACAAAGAGTTAGGGATGCTTGTGGCATCATTGACCTAATATGACCACTTGGCCAATGGAATCCCTGGCCTACTTGCTGATTGGGCCGGCAGAGATGTGATCATATGATAGCTTCTCACGGGTTTCAACAAACTTGGTTTAGGGGCGAATTCGGATCCAACCCCAGCTCCCTCTTTCTGGACAGGGCAACAGTTAAAGGCGTGGACTAAGTCTTCAACTGTTGTCTTGACCAGTAGGGATGAGTTGGGTTTGGTCAAGCTTTATTACTGGGTCAATGAACTCTGGGGGGGGGGGGGGGTTACACTGGCCATTTGGCCATATTAGGTCAGCAAAGTCATGAGCATCCCCACCCAATTCAGGAAACTGCTCCAATGTGCTAAAGACATAAAGTTCATTTTGGTCTACACCAGTTCAACTTCCAATAAAATGATGACAAAAAAATGTAGTGTGAACTTTGTAGTATGAACAGGCCCTTGGGGTGTGGACAGACCCTCAAGGTTTGGACACCCTCTTGTGGTCTGAACAGACTATAGTGGTGTGGACAGATCCTTGTGGAGTGGACAGACCCTTATAATTTGAACAGACCCTCAGTGGTGTGAACAGAGTCACGTGGTGTAAACAGACCCTTATCAGGTGAACAAACCCTCGGTATATAAAAAAAAAAACTCTTCTGGTGTGTATAGACCCTCTCTGGTATGATTCCTAGCAGATCTCTTTCCCCAACAGACCTGGGACAATCATCCTCCTTCAATAAAACAGCCTCCGTTCTCAGCAAACAGAAGCGCCTGTTCGAGATCCGTCCTTCATTTAAACATGTGTTTGTTCAAGTCACATCCTTTCAGAAGTGGGCTGCTCTGTGAAAACACGAAAAAAGCCGCCCATAAAGAATTTTTAATCCAATTGTTATTCCAGTTAATGCCTTTATCTATGTTGCCTAAGACCTTTTTTTATTTTTATTTTTGCAGCGTGAATGACAAGCTCCTCCGCCACCGCCGTGCCTCTCTGCTACTGTTACCAAGGAGCGCCATGTTTTGTGACGGTTGTATAAACATTCTTCAAGGTGTTTGTTTCATAAAAGCTGATTGATGTTGCTGCGCCTTTAAGGCAGATGTGTCTCTGGGATAATAATCCATGAGCGTGACCGACCGTCACCGCGCCGTGTCATCTTGGGGTTTCCCATGTTATGCTTTACCCTGGGAAAGTTTTTAGTGCTCCATATTTAAGATTGACTTTTTCTTATCTGTTTGTTTCAATAAATTCTTTTTGAAAAAGTTCTACACTCACCAGCCAGTTTATTAGCTACACCTTGCTACTGTCGGGTTTGACCCCCTTTTGCCTTCAGAACTGCCTTCATTCTTTGTGGCGTAGGTTCAACAAGGTGTTGGAAACCACATCCCAAAGGTGCTCTATTGGATGAGATGTGGTGAGTGTGGAGGCCATTGGAGGACAGGGACCTCATTGTCCAGTGGTGAGATGATTGGAGCTTTGTGACATGGTGCATTATCCTGCTGGAAGGAGCCATCAGAAGATGGGGACACTGTAGTCATAAAGGGATGGACATGGTCAGCAACAATACTCAGGTAGGCCGTGGTGTTTAAACCATGCTCAATTGGTACTAAGGGGCCCAAAGTGTGCCAAGAAAGCATCCCCCACACCATTATACCACCAGCCTGAACCATTGATACAAGGCAGGATGGATCCATGCTTTCATGTTGTTTACACCAAATTCGGACCCAACCATCTGAATGTCGCAGCTGAAATCGAGACTCATCAGGCCAGGCAACATTTTTCCTCGCTGTGGTCTTCTGCTGCTACAGCAGCAGAAGACCACACCGGGTGGCACTCCTGTCAATTAAGAAGAGAAAACTGAGGATACAATTCGAACAGGCTCACCAAAATTGGACAATCTTCTTGTCCAATTTTGGTGAGCCTGTGCGAATTGTAGCCTCAGTTTTCTCTTCCTAGTTGACAGGAGTGGCACCCGGTGTGGTTCAAGGTTTGATGTGTTGTGTGTTCAGAGATGGTATTCTGCATACCTTGGGTGTAACGAGGGGTTATTTGAGCTACTGTTGCCTTTCTATCATCTGGAACCAGTCTGTCCAATCTCCTCTGACCTCTGACACCAACAAGGCACTTTCCTCCACACAACTGCCGCTCACTGGATATTTTCTCTTTGTCTGATCTTTCTCTGTAAACCCGAGAGATGGTTGTGCGTGAAAATCCCAGGAGATCAGCAGTTTTTGAAATACTCAGACCAGCCCGTCTGGCACCAACAACCATGTCACGTTCAAAGTCACCCAAATCCCCGTTCTTCCCCATTCTGATGCTCTGTTTGAACTTCAGCAAGTCGTCTTCACCACATCTAGATGTCTACATGCATTGAGTTGCTGCCATGTGATTGGCTGATTAGCAATTTGTGTTATAAGCAATTGAGACAGGTGTACCTAATAAAGTGGCGAGCTCCCAGCTTCGCAACCTTCCCAATATATTTCAGAGGCAATTCCTTTTTGTTCTTCAAATTTTATTGTGCAACAAAGTTGAGGGGAAATCTTGCAAAGAGAGCATGAAAACAGCAGGATACATACTTCACGGGGGGCGTGGCCAAGACCGGCATGTGAGAGGACGCACTTCTCACAGCTCCTGCCTGATCCTCAGATTGATCCTTTCCCGGCACCTCAGATCCTGATTTTTTCGGCCCCCCAGCTGGCTACCGAGACCCCCTATCATCCGGACCCACCACCGGCCCTCTGCACGAGAGCAAAGACCCGCCGAGGCCCGTTGGAGATGGCGGGACCGGACTCACAAGTTGGCGCCGCCGCTGCAGCAGCCAAAGCACAGCGCACGCCGCGAACGACGGACAAGCCCAGGGATAATACCAGCAAGAAGCAGCTGAAAGGACAGGGTAAGGAGCAGTACAGAGACATGACATACTACACACAGAAAATACAAATCCCGGAGGAAGCGGGGGGGACTACAAGTAACGGGGAAGCTGCAGATCTTTTTTCACAAGCTGATTGGGGCCTTGATACAGACACCATGCCTGAGCAGCTCCATGAGGACATTAGTCATCCTCCCTCCCCCCCACAGACAGATGAGATAATTGAGACCCTGGAGCAGCCCACCCTGGCTGATATTTTGAAGGCTGTTAATGTGTGCACGGCCACAGTCACTGATATGAAGGAGCAGTTTGGGGGCCTGAGGGAAGAGGTCTCACTACTTAGACAGGACCTCCAAAAGCTTAGAGAAAGAGCAACCGCAGCTGAGAGCAGAGTAAGTGATTTGGAGGAGCAGTTACCCCCGGTGGCGCGAGAAGCAAAGGCAGCTTACCGCATGGCCCAAGATATATATAACAGAGCAGAAGACACGGAAAATCGTTTGCGCAGAAACAATGTCCGTATAGTCGGCCTCCCTGAGAAATCGGAGGGTAGAGATCCCACATCGTTTGTGGAAAGCTGGCTGGTTGAACTGTTTGGCCGAGAAGCCTTTTCCCCATTCTTTACAGTGGAGAGGGCCCATAGAGTACCGGGGCGGCCTCCCCCACAGGGTGCTCCCCCCAGATCAATGTTGGCCAAACTGCTACATTACCGTGACAGAGAGGCAGTGCTACGCTGCGCAAGAGAACAGGCCACAGTGAAGTTCAATGGCGTAAGAGTGTCTTTCTATCCAGACTTTTCGGCCGAGGTGCAAAGAAATAGAGCTAAGTTCAGCGATGTGAAGAGGCGCCTAAGAGCTTTGCAATTGCCATACGCTATGCTATACCCAGCGAAGCTCCGTGTAACAGCGGAAGGACATGCACAATTCTTCGACTCTGCCAGAGAAGCTGCCGCCTGGTTGGACCATAATGAACAAGCACTACGGCGTCACCGTGCTGAGGTGGAAGGTGACTGAACAGGACATACTTCCAGATGGTAGGAGAGCTGCCTACACATCGAGATGCCACATTCTCTCCTTTTTTTGCTGTCTTTTCTGGTCCACAAAGTCACCACCATGCCGTCTTTGGGCCCCCCCCCCCCCCCTTTTTTTTCCTTTTCACTTTGTTTTTTATACCCTGGTACCATAATCTACCAACTCACCTGACCTCTTCAAAGTTACCCATGTTGCGGGAATCATCCCATATTTCTTCAGCGAGAGGAACTGAACTGTGAAACCCCCCTTTACTTGACTTGTGATGTCTGAATTATTAGTTGGCCTGTTTTTAGGCCTTGTTGGGCCCTATAGGCCTGCCCCGTTGGCATGGCTCATCAGGATGCCTACTTTGTTTATCCTTGCCTGCTCTCTCACAGGAGTGAGAGCGCCAAATCACAAAAGGAAATACCCCAGTGCAGTTGCACTGCTGTTTGTTGGCACCATTGTGCTAGTTTATTCTATACATCCTATTTTTTACCGCAGTCCAAGAGTCTCACTCCCACTAACCACCTGCTATTTTGAATTTACTCAAGCCTGCTGCAATCTCTCCCAACAGATTTTCGGTGGTCTCTGCGCAGGCAAGCCACCCTCTAACCTTCCCCCACAACTAACTGTGTTTTTGCCATGGCGGGTACACCGGTGATCTCCTGGAATGTTAGGGGCATGAACTCCCCCCTGAAACGCACTATGATTTTCTCATGTCTGAAAAAGTTTTATCCTGCGGTTATTTGCTTACAGGAAACACATTTAACGTCTGATTCTTCAAGTTGTATGAGATATAGATGGATTGGGTGGTCGTACCACTCCACTCACACCTCCTTTTCTCGGGGGGTGAGTGTAGTGATACACAGCTCCCTGGACTATCAAGAATTTGAGTCCAAAATAGACCAGGAGGGTAGATTTGTATTTTTGTATTGTCGTATTGGTATTCTGAAATGTATTCTGGCTTGTGTGTAAATCCCCCCCCCGTTTAATGCTCGGGTACTCCGGCTCCTCCTGGAATTTCTGGAGGGGAAGCCGGATCTCCCGTTATTGTTGGTGGGCGATTTCAATAGCTGGCTAGCTCCGGCCCTGGATAAACACCCGGGCCCGAGCACCCCGGCTTCTTGTGGCCTAACTCCGCTGGCTAGATTGCTACAGGAGGTGGGATGGCTGGATTTGTGGAGACACCGGAATCCCACTGCTAAACAGTTCTCCTGTTTCTCGAAAGCACACGGCTCCTTATCCAGAATAGATTTGGCAGTGGGAAACCCGGCTATGCTCTCCTCGGTGCTAGACGTTTTGTACAAACCTCGGTGTGTATCTGATCACTCCTATTTGGTGATAAACCTTATTGTTTCCCACCAATCCACACTCCCTAAGGTACCCTGGAAATTTAATGCCTTCTGGCTACAGCTTTTTACCTCCCCTGAGAACTTAGAAGGCAACATAAAAAAGTTTTTTTCATGTCAACCGGGCTCATTGTCTACCCTTGCAGAATGGGAGGGCTTCAAAATGCACCTTAAGAAAATACTTAGTAATGAGGTTACCAAGGTTAAGAAACATTCTGAAGCGCTGCGGGACACACTGGAATCCCATGCCTACTCCCTTGAGGCAAGGTATGTCCAAGACCCAACTGACTCCGCTAGGGAGGCTTGGCAGTCGGCTCAATCAGCTTATGAGCACCTGCTGACCTCCTCGGCGGACAAAAAGAGGTTTTTTTCAAAGACTGCCTTTTTTGAGGAAGGGGAGGCGACCGGACGCCTCTTAGCCAGAATAGCCAATTCTGATAAGAGATCTCCGGCAATCGGGTCCATAAGGAGGGCTGACGGGCGGCTGGTACACTCCCCAGATCAGGTACTCCAGACGCTGGCGGAGTTCTATGAGAAGCTATATTGCTCCTCTTCCAGATATAGCTCCGAGGAGCTGTCCAGTTACTTGGATGGCATTGTATTTCCACAGCTTACAGAATCCCAGAGGAAAGAATTAGACGCCCCTCTGACTCTTGATGAGATGCAAGAGGCGGTGGCTGCATTCCCTAACTGTAAGGCCCCCGGGGGGGATGGTATCCCTATGGAAATCTATAAAACCTATTCTGAGATACTACTCCCCAAGCTCTTAAATGTATTTCTTACCGCTAGGAAGCACAATACCCTACCACCCTCCATGTCTAGAGCCCACATTGTTTTAATTTTAAAACCAGGCAAGGACCCCGTAGACCCGGCCTCATATAGACCGATATCCCTATTGCAGTCAGACATCAAAATATTGGCAAAGGTTTTGGCTATAAGGTTGAATAAGGCTGTTACCTCAATTATACACTCTGATCAGGCGGGATTTATGCCCAACAAATCAACAGCAATAAACCTTAGGAGATTGTATCTTAACATACAGTCCCCACCGGATAATAAAGGTAAGAGGGCATTGCTGTCTCTCGACGCAATGAAAGCCTTTGATAGTGTGGAATGGCCATACCTATGGGAGGTAATGAGGAGATTCGGTTTTGGAGAGATATATATTTCTTGGGTGCGTTTATTATATCATTGCCCTCAGGCGATAATTAGAGAGGCGGGTAGAATGTCACTGCCCTTTGCTCTGGGGCGGGGTACGCGGCAGGGGTGCCCTTTGTCCCCCCTGCTGTTTGCTCTAGCCATAGAGCCGTTGGCAATACGGGTCAGAGACTGCCGGGATATCACCGGCTTCTGTTATGGTGACAGACAGGAGAAGGTGATGCTCTACGCGGATGATACTATGATTCTTTTGGGTGACACTGACCACTCCCTAAAAAACACAATGGATACAGTGGTTCGCTTTGGGGACTTTTCAGGCCTTAAAATAAACTGGACCAAGTCAGCCCTAATGCCAATAGATGATGCAAGATTATTAAATGAAGAGAAAATTGGGGGAATCCCTGTGTCCGCTTCCTTCAGATACTTGGGGATACAGGTCTCTCCTAAGATTAGGGAATATAGTCAGTTGAATATTTCCCCACTACTGGCTCGATTTCGGCTACGAGTTAAAACCTGGAATGCTCTGTGTATGTCGGTTGCAGGCAAAGTGAATCTAATTAAAATGATTCTGATGCCTCAACTGCTATACATACTACATAATTCTCCGGTAGTCATCCCACTTAAGATATTCAGAATAATTAATACCATTTTTCGTGAACTGATCTGGAAGAACCGCCCACCAAGGATAAAACTAGAAAACTTACAACGCCCTAAAGATGAAGGTGGACTTGCATTGCCAAATCCATGGCTTTATTACTTGTCATCGCAAATGCAACATTTAATAGGCACCATGGCCACGGAGGGGGAGTCTACGGCCGGGGTCCCTAGCGCTTCAGAATATATAATGCTACATACGATAGGGGTTAAATCCGTTCCCACGGCTTTGGAGGCCGCAGCCTTTAGCAAGCCTCAGAAATGTTTTCCCACTTATGGCCTCATACAAAAAATATGGAACAAAACTAAATACATTCAGGGGGCGACAGGTATTAACGAATATAGTCCTATATGGGGAAATGAGTCCTACCCAGAACTTGCCAAACTGCAACATGCGGAAAGGTGGAAGAGGTTAGGCATTTTCTACCTAAAGCAAATTATAATCGAGGGCAAATTACGTTCATTTGACAATTTAAGAGACCTATATAGTCTCCCGTCCTCCATGCTTTTTTACTATATGCAACTTAGACATGCATTTGAAGCACAGTCAAAAACCTCTGATTGGCACACTAGCTTGAACCCTTTGGCAGATTTGCTTAAAGGGGCTGAGACCTCTAAAGGATTCATTTCCCAGAGCTATAGCACTTTACTCCATAAATACCTTCTAAAGCATCCTTTGACAGTAAAAGGGAAATGGGAGTTGGATGTTGGACCCTTGGATGAGGATCAATGGGAGGAGGTCTTGCAGTCAGTTTCCATATGTTCATTAAATGTAACGCAAAGACTAACGCAACTATATACACTTCTGAGAGTGTATTACACACCCCATAGGCTACATAATATGGGACTTCTTCCCACCCCAACCTGTACTAGATGTAAGAGAGATCACGGCGATTTAATACATATGCTATGGAGATGTCCCAGATTGCATGTGTACTGGAGGGGGGTGGTGGACACGCTGAACGCAGTGTTTGGGGTCTCCATACCGCTGGACCCTAGACACTGTATTTTGAATGTGTTAGATGAACTAGAGTGGGAACCCCACGTCAGGGAAGCTTTAACTAGAGCCCTATTTGTGGCCCGCAAGCTAATCATGGTACACTGGAAATCTGAAACGCCTCCCTCAGTCAAGGAATGGATTATTGCACTAGGACATATATTAAGAATGGAGAAAATTGTATACCAACACAGGGGATGTTCAAGAAAATTTGAAAAACTATGGGAACCATGGCTAGGCACTCCTGGGTTAGCTCCGGAGGACCTGGTCATGGACAGATTACTGCGCCTTAATAACGGCTGAAGCCATGGTGTACCCCGCATTAGCCCTGATTGGAGCTCTGAACTCGGGTTGGTTACAGATAGAGGGTTGGAATTTCCATAGGTAGGAGGTTGTGTAATCAATTCCCATCTTATTTTCTAACAGTGGGATGTACTTTACATTTTTGTTTATGCCTGATCCCTATATGGAAATATGTCTGTTTAGGCTATTATGTACAATTCAACTGTGGTTTTCTTGGACTGTACGTACTTGTTTTTTCAATAAAAACTTTTTCTTGGATAAAAAAAAAAAGGATACATACTTCACAAAATAAAGAAAACTATTTTCGTTACTTAACGCTGAAGTTTCATCTGCTTATATGTTTGCACTTCCTGCAGGTCAGCCACCTTGGTGAACTACAGAACACCTCTCCCTATGCACAGAGTCCTGACCACAACCCGATAGATAGAACACCTTTGAGATGAATTAGAGTGGAGACTGCGAGCCAACTTCCTCCACCCCAAACTCACTCATCCACATTATATTGCCAAAAGTATTGGGCCACCCCTCCAAATCATTTGGTGGAGGGGGGATTATGATGTGGGGTTGTTTTTCAGGGGTTGGCTTGGCCCCTTAGTTCCAGTGAAGGGAACTCTTAAGGCGTCAGCATACCAAGACATTTTGGACAATTTCATGCTCCCAACTCTGTGGGAACCGATGTTCATTTTGACTTCCAATTTCAATCTAGTTTTAGTCGTTGTCTTTAGACTAAAATGCCATTTTAATTTCAGTTGTATTTTAGTCATGAGAATTGTTTTAGTCGTATTTTAGTCGACTAAAATCTCCAGTCCATTTCAGTTGAATAAAATCGAATGGGTTTAGTCAAATTGTAATGCATTATTTAAGCATTTCTCTCGAATTTCCAAACTCATTTTACACTCCTGGAGTAAAAAAAAATCTAAAAATATGTTATTATTTCTGGTATTAATGATTGAAGATGCACTACAAACACAGGTTTAGGCCCCTTTCACACTTGTGCGACTTTTCCTGCGACTTGGGACTGCAAAGTCGCATGACAAGTTGTACCCCATGATTTTCAATGGGTACCGTTCATATCTGTGCGACTTCGAGTCGCAGCGTCTTCAAAGTAGCCTCTGCGCTACTTTGGTCTGACTTTGATGCGACTTTAGGTATCCATAGACCTCGAGATTACACAGGCATTGCCTCAAGTCGCATCGAAGTCGCGTCAAAGTTGCACGGCAAAGTCGCGAAACTCTCAGGTTGTGTGAAAGGGGTCTTAGCCGTTGTGATATATAATGTCTTTATAAATAAAACCAAGTTTGATAACAGAGGTGCAACTTTAAAACATTAATATAAAAAAAACAAAAAACTGTAAACTCTATTGGCTGTAATGCCATTGCACATATTACCTGAAAATATTACGAATATTAAATATTAAGAAAATACTTTTTTTCGATTTTTTTTCTTTTAGCAGCTTAGTAGATGCCCCCTATTAATTGTTATGTGGTAGTGCAGTGTTAATTTTGATGTCAAATTTCGATTTAGTTTTATTCCTTTGACTAAAATGCCATTTTAGTTTTAGTCATATTTTAGTCATCTGAATTGTTTTAGTTTTAGTCCTATATTCATCGACTAAAATAGTTTTAGCCGACCAAATTAACACTGGAGGGAACTCTTTTTCAATAAAAATTTGGACTAAACTTCTGAAGTGTCATGAATTTTTGCACTGGGCGCTCCTCGCCGCTCACCTCAAAGTTTGTTATCTACTGTACAGAACACCTTTGGGATGAACAAGAGCGGAGAGTGTGAGCCAGGCCTTCTCGTCCAACATTAGTGCCTGACCTCAAACATTCCCATAGACACACTCCTAAACCTTGTGGACGGCCTTCCCAGAAGAGTTTTAGCTGTTAGAGCTGCAAAGGGTGGACCAACTCAATACTGAACCCTACAGACTAAGACTGGGATGCCATTAAAGTTCATGTGTGTGTAAAGGTGGCCCAATACTTTTGACAATATAGTGTATTTTATGGTTCTGAAAGCCAAATGAGGTCCTCAAAACCCAGTGAAAGCATGCAACCTGTAATCACAGAGGGCCTTGATGACCAGTTAACCTAGCAGGGATGCTATCATGGAGCCCCGTACAGCTTAGCTGGCAGGAACAGTGGACCAAGCCTAACAGGTGGCTCCAGGTGCATTCATGCAACCAGAATACCTCTGAGAATTAGTCCTTAATTACCTTTTTTATTGTTTTTTACAACTTTTTTTTCTTTTTGAACAGCCCTGTGGTAGTTGGTGAAATATCAGGGGTCTAAACGCACACCCAACGTCTGACTTTTAAGACAGAAAAGGGAATTGAGGACATTGATTCCTCAATCCTTTCTCTGTACTGCTAGCTGAAGACAGAATGAACAGGAAACGCTCATTACAGAGGTTCCCTGTTCATTCATAAACTGAAGTATTTGTAAACACAAATTGATGTCCACAGGGGGACTGGTTCCAGTAACTGTGCTCACTCCTGCTGCTAAGGGCCCCCCTGTTGAACTTATGGGGCCTGGGCCCTGTACAGGAGGGCAAGTGCTACCCCCCTTATCAGCAGTCCTGTAATCTAGTAATATTTTTTAAGGTTCTGAAAGCCAAACGAGGTTCTCAAAACCCTGCAAACGTGTTCATTCTCCTAATGAAGGGGACCATGCTGGCCAGTTAACCTAGCAATAATGTTTAAAGGTTTTGAAAGCCAAAGGAGGTCCTCAAAACCCAGTGAAAGCGTACAGCCTCCATACATAGAGGGCCTTGCTGGCCAGTTAACCTAGCAATATGTTTAAAGTTTCTGAAAGCCAAAGGAGGTCCTCGAAACCCGGTTAAAGCATACAGCCTCCAAATAAAGGGGACCTTGCTGGCCAATTAACCAAGCAATATGTTTTAAAGTTCTGTAAGCCAAATGAGGTCCTCATAACCTGGTTAAAGTGTACAGCCTCCATACAAAGAGGATTTTGATGGCCAGTTAACCTAGCAATATGTTTTAGGGTTCGAAAGCCAAATGAAATAATCAAAACCCAGTCAAAGCGTACAACCTCCATACAAAGAGGGACTTGTTGGCCAATTAACCTAGCAATATGTTTTAAAGTTCTGAAAGCCAAATGGGGTCCTCAGAACCTGGTGATACCCTGTTTCCCTGAAAATAAGACCTAGCGTGATTGTCAGTGATGCTGCAATATAAGCCCCACCCCCCAAATAAGCCCTTGTAGGTCTTATTTTCAGGGTAGGGCTTATTTTCAGGGAAACAGGGTAGGGCTTATTTGGGGGGTAGGGCTTATATTGCAGTCATCACTGACAATCACGCTAGGTCTTATTTTCGGGGAAACAGGGTAGCTTACAGCCTCCATATAAAGAGGGCCTTGCAGTTAAGCTAGCAATATGTTTAAAGGTTCTGAAAGCCAAAGGAGGTCCTCAGACCCCGATCAAAACGTACAGCCGCCATGCCAATCAATAAAATATTAAGAAGAAAGGTTACATAAAATACACCCATAGAATAACAGGCGGGCATTAAAGATCTAACAATAAACACCTGCATAAAGGAACAAAAATACCACATATAAGCATCCAGCCAGGTAAGGGGGATATTTACATTACACCAACATTATAAAATCAAGTAGGGGAAAAAGAGGGATGAGAAGGGTAAAAAAAGACAAAGGGAAAGGGGGTTGGGTGAAGAGAAAGCTTGGTCTCAGTCTTCGCATTTCACCATAACATCATACAGTATATTTCCTGAATTACCAAAGTAGGAAATTAACTAAGGCAAGAATCATATCAATCAGCTTTAGACATAACCTCCGCATAAGTAGAGGTGTAGGCAAAAGCGAACCAACAGCCCCATATTTTGTGCGATTTGGTAGCCATATCGCGAGATTCTTAGGTAAAGTCTTTTATATGGTATATGTAGTCAGCTACACTAAGCCGTTGTTGCACCGTGGAGATGACAGATTGTTTTCAGTATAGTAGGATAAGGGGATTTTGTTGCATTTAAAAGGTGAGGTGTGATAGAGCGTTTATATTGGCCTATTGGTTCACTCGTACAGTAAAAGAGTACAACCCATGGGTCATTAGGCACAGCGGACCCTTCAATGACTTCTATCCAATGTAGGACGTCAGCCCACAAGGGGCGTATGTGTGGGCATTCCCACCACATGTGGGCGTGCATGGCAGTGGCCCCACATCCCCTCCAACAAGTGTCAGACTCCTCAGGAAATATTGTGTGAAGGAGGCAGACGTGCGGTGCCACTGTGAAAGAAGCTTGAAGCTGACTTCCGCTGCCTTCGATGAAATAGTATGGGTCAATTGCAGTATGGTGGAGCGACGGCCATCAGATAATGTACAAGGAAGGTCACGTTCCCAAGCTTCCAAGTAGTAGGGATATGTTGCAGACTCCTGAGAAAGAAGCAATTTGTAAAATTGTGAAACGGTTTTCTTGAGGGGTTTGCGTAGCTGAAAATAAGTTCTCCACTGGCTTGAGATCAGAAGAAGTACGCAGAGGCTTGGGAAGAGCTTTGATGAACTATGACAGCTGGGTATATTGCCAATGATCCATAAAGGTAGGTGATGAGGATGCAAGAAAAGTAGATAATGGAACATCTCATACTTATACACAACATGCTGAAGCAGTAGAGGATCATGTGGGAGCCAGGTGCAGAATTGGGGGTCTATATTTCCAGATATAAAGTAGGAGTGACCTGCTAAAGGCATTAGTGGGGAGTTATATGACCAGCCATATTTTCTATGAATGCAATCCCAGACCATGAGAGAGGAAATGGTAAGGGGTGAGGTGGACCCTGAGAGAAACCAGAACTGCCTAGAGAGAAGGTAAAGTAAATAAGGTGGAACCACCTAAGTCATGTTCTTACTGGACTCATAGTTTATAATGATAGCGATAATTCTATTCAATATCACAGCTAAGTACTTTTTTAAAATCAGGTAACTCTAGACCTCCAGCATGCTTTCCTTGATGGCCAATTAAGCTAGCGATATGTTTTAAGGTTCTGAAAGCCGAATGCGGTCCTCAAAACCCAGTGAAAGCATACAGCCTCCATATAAAGAGTGACTTGCTGGCCAGTTAACCTAGCAATATGTTTTAAGTTTCTGTAAGCCAAATGAGGGCCTCAAAACCCAGCGAAAGCTTACAGCTTCCACATAAAGAAGGCATCGCTGGCCAGTTAACTTAGCAATATGTTTTAAGGTTCTGAAAGCCAAACAAGGTAATCGAAACCCAGTAAAAGCATACAACCTCCATATAAAGAGGGCCTTGCTGGCTTATTAACCTAACAATATGTTTTAAGGTTCTGAAAGCCAAAGGAGGTCTTCAAAACCCAGTGAAAGCATACAGTCTCTGTTCAAAAGGGAACTTGCTGGCCGGTTAACTTAGCAATATTTTTTAAGATCCTGGAAGCCAAAGGAGATCCTCAAAATCCAGTAAAAGTGAATTACCTCCAAATAAGAGGGGCCTCTGAAATCCAAACGAGGTCCTCTAAATCCATTTAAAGCGTACAGCCTTCATACAAAGAGGACCTTGCTGGCCAGTTAACCTAGCTATATGTTTTAGGGTTCTGAAAGCCAAATGAAGTTCTCAGAACCCGGTGAAAGCCTACAACCTCTATACAAAGAGGGCCTTGGTGGGAACTGAACTCATGACCTCCAAGCGTTACATAGACACCATGCTGTTGTGCAGAGTTACTGTCCTTCCTGTTCCGAAAACATTTTTATTGCCCTTTAAAATGGACATTTACCTAAGAAAAGGCTGTCAGAACGTCAATCCTTCCCGAAGCCTTCACAAGTTCAGGCCTCAGACGCTGGCTCAGTTTAGCCTCAGGCCGGGGCAAGCTGTGATTTGAAAGACTCTCAGATCAGGAGCTTGTGATGGTCCACGGGTGAAATCTCGAGACTCGCAGCTGTCACTGAACACAAGTGATGGGGATCATCACCGGGATTACGCTATTGTACGTGGACACATTACGTAAAGCTGCGAGCTAAGCCGAGATTTGGCTCCAGTTGTGCCAAAGCCGATGATGTTGAGCCCCTTTCTATAGAAGGCTCTTAGAATATATATTTACTAAAAGAGAGCTCTCACAATTTTCTTTGATCTTCGGCAGTTTTCACTCCATTTTCAAGCCCCAGGTGAAGTCATTTAAAGGGTTTGTGATCCTGCAAATTGTGGTAATTGTTATACAAACTCTATGACATCACCATCCGGAAATTATTATGATCTTTGGTGAATTTTTTTTTTCAGGCATTCAGACCCTTTGTATGGTATGTCACCCCCGATTAATGACAATGCCGCCCTTAAATTCCTTAAAGCAAACTTCTGCGGGAAGGGAATGTTCTAAACTTTAAGCATAAACTGTCATCTAAACACATTACCTTCCCTTTATTCATTGAGTGTCACCCAGAGCACCACTGAATGTGTGAAGAGACTTTTGGCCATTTACTGTATTTCAACAACAATCTTCCCGTAAGATTATGTGTGCATTTAACTTATTTTAAGCATGTTCTTTATCTGTAAAAGCCTCCATAGTGTAGACATTCAAAGGGCCTAAGACTGACGTTGGGTGCTGCCATCTTGGATGGAACCCTTAAAAAAAAAGGGTCTAGGGGAAATCCTACCAAAACCAATTCATATGGGGAAACAATGCCCCTTACATTGGTGATCAGTGAGAAGAATGTTCCTTACATTGGTGATCAGTGGGAAGAATGTTCCTTACATTGGTGATCAGTGAGAAGAATGTTCCTTACATTGGTGATCAGTGAGAAGAATGTTCCTTACATTGGTGATCAGTGAGAAGAATGTTCCTTACATTGGTGATCAGTGAGAAGAATGTTCCTTACATTGGTGATCAGTGAGAAGAATGTTCCTTACATTGGTGATCAGTGAGAAGAATGTTCCTTACATTGGTAATCAGTGAGAAGAATGTTCCTTACATTGGTGATCAGTGAGAAGAATGTTCCTTACATTGGTAATCAGTGAGAAGAATGTTCCTTACATTGGTGATCAGTGAGAAGAATGTTCCTTACATTGGTGATCAGTGGGAAGAATGTTCCTTACATTGGTGATCAGTGAGAAGAATGTTCCTTACATTGGTGATCAGTGGGAAGAATGCTCCTTACATTGGTGATCAGTGAGAAGAATTCTCCTTACATTGGTGATCAGTGAGAAGAATGTTCCTTACATTGGTGATCAGTGGGAAGAATGTCCCTTACATTGGTGATCAGTGGGAAGAATGTTCCTTACATTGGTGATCAGTGAGAAGAATGTTCCTTACATTGGTGATCAGTGAGAAGAATGTTCCTTACATTGGTGATCAGTGAGAAGAATGTTCCTTACATTGGTGGTCAACAAAAAGAATGTCCCTTTCACTGTTTATCAACTAAAAGAATGTCCCTTACATTTGTGGTCAACGAAAAAAAAGGATTGTCCCTTTTATTGGTGGTTAACGAAAAGAATGTCCCTTTCATTGGTGGTCATTGTGGATAAAAAAAGCCCTAAAAAGAATTCAGGTCTAGGGGAAAAAACACACCTTATATGGTGGTCATATATCATATATCATGATATTATATCTATATCTATCTATCTATCTATCTATCTATCTATCTATCTATCTATCTATAGATAGATAGATAGATAGATAGATATATAGATAGATATATATATATATATATATATATACACCGTATATATATATCTATATATATCTATATATATATATATATATATATATATATATATATATATATATATATATATATATATATATATATACAGATATAGATATAATATAGTATAATATAATAATATATAAATAGAGTAAATAATATATGAAATAATATTGAAAAATAATATATATGGTATCTCACAAAAGTGAGTACACCCCTCACATTTTTGTAAAAATGTTACTATATCTTTTCATGTGACAACACTGAAGAAATGACACTTTGCTACAATGTAAAGTAGTGAGTGTACAGCTTGTATAACAGTGTAAATTTGCTGTCCCCTCAAAATAACTCAACACACAGTCATTAATGTCTAAACCGCTGGCAACAAAAGTGAGTACACCCCTAAGTGAAAATGTCCAAATTGGGCTCAAAGTGTCAATATTTTGTGTGGCCACCATTATTTTCCAGCACTGCCTTAACCCTCTTGGGCATGGAGGTCACCAGAGCTTCACAGGTTGTCACTGGAGTCTCTTCCACTCCTCCAAGATGACATCACGGAGCTGGTGGATGTTAGAGACCTTGTGCTCCTCCACCTTCCGTTTGAGGATGCTGCAGCTCAGTTTCAGGGTCTTGGCAATCTTCTTATAGTCTAGACCAGAGATATGCAATTAGCGGACCTCCAGCGGTTGCAAAACTACAAGTCCCATCATGCCTCTGCCTCTGGGTGTCATGCTTGTGGCTGTCAGAGTCTTTCTATGCCTCATGGAAATTGTAGTTCTGCAAAAGCTGGAGGTCCGCTAATTGCATATCCCTGGTCTAGACCATCTTTATGTAGAGCAACAATTCTTTTTTTCAGATCCTCGGAGAGTTCTTCGCCATGAGGTGCCATGTTGAACTTCCAGTGACCAGTATGAGAGAGTGAGAGCGATAACACCAAATTTAACACACCTGCTCCCCATTCACACCTGAGACCTTGTAACACTAACGAGTCACATGACACCGGTGAGGGAAAATGGCTAATTGGGCCCAATCTGGACATTTTCACTTAGGGGTGTACTCACTTTTGTTGCCAGCGGTTTAGACATTAATGGCTGTGTGTTGAGTTATTTTGAGGGGACAGCAATTTTACACTGTTATACAAGCTGTACACTCACTACTTTACATTGTAGCAAAGTGTCATTTCTTCAGTGTTGTCACATGAAAAGATAGAATAAAATATTTACAAAAATGTGAGGGGTGTACTCACTTTTGTCAGATACTGTATATATAGATATATCTATATCTATAGATATATCTATATTTATATCTATATAGATATAGATATACACATATATATATAGATATATCTATCTATCTATCTATCTATCTATCTATCTATCTATCTATCTATCTATCTATCTATCTATCTATCTATCCATCTATCTATCTATCTATCTATCTATCTATCTATCTATCTATCTATCTATCTATCTATCTATCTATCTATCTATACATATTTTTTTATAATAATGATATATAATATAGTATAATATGATAATATATAAAATGAGTAAATAGCACATGAGATAATATTGAAAAATAATATATATATACGTGATAATATAACATATGATTATAAAAAGAATAAATAATATAAGAGATAACCGTAGATTGTAAGCTCCTTGAGGGTTAGGGACTGATGTGAATGTACAATGTAAATGTAAAGCGCTGCGTAAATTGACAACGCTATATAAGTACCTGAAATAATAATAATAATAATAGATATACAAATAATCTATAATCTAATATAGTCTAATGTATAAAAATATAATAATCTAGAAAAATAGAATAATATATAATTGTATTTATATATATAATATTATATCATATAATAATAATAATAATATGATATATTATATATATAAAAAGAACAAATAATGTATCTCGTTTACTCATTATAGGATTTTGCCTATGAAAAAATGTTGGTAAATTATTTCTGTAAATCCCTATAAAGTACAGATCTCTAAGTCGGTATTATTGTCCTCTAGAAGGACAAATCGGAGTATTCGGTTCCCCTACCGGAAAAGAATTTGCATATATGCATGGGCTAGTATTTGCATATAAGAAACAGAATTTCATTAAATACACTAATTATGCTTGAAGCGGGAGTGGCCTCCTGCTGAGAAGAGCTGCCAGCCAGTAACTACAAACCACCACATCAGGGAATGTGGGGTATCGGGGGACACCGGGGGAGGGGAAGGGGGCTGCCGCTCTCCCGCTTTCACAACTTGACTTTGACACGTACAAACACACAAACTTAAAAGCAGCAACTCTCTGGAAAGTCTTTATTAAACTATTATTAGGTTTGTTTAACCCCTTTTCTTTTATATTATTTTCACTTTTTGTGTGCAGCAAAAGAATGTCAAAGAATTCCTTATTTCTGGCCATGGATTCGGGAAACAGCAGCCAGGCGAAAAGCATTTTTTTGGGGGGAGCATAGGTCATTGGTTGCTGTCTCGACTTTAAAGTTCACCAAAAAAATAATGAATGCACCGACAATAGAATAAAATAAAAATGTGCATTTCCTAAATAATTGCACTGAGCCCCTGAGAGCTCCCTCTAGTGGCTAATCTACAAGTCTCTATGTTTCATACAATATCACATGGTTGCGGCGCGTTTGTCGGCAAAAAATGGGTTAAAACGGGATTAAATTGAAGAAAGTGGGGGGGGGATTGAGGGGGGGGCTTCCATGTTAGGCTACATATACATTTCTGCGCTGCGGGAACCCCCAAGTTCCGCTGACCTGGATTGCGGCCATCTCCCATTCTGAGCCCTGATATAGCCACCTCAGGGGCCCGAGGCTTAAATTCCCCACAGCTGAATCTCCAAAATGTAACCCGTCAGGAGGGAGGTTTCGGAGCATTGCAATTGGTTGGCGGCGTCACATCAGAACCCAGGTAGCCTGTCCTGTCAGCGGGGAAGAAGATGCGTGAATTCGTGAAATGCGTGAAGGGGATTTCCAAGCCCTGTACCCCTGAAGCGACTATACCGGGGCTCAGAACGGAGTGGGGGGGGTGAGGGGGGGGGGCCCTGTATTAGTTCACCTTACAGATTTTTCTGTAAAGGTGAACTTACACTTTAAAAGTGAAGCAATACCCTTTTTCACATCTCAATGCATGTACTGCATTGCAATAGTCATTAACAGGCATAACTGATTACCTAGGCAAGCTGACCAAGATCTCCCATAGACACCAATGTTAAGAACCTGGGAGCAGTGCCATGTCAAGCTGACCAAGATCTCCCATAGACACCAATGTTAAGAACCGGGGAGCAGTGCCATGTCAAGCTGACCAAGATTTCCCATAGACGCCAATGTTAAAAACCGGGGAGCAGTGCCATGTCAAGCTGACCAAGATTTCCCATAGACGCCAATGTTAAAAACTGGGGAGCAGTGCCATGTCAAGCTGACCAAGATTTCCCATAGACACCAATGTTAAAAACCTGGGGAGCAGTGCCATGTCAAGCTGACCAGGATTTCCCATAGACGTCAATGTGAAAAACCAGGCAGTGCCATGTCAAGCTGACCAAGGCTTCCCATAGACGCCAATGTTAAAAACCGGGGAGCAGTGCCATGTCAAGCTGACCAAGATTTCCCATAGGCGCCAATGTTAAAAACTGGGGAGCAGTGCCATGTCAAGCTGACCAAGATTTCCCATAGACCCCAATGTTAAAAACCTGGGGAGCAGTGCCATGTCAAGCTGACCAGGATTTCCCATAGACGTCAATGTGAAAAACCAGGCAGTGCCATGTCACGCTGACCAAGGCTTCCCATAGATGCCAATGTTAAAAACTGGGGAGCAGTGCCATGTCAAGCTGACCAAGATTTCCCATAGACGCCAATGGTAAAAACCGGGAGCAGTGCCATGTCAAGATGACCAAGACTTTCCAAAGACGCAAATGTGTCCGTACTCACGAGTGTACATAAAGTGAGGGTACGTATAGCGGGGTACGCCTGTATTGTGCATTATATTTAAAATGACCATATCCATGAAGGTTTATATTCTCCCTCCACCCTTCATATAGCTTCATGTCTGATTCCAGGGTAAAACGTATATCCTACTTCTGGGTGTATTTATTATGATATATATGAAATAAGTTATATATATTATTACTGTCTCACATAATAAATGAACCCCTTGTAGTAGTGATTAAGGATTAGCCCGATGTTCGAGTCGAACAGTCGATAAGCCCCCCACCCACAGACCCCCACAACCACCGGGCAAGGGATGTGGGGATGAGGCTTTTGTCCCCATCAACAAGGTGGGGACAAGGTGCTTTTGGGGTGACTCCAAAGCACCCCCCCTCATGTTGAGGGCATGTGGCTTGGTATGGTTCGGGGGGGGCGCTCCCTCGTCCCCCCCTCTTTCCCTGCAGCCTGCTAGGTTGCGTGCTCGGATAAGGGTCCGGTATCTCACAGTCTTTACACTGAAATATCTCCCTTCCAGATTCACCAGCTCAGAGGTGGAGAATCTGGGAGAGAATCTGGTGTGATAAGAGGAAGAAGACTTCTTTCTCCATAATATCAGCACCAGTGGGTTAAAAATGAATATATATATATATATATATACACACACACAAACACATGAATATATATATATATATATATATATATATATATATATATATATATATATATATATATATATTTCCTTAGTTATCACATGTCTGAAAACATGTAATTACACGCTCTTTCAAACTTTAGTTTCACTTTTTGAACTCGGCTGCACCGTAATCTCACAATATCTCACGAGATCTCCTCTCTTCTCCTCTGTTCTCCTCTCTTCTCCTCTGTTCTCCTCTCTTCTCCTCTGTTCTCCTCTCTTCTCCTCTGTTCTCCTCTCTTCTCCTCTGTTCTCCTCTCTTCTCCTCTGTTCTCCCTCTGAAGACTGAAGTTCTCAGTTTAATAAACCGGCTGCAGAAGAGATAATTTTCCTCTAAGAACTGAACTGAGAAAAAACTTCTCAGTTTTATAAACGTACACCTAGTTTGTTATTTATATTTACCCCACATAGAGATATTTAAGAATAAATTGTCTTTTTTTTAAACTTTACATTTTCACTAAATTATACACCACAATTTTTTTGAGGTTCTTATCCGATTAATCAAAACAAAACAATCAGTTTTGTTTTGCTGAGGCCCCTGGAAGCTGAAAATCACTGCTACCACTCTACTACTACACTGCTACTACACCACTACTACACTGCAACTATACCACTACTACACCACTACTACACTGCTACTACACCACTACTACACCACTACTACATCGCTACTACACCACTACTACTACACTGCTACTACACCGCTACTACACCACTCTACACTGCTACTATACCACTACTACACCCCTACTACACTGCTACTACATCGCTACTACACTGCTACTACACCACTACACCACTACTACACCGCTACTACACCACTACTACAACACTACTACACAGCTACTACACCACTACTACTACACTGCTAATACACCGCTACTACACCACTACTACACTGCTACTATACCACTACTACACCACTACTACAGCACTACTACACTGCTACTACACTGCTACTACACCACTACTACACCACTACAACACAGCTACTACACCACTACTACTAAACTAATAATACACCACTACTACACTGCTGCCACACCGCTACTATATCACTACTACACTGCTGCCACACCGCTACTATACCATTACTACACTGCTACCACACCACTACTACTCCACGGCTACTACACCACTACTACACTGCTACCACACCACTACTACTCCACAGCTACTACACCACTACTACACCGCTGCTACACTGCTACTACACCACTACTACACTGCTGCCAAACAGCTACTATACCACTACTACACTGCAATTACAACACTACTACACTGCTAGTACAGTACTCCACTAGTACACTACTACCACACTACTACTACTCCACTACTACAATACTACTACACAGCTGCCACACCACTACTATACCACTACTACACTTCGACTACTTCACTACTACACCGCTACTACATTGCTTCCACACCACTACTATACCACTACTACACTGGGACTACGTCACTACTACATCACTACTACACTGCTACCACCCCACTACTATTTTGCTACTACATTGCATAAATCACTTTTGACAAGTTTTCCCTGACACCAAGAGATAAATGGTGACAGGGGAGGGATCTCCAGCAGATTGAGAGCCTCAGCTCTGTTCCTGTGCAGCCATCCCGGCATGCCCAGCTCAGTGTACATTCCACAGGGCATTGCGAAGGGCAGGTAAGTGTATTTTATTGCAGAAGAGACAGTGGGGGGGGGGGATTTACTAAAAGTGAAGAGTGCAAAATCTTGTTGTTTTTTTGTTCAGCCGGCTTTCTCATGAAACCTTTCCGAGCGCCGCATGATCCACCGGGACGGTTTTCGAAGCCTCCTGTCCTGCAGCTCTCTGGTGTTTCCCGGGCTCCCCGTTTCCGCCAGTTCACTCCAAGAATCGATCCGACGGTTCCGCCGGCTGCTCCCATAGGCGATCAAAGGATAGACGCTCATTGAACGCCTCTATGGCCTTGGAGGACCCGAGCCACGCGATGACGTCACTTCCGGTCCAGGGTGGAAGTAAGTCGATGATTTTTTTTTTTTTTTAAGCTAAAGATCAAAAACATTTTTTAAAGAACAGATTTGGGGTCTTTTGGTCCCTCAGATCTCCCCATAAAGAGGACCTGTCATCCCTTATTTCTATTACAAGAGAGGTTTATATTCTTTGTAATAGCAATAAAATTGATGAAAAAAAATTCAAAAATTAAAGGGACAGTGTAAAAAAATAAAATAAAAAGTCAAATAAATATGAAAAAAAAAGTAAAGCGCCCCCGTCCCTCGGTGCTCGTGCGCAGAAGTGAACACACACGTAAGTCGCGCCCGCCTATGTAAACGGTATTTGCACCACACATGTGAGGTATCGCCGCGATCGTTAGAGCAAGAGCGATAATTCTAGCGCTAGACCTCCTCTGTTACTCTAAACTGGTAACCTGTAAAGACTTTTAAAGGGATTTTTGAGTACTGTCGTTTGTCGCCATTCCACGAGCGTGCGCATTTTTAAAGTGTGTCATGTTCGGTATCTATTTACTCGGTGTAACGTCATCTCTCACATTATACAAAAAAAAAAGCAGTAACTATCGTGGTTTTTTTTTTGTTTTGTTTTTTTTATTCATTAACGTGTATTTTTTCCAATAAAATTGGGATTTGCAAAACCGCTGCACAAAATGCCGCGTGACATAAAAAATTGCAACGGTCGCCATTTTATTCCCCAGGGTCTCTACTATAAAAAAATGTATAATGTTTGGGGGTTCCAAGTCATTTTCTAGCAAAAAAAAAAAAAATACTGATTTAACGTGCCAAAAAACAAAAAAGTGCCAGAAAAAGCGGGGTCTTCGCATCACATTGTATATGGGAGGCTCGGTTCACATTTGCAGATGTGTGGGAGTGCCGTCACCAATGAATTACACCGCCGCTCCTCTGCTAAAGGGCAACGCGTTACTGTGTGTGCCGGGGAAAAAAACGCACGATTTTGCACACATTCCAGGCAAGGACAGATGTGATCCCCCCCTTACTGAATGGCATTTTCTTTCTGTATATTATAAACAGTTGAATTTAAAAAAAAAAAAAAATACTTGTTTTCCTCCTTCCCTTGCGTTGCTGATCTCCTGCCGCCTATTTACAGCCACTTTCCGCCTCCATGCACTGCACTTCTAGCCACGGCGGCATTGTTATTTCTCAGGACAGGTTTCCTGAGGGTGACAACAGTGGGACCAATTCCTGTGTAATGGGTGTCTAAAACTCTGCCTGTGTGACAACGCAAGAGTATAATCGAGAGACCGGGAAAAAAAGTGTTGTCACACATAACAGGAAGTGCCCCAAAAGAGGACCTTGAAGGCCAGGCCTTTTTTTTCCTGGCACTTTTTGTTTACAAGTTTAAATTGGTATTTTTTGCTAGAAAATTACTTATTACTTATATTACCCCCAATCATTGTATATTTATTTTAGAGACCTTAGGGAATAAAATGGGCGATCGTTGCAATTATTTATGTCACACTGTATTTGCGCAGCGGTTTTGCAAACGCAATACACTTTAATGAATTAAAAAAAATTAAAAAACACAATATTTACCACGATTTTTTTGTAAATAGATACTTATATATATAGATAGATAGATATAGATAGATAGATAGATAGATAGATCTATATATATATATATATATAGATCTATCTATCTATCTATCTATCTATCTATCTATCTATCTATCTATCTATATATATATATATATATATATATATATATATATATGTGTGTATATATATATATATATATGTGTGTATATATGTATATATATATATATTTTAAGCAGAGACCCTAGGGAATAAGATGGCGGTCGTTGCAGCTTTTTATCTCACATGATATTTGCGCAGCAATTTTTTAAACGCGTTTTTTTTTGGGGGGGGGGGAAATGAAAACCGTTTCATGCATTATAAAAAAACAACACAGTAAGGTTAGCCCAATTTTTTTGCATAATGTGAAATATGATGTTACGTCGAGTAAATAGATACCTAACATGTCACGCTTTAACCCCTTGCCACCCAGGCCAATTCTGACATTTCTCTCCGAAATGTAAAAATCATATTTTTTTTGCTAGAAAATTACTCAGAACCCCCAAACATTATGTATATATATATATATTTTTTAGCAGAGAACCTAGGGAATAAGATGGCGGTTGTTGCATTTTTTTATTTTACACGGTATTTGCGTAGCAATTTTTCAAACGCATATTTTGGGGGGAAAAAAACAGTTTCATGCATTATAAAAAAAAACAACACAGTAAGGTTAGCCCAATTTTTCTGCATAATGTGAAAGATGATGTTACGTCGAGTAAATAGATACCTAACATGTCACGCTTTAACCCCTTGCCTAGCAGACCAATCCTGACATTTCGCTCCTGCGTGTAAAAATCATCATTTTTTTTGCTAGAAAATTACTCAGAACCCCCAACATTATATATCTATATATTTAGCAGAGTCCCTTGTGAATAAGATGGCGGTTGTTGCAACTTTTTATCTCACACGATATTTGCGCAGCAATTTTTCAAACACGTTTTTTTTGGGGGGGGGGGGGAACTGTTTCATGCATTATAAAAAAAACAACACAATAAGTAAGGTCAGCCCAATTTTTTTTACAAAATGTGAAAGATGATGTTATGCTGAGTAAATAGATACCTAACATGTCATGCTTCAAAATTGCGCATGCTCGTGAAATGGCGCCAAACTTTGGTACGTAAAAATCCCCATAGGCAACGCTTTAAAAATGTTTACAGGTTACATGTTTTGAGTTACAGAAGAGGTCCAGGGCTAGAATTATTGCTCTTGCTCTACTGATCATGGCGATACCTCACATGTGCGGTGCGAACACCGTTTACATATGTGGGCGCTTACAAATGCGTTTGCTTTTGCAAGCACACAGGGATAGGGGGCGCGTTCCATTTATTTTTGTTTTAATTTTTTTATTGTTAATTTTACTTTTATTTTTCTAGTTTGATGCTTTCTTTTTACAATTTTTTTATCACTTTCATTCCTATTACAAAGAATGTAAACCTCACTTGTAATAGAAGTAAGGGATGACGGGTCCTCTTTATGAAGAGATCTGAGGTCAAAAAAGACCCAAAATCTCTTCTTTACCTTTAAAAGCAAAGGGGGGGGGGGGGAATGTTTGATCTTTTGCTTTAAAAAAAAAAAAAAAAAGATTTACATCAAGCCTGGACCGGAGTGACGTCATGACGTCAGGTCCTGCAAGGCCACGGGGACGGGGGGGGGGGGGGGGCACTTTCCACTTATTATCGTTTTAATTTTTTTTATTGTTAATTTTACTTTTATTTTTCTAGTTTGATGCTTTTTTTTTACATTTTCTTTGTATCACTTTATTCCTATTACAAGGAATGTAAACCTCAATAAGGGATGGCAGGTCCTCTTTATGGAGAGATCTGGGATCAAAAAAGACCCAACATCTCTTCTTTACCTTTAAAAGCAAAAGGGGAAAAAAAATGTTTGATCTTTTGCTTTAAAAAAAAAAAAGTTGCTCAGGTCCTCCAAGGCCACAGGGATAGGGGGCGCTTTCAATTTTTTATTTTTTTTTTATTTTTTTTATTAGTAATTTCACTTTTATTTTTGTAATTTGATGCTTTCTTTTTAAATTTTTTAAATTTTTTTTATCACTTTTATTCCTTTTATTTATGATCTTTTGCTTTAAAAAAAAAAAAAAAATTTACTTCAAGCCTGGACCGGAAGTGACGTCATGACGTTGCTCAGGTCCTCCAAGGCCATAGAGATGATCTAAGAGGATCTAGTCTTTGATCGCCTATGGGAGCAGCCGGCCGCATCGTTTCTTGTGTGAACTGCCAGAAATGGTATGACCGAGAAACACTGGCATGTGGCGTGGGGGGGGGGGGGGGGGGCTCAGGGCGGCCCCTCCTGCTCCTTTGCTTCGGAAAGCGTTAGAGCAGCTCATGAGAAAGCCGGCTGCAGAAACAGTCCCTGGGGGGTTATGGGTGATATCTTAGAATATAATGCAGGGAGATGTGCATTGCATTCCATTCAGTGGAGCACAGAAGAGACATTGGGGGTCTTTTAGACCCTGCATGTCCCATTGAAAGAGAACCTGTCACCTAAATAAAAAAAAAACTTTTTTATCCCCTATGCGATGGGGGGAAAAAAAGTGTAAAAAAAAATGTTTTTTATCAATTGTAAAAAATGTAAGTTACACCCAAGTACCTAACCCCCCCTAATAAAATGTAGGCCCCCCCTAGGGTTGCCACCTTTTCTTCAAGTCAAACCCGAACACTTTAGGGGCACACAGCAATTTTTTTAATAGTGTAAACTATACATATATTTTGCTATTAAATAACATTTCTAATCATATGAAGTTAATAACAAGAGTCCCCCTTTTACATCTGAATTTGCAAAGTTCCCTTTCACTGTAAGGCGGGACTCTGCAGACTCTGATGTAAGGGAGAACTCTGGGGACTCTGACATAAGGGATGCTCTGGGAACCCTGATTTAAGGGGAGAAGACTGAGAACTCTGATGTACGGAGAGGACTCCGATGTAAGGGGGAGCACTGTGACTTCTGGTGTAAAGGGGAACTCAGATGTAAGGGTAAAAAAATTACTTTTTTAAACGTGTGCAAAAAAACTGCTCTGGCTGTGAAAGGGTTAAAGGATGTTACATTGTTCCACCTGTAAGATTTGTTAGTTAAAAAAAAAAAAACACTGGCTCCTAACTTTTTTTAGCTCCTAGCAAGTTTGTCAAGCCCTCCCTTAGAGATTGTCATACAAATACTTCATCTACAAAGGCTGCCTTCACACTTTCGCGTAGCGCCAACAAGCGTTCCCGCTCGCGATTTTGGTTGGGGCGATTTGTTTTTAGCATTTTGAAGCTCACGTGAGATTTTGTTGGATAGGTTTAGGAGATATTATAAAGTGGCCCCAAATTTTTTTTTTTTTTTGATTTTTTTGCATTTTTTTTACATGTCGTTTTGGCGTTCCTTAAGTGCTTTATAGCATGTGTCATATGCTCGGTGAATCGGGACCATACAATTTTCCTGCAAATCTCCTAATGTAGCTTACACGAGGCAACTAAAGTGGCTCCAAAATTATTAATTTTTATTTTTTTATTTTTTTGCAGGTTATTTTGGCTTTCCTTAAGTTCTATACAGCATGCTTTAAGTGCTGAATGGATCAGGGCCATAAAATGTACTTGAAAATCTCCTCCCGCAGTTTATGGTGGATGAGGACACACCTTGTCATTAGGTTATAAATCGCCAATATTAATTTTATGATCCCGGTGTGGTTATTGGTGGGAAGTGGTTCCCACGCCCCTCCCCCGTACAGTATTGCCTCAATCCGTCTTTATTGCACCTTCCTGTACAGTGTGTGGTTAGCACCGAGCTTGTGAGACATCTGTTCATTGACAGCCAAAAATTCCCACATCAACCAGCTTCCTGAGACCCCGGGGGGGGCGACGTGTTGTTGTGGTTGTAGTGATTAGTGCTACAAATAATATCAACCTCACCCATGCAAACCGGCGTATGTAATCTATTCCCGGCCCAGTGAGCGTTCGCCCACCGCCCAGAGAACATTCGCCCACCACCCAGAGAGAAGATCTGCCCACTGCCCAGAGAAGGTCAGCCCACCACCCAGAGAACATTCACCCACCACCCAGAGAACGTTCACCCACCACCCAGAGAAGGTCAGCCCAGAGAACATTCATAACCCGCCCAGAGAAGGTCAGCCCAGAGAACATTCACTCACCGCCCAGAGAAGGTCAGCCCACTGCCCAGAGAACGTTCACCCACCGCCCAGAGAACATTCGCCCACTGCCCAGAGAATGTTCACCCACCCCCTAGAGAACTTTCGCCCACTGCCCAGAGAACGTTCACCCACCACTCAGAGAAGGTCAGCCCACCGCCCAGAGAAGGTTCACTCACTGCCCAGAGAAGATCCGCTCACCACCCAGAGAAGGCTCGCCCGCCGCCCAGAGAAGGTTCAATCACCGCCCAGAAAAGGTTCATTTGCTGCCCTGAGAAGTTTCACCCACCGCCCAGAGAAGGTTCACTCACCGTGCAGAGAAGGTTCGCCCACCGCCCAGAGAAGGTACACTCATCGCCTAGAGAAGGTTCGCCCACCACCCAGAGAAGGTTCACTCACCGTGCAGAGAAGGTTCGCCCACCGCCCAGAGAAGGTACACTCATCGCCTAGAGAAGGTTCGCCCACCACCCAGAGAAGGTTCACTTACCGCCCAGAGAAGGTTCATTCACCACCCAGAGAAGGTTCACTTACTGCCCAGAGAAGGTTCGTCCACCGCCCAGAGAAGGTTCACTTACCATCCAGAGAAGGTTCATTCACCACCCAGAGAAGGTTCATTCACCACCCAGAGAAGGTTCACTTACTGCCCAGAGAAGGTTCATTCACCACCCAGAGAAGGTTCACTTACTGCCCAGAGAAGGTTCATTCACCACCCAGAGAAGGTTCATTCACCACCCAGAGAAGGTTCACTTACTGCCCAGAGAAGATTCGCCCACCGCCCAGAGAAGGTTCACTTACCGTCCAGAGAAGGTTCATTCACCGCCCAGAGAAGGTTCGCCCACCACCCAGAGAAGGTTCGCCCACTGCCCAGAGAAGGTTCAGTCACCGCCCAGAGAAGGTCCACCCACCACCCAGAGAAGGTCCACCCACCACCCAGAGAAGGTCCGCCCACCGCCCAAAGAACTTGTGCCCACAACCCAAAAATCTGTCCATAGCAAAGACCCCCTCATGGGCTGACCCTCAGCTGGCCGGTCAGAGGGCTACAAACCTAACACTGTGACACTCCATCATTGAGAGCAAACACCGCCATTCCTTCCACAAGTAGATTGTTCTACACCGCCGATTCCATACTGTGACATCACCGGGGGGAAGGATGCAAATTGGGAGGTCGGCCTTCACTGGCTAAATACTTATTCCAGATCACAGATTTAATATGTTATCCAAAGGAGATGACAGCCAGGCAACAAGTATTCTCCGCTCACAGTATCTATTATGTAGCTAGCTATCTACAATGCAAATAATACCCAATTACAAGCCAGAAAAATTTAAAAAAGAGCCTCTTTGCTGGCATATTATTGGATGATGGGAGTCAGCAGAGCTTCCCCTCATTTACTAAGCTCTGGAACAACTGTGCTGTCTATTTGCCTTTAGTTAATTAACCCCCATGCATCTATCTATCTATCTATCTATCTATCCATCTATCTATCTATCTATCTATCTATCTATCTATCTATCTATCTATCTATCTATCTATCTATCTATCTATCTATCTATCTATCTATCTATCTATCTATCTTTCTATCCACCCATTAGTCTGAGAAGTTTGCTCAGTATTCCTCTCTGTCCTGTACTGATTTGCAGGCTGTATAGGCGAGGTGATGCTCGGCGGGATTCCCTGTCACATAGACAATAGGTGGAGTAGAAGAATGCCATTGTCCTCTCAGAGACGTTCCACCCACAGAGGGTGTCAGGCCAGTGAATCCGCCTTTATTTCAGGGTGATAAATTGGGCTCCATCAGAAAGGCTGAACAAGCCCTGTGTGGGGTGATGTGGTGTGTGTGAGTGACACGGAGTGAGTAATGGAGTCACACATGGAGAGGGCGCAGGCCCTATGACACTTGTAGAGGGGTCACCTGGAGAGGAACACAATGACCGCTCAACGGGATTCCCTTCTAGATATTTAGACATTGTATACCGACCACACAGCCACACTGCCAGTCCTCACACATCTACAATGAGAGCCAATAGGGGAGCAAACTTTCTTCACATCACGTTATGTAACTTAGTATTATTGCTTTCTTATAATAATTAAATGAAATTAAATTAACATTATATAAAATCCCATTCACCTTTCAAACTTAAGCTTAGGCAGGGGTCTCCAAACCGTGGCCCGGGGGGGTTGCTTGCTTTTATCTGGCCCTTGGGGCACTGTTTTGATCCACTGTTACCTAAAATGGAGCATAATTCCCACCACTGACACCAATGATGGGGCACAATTCCTCCCAATGATGGGGCACAATTCCTCCTAATGACACCAATGATGGGGCACTATTCCTCCTAATGAGACCAAGGAAGGGGCACAATTCTTCCAACTGACACCAATGATGGGGCACAATTCCTCTCAATGATGGGGCACAATTACTCCTAATGACACCAATGATGGGGCACTATTCCTCCTAATGACACCAATGATGGGGCACTATTCCTCCTAATGACACCAATGATGGGGCTCTATTCCTCCCAATGAGACCAAGGAAGGGGCACAATTCTTCCAACTGACACCAATGATGGGGCACAATTCCTCCCAATGATGGGGCACAATTCCTCCTAATGACACCAATGATGGGGCACTATTCCTCCTAATGACACCAATGATGGGGCACTATTCCTCCCAATGAGACCAAGGAAGGGGCACAATTCTTCTAACTGACACCAATGATGGGGCACAATTTCTCCCAATGACGCCAACGATGGGGCACTATTCCTCCCAATGACACCAATGAAGGGGGACAATTCCTCTCAATTACACTAACAATGGGGCACAATTCCTCCCACTGACACCAATGATGAGGCACAATTACTCCCACTGAAAAAAAACAATAAGGGAATTTTTTTTCCACCCACTGACATCGGGACCTTTTCTACCCCACTGGCCACAGTTCGCCTCCCCCCCCCCCCCCTAAAGTCTGAAGGACAGTAAACTGGCCCCTTGTTCAGAAGGTTTGGAGACCCCTGACTTAGAGTGTTCCTTATTAAAGCAAAGGCAGAACCTCCACTGAGCAACCATTTAGAAAGATTTCAGCAAGTGTATCCTAATGACTTGTATCAGGGCTGGATCTAGCCTGTCTGATCTGGGGCTGCAAACACTTTCATATTATCCTTGTGGCTATTTGCACCATGGTGGTTGGGCTTGGCTTCAGTACCAAATTATAGGGCCCATCCTGCTGATGCCACTGGTCCTGGGAAGGGGCAAGACCAAAATCTGGGGGGTACAGCCCACCCCAGCACCCCCCTAGATCCGGTCCTGCCTTGAATAAGTACTGACAAAACAGAAGCAAGTAATCGATTATGCCTTGAATAAGTACTGACAAAACAGAAGCAAGTAATCGATTAAGTCACAGTCAACACAGCTTCACTTTACATGGCCAAAAGTATGTGAACCCTCCTCCAAATGATGGAGTTCAGGTGTCTCCAGTGAAGGGTACTTATAATGCTACATCATACAAAGACATTGTGGACAATTGTGCTCTTCCAATCTTGTGGTGACAGTTTGGTGAAGACCCTTTTCTGTTCCAGCACGACCCTGTGCACAAAGCCAGATCCATAAAGATGTGATTTGATCTGTATGATGTGGAGGAACTCAAGTGTCCTGCACAGAGCCCTGACCTTAACCCTACTGATCACCTTTGGGAGGAATTGGAACAAGTCAGGTCTTCTCAACCAACATCTCCATAAAGACATGGTTTGACCAGTTTGGTGTGGAGGAACTCACAGGGCTCTGACCTCTACCCTCCTGAACATCTTTGGGATGAGTTGGAATGACAACATCAGTACTTGACCTCACAAATGTTCTTTTGCCTGAATGGGCATCATTTCTCCCAGACACACTCTTGTGGAAAGCCTTTCCAAAAGGGTGAAGGTTCAATTTGGCTGTAAAACAGGCCAACTCCATATTAAAGGCAATGGATTTGGAATGAGATGTCCAACAAGATGACATAGGTGTGAAGGCCAGGTGTACAAAACATTAGACCATAGAGTGTGAAGTGTATAGTCCTTTAGTAAGTTAGCAACACAAGTGTCCTGCACAGAGCCCTGCTTACTGCACACCATTGAATTAGAACACCAACTGCAGGCCAGGTCTTCTCATCCAATATCAGCACAACATCAAATCTTGTGCAACGTCTTCCCAGAAGAGTTGAGGTCAACTCAATTTTAATGACCATGGGGGGGGGGGGACTCAATATTAAAGGCCATGGGGGGCCAACTCAATATTAACGGCCAGGGGGGGGGGTTAACTCTATGCTAATATCCATGAGGGAGGAGTAATTCCATATTAATGTCCATGGAGGCAGGTAAACTCCATTTTAATGTCCACAGAGGTGGGTCACATCCATATTAATATCCATGAGGGTGCGGCAACTAAAGTAATGTCAATGGAAGGGGATCAACTCTCTAATAATGTCCATGAAAGGGGTCAACTTCATTGTAATCTCCATGGAGGGGTTCAATTCCATATTAATGTCTATGGAGGGGGTCAACTCCATATTAATGTCCATGGAGGGGGTCAACTCCATATTAATGTCCATGGAGGCTGGTCAACTCCATATTATTGTCCATGGAGACGGTAAATTCCATATTAATGTCCATGGAGGGGGTCAACTCCATATTAATGTCCATGGAGGGTGGTCAACTCCATGTTATTGTCCATGGAGGCGGTAAATTCCATATTAATGTCCATGGAGGGGGTCAACTCCATATTGATGTCCATGGAGGGGGTCAACTCCATATTAATGTCCATGGAGGAGGTCAATTCCATATTAATATCCATGGAGGGGGTTAACTCCATATTATTGTCCATGGAGGGGGTCAACTCCATATTAATGTCCATGGAGGGGGTCAACTCCATATTATTGTCCATGGAGGGGGTCAACTCCATATTAAAGTCCATGGAGGGGGTCATTTTTATATTAATGTCCATTGGGGAGTCAACTCCATAGTGTCAGGGGGGTAAACTCCATTTTAATGTCCACGGAGGTGGGTCACATCCATATTAATGTCCATGAGGGCACGGCAACTCCACATTAATGTCAATGGAGGGAGATCAATTCTCTAATAATGTCCATGGAGGGAGTCAACTCCACATTAATTTTAATGGAGGGGGTCAACTTCATATTAATGTCCATGGAGGGGGTCAACTCCATATTAATGTCTATGGAGGGGGTCAACTCTATATTAATTTCCATGGAGGGGGTCAACTCCATATTAATGTCCATGGAGGGGGTTAATTCCATATTAATGTCCATGGAAGGGGGTCAAGTCCATATTAATGTCCATAAGGGTGAGGCAACCCCACATTAATGTCATTGGAGGGGGGTCAGCTCCATATTAACGTCCATGGAGGGGGCTCAACTCCATATTATCATATGTTGAACTTCTGGACAAAAAGTTTGCAGGAATATGGAACAACTTATAAAGCAATGCACCATAGCCTTTGCCCTTGGTCAGCTGAGTCCCAAGAGACAATTATTTGAAGACTGGATAACCCAGCCCCCTTTCTATAAAAGGGAGAAGGGAGGGCCCCCCTACATGGCGCATGCGCCCCCCCCCCCCCCATGGCAACGCCCAGCCTCCCATGCCTTTTGTTTGACTATAGCTTGCTCACAAGCCAAACATATGAGCCAGAATTGAATGGCAAGATTCACTTCTTTTCGAATATTCAGAAAAGGACCCACCACGTTCCACATACCTCGATTTCATGCCATTTTCTGCTCTGGTGTTCAAAGCTGAAATGTAGACATAGCCACTGATTTTCCTCTGCTAGTTACTCAACAATGGAGGCACAAAAAAAATCTCTACGCTATTATGATCTGTTTTACTACCCGCCTGTGATCTAACCTTAAATGGCAAACGTCTGATATTGTTGCTTTCATGTTTGAGGTCGAGATCAGAATTTGACAAAAAAAAAAAAAAACACCAGTAGAAGTACATTTACATGCGTCAAAGTCTAAAAATCTCCTGACATCTGAGCAGAAGACAATGCCGCGGGCCGGAATGACATGAGTGTATTTAATGTCACTTAACAGGAATTGCACGAACCTCTCTGACAGTCATTAAATCAGCCTATTACACCACATGGGCCGTGTCTCCAAGCATTTCCTGCATGAAACTGTTGCCTAGGAATTATTTTATTCATTGATTTTTTTTTGTTTTACCCCTTTAATAAATTTGGTTTTTGAATCCTTGTGGCGGAATTTGCATCCCCAGCTACCGAGAGCTGCACTTGCCGTCAGTGACTAAAAAAGCGATTCAATTTGACTTAAAGGCACCAAATTAACAGGTTCTCTTTATTGTAGATGCAACACTTTTCTTGGGTTCCCCAGTCGCCCCCAACCAGCTGCAGGACTTTCCAAGTAGGGGGGGAAAACATGACCCATCTCTATCTTTTTTATTTCTCTAAAATGGGAGATTTGAGGGCTCATTTACTTATTTGCGCTACGTTAATGCATATGTCTTACCACATCTTTTGTCGCGTGTTAATGAGCGTTGTTTTAAGGCAGGGCACAGAACATGAACATATCCTAAAGTGGTAAAAAAAAATCATACATGAGCCCTTTTTGATGATACGCAATGCACAGCAGCACACTACCGCGCGCCGTGGACTGATGATCTGAGCATGGGTCACCTTTACAGAGGTTTTTAAAAGCGATGAGGAGGAGATAAGTCGCCGCCTCCTCGCTGCCTGATTTAAACCTATAATTGCCGTAATGCACATGCATGGCACACAGTTGCAGCGCGGCCCCATAGAACTAGTTGAGACATTAGAAAGCGACATGCTCTTTCAGCTTTGATGCAGCCGCAAAGCATAGCATTGTGCCCACTGCATGTGTACCAACATGAGTGGGGCCATCTTAATAGCATCACGGGCCCCTGAGAAAAGTAATGCACTGGGGTCCCTACCAGCTGGACCCAATTTACGCACTTATTCTCAAAAATTAAAGTACAGTTAAACATATATTTTTTAGTGCTTTCAATAAAATCGATTTTAAACAATAGGAAATCATTCATAAATCAAAGGCTAAGCAACACAAAGGGCACAGTACAGGGGGGTCAGGAGGGCATAGTATAAGGGTGGAGACAGAAGGGCACAGTACAAGGGGTGGAGCAGAAGGGCACAGTACAGGGGTGGAGGCAGAAGGGCACAGTACAGGGGTGGAGGCAGAAGGGCACAGTACAGGGGTGGAGGCAGAAGGGCACAGTACAGGGGTGGAGGCAGAAGGGCACAGTACTGGGGTGTAGGCAGAAGGGCACAGTACAGGGGTGGAGGCAGAAGGGCACAGTACAGGGGTGGAGGCAGAAGGGCACAGTACAGGGGTGGAGCAGAAGGGCACAGTACAGGGGTGGGGGCAGAAGGACACAGTACAGGGGTGGAAGCAGAAGGACACAGTAAAGGGGTGGAGCAGAAGGGCACAGTACTGGGCTGGAGCAGAAGGGCACAGTACAGGGGTGGAAGCAGAAGGGCACAGTACAGGGGTGGAGGTAGAAGGGCACAGCACAGGGGTGTCAGGAGGGCACAATACTGGTATCAGGAGGGCACAGTACAGGGGTGGAGGCAGAAGGGCGCACTACAGGGGTGGAAGCAGAAGGGCGCAGTACAGAGGGGGAGTCAGTAGGGCACAGTACAGGGGTGGAAGCAGAAGGGCACAGTACAAGGGGGAGCAGAGGGGCCCAGTACCAGGGTGGAGGCAGAAGGGCACAGTACAGGGGGGAGGCAGAAGGACACAGTACAGGGGGAGGCAGAAGGGCACGGTACGGGGGGGGGAGGCAGAAGGGCACAGTACAGGGGGGAGGTAGAAGGGCACAGTACAGGGGCAGATGCAGAAGAGCACAGTATAAGGGTGAAACAGGAGGGCACAATACCGGGGTCAGGTGCATTCATTTTGTTTTTTGTTTTTTAGCTTTTGTTTCCTCTATTTTTACCCGGTGAAACTACCAGTAACAACATTCTTTTTTATTAGGTTCACAATGCTCACTTTCTGTACTATATCTATGGCAGAGCAGCTTTGTCACCCTAGGGCAGGACAACAGATCACCTATTTCTTCAATTTAATTCACTGTCAACAATGTAACTGATAAGAGTGCAGCCCAGGCCTAGAACACAGAAAGTTTCCAGCTCACAAGATTTCTGTCAGGGCCAAAAGGTATTTTTTTTTTCCTGCTTTACAACTCGGTCATCCTTCCCCTACGGCAGGGCTATTGTATTGGTAGAAGGAAGATGACTGTATGTGCCTTCATATACTGTAATCTGATTGGCCGCTTCGTTGGGTAGCAGGGACCTTTTGCAGGAGTTGGTCGGGAAAATATTTCAGCAGTGGCAGAAGAGAGGAATGTTCCCCCTTGTCAGGAATGCAGTCACGGCTTGTAATTATAAGCTGGATAATAACTGTGAATAAAACATTGCTTGTTATTGATTGCTGTCCAGGTGTTCTTCTGCCTGTCTTATCAAGAGCACATTTGCATTTTATTGCCTTCCAATTGAAATGAGCTAGTTCTCGCAGACATACCTGAGATGCCTCGTCACAACCTCACCCGGTACACACCAACACACTGCCACAGCTGTCCTGCACACCCTGCACCCAACACACCCAGGCCCTGCACCCAACACACCCAGGCCCTGCACCCAACACACCCAGGTCCTGCACCCAACACACCCAGGTCCTGCACCCAGAACACCTGACTTGCTTCTACACTCAACACACTGGGGCCCTCCACACAACACACCCGGGCAGTGCACACAATACCTTCTCCCAGCACATCTGGACCTTGCATACAACACACATAACCTGCACCCAATGCACTTGAGACCTACACCTAATGGGGCGTACACACGGTCGGACTTTTCAGCTACAAAAGTCCGACAGCCTGTCCGACAGACTTTCGACAGACTTTCGACGGACTTGCGGCGGACTTTCTAATGAACAGACTTGCCTACACACGATCACACAAAAGTCCGTCGAATTCTTACGTGATGACGTACACCGGACTAAAATAAGGAAGTTCATAGCCAGTAGCCAATAGCTGCCCTAGCGTGGGTTTTTGTCCGTCGGACTAGCATACAGACGAGCGGATTTTTCGACCGGACTCGAGTCCGTCGGAAAGATTTGAAGCATGTTTCAAATCTAAAGTCCGTCGGATTTGAGGCTGAAAAAGTCTGTTGAAAGTCCGGAGAAGCCCACACACGATCGGATTACCAGCCAGCTTTAGTCCGTCAGCGTCCGTTGGACTTTTGTAGCTGAAAAGTCCGACCGTGTGTACGCCCCATAACACACCTGGACCCAACACACCTAGACCCTGCATACAGCACACAGAACCTGAACCCAACTCACCTGGGACCTACAATAAACACCAGTGGTGGCTGGTGGTATATTTTTTTTTGGGGGGGGCAAACAATTACCCCCCCCCCCCCCCCCGGTCAGTCGGTCACCAGCCCCGCACTTACCCCATCTAGGACGCGGGCAGCGCTTCTCCCGGGTGACAGGCGGCTTCCCCTGTGTCTCCTTCTCCTTGGCATCACGACAATGAAGGGGAAAGAAGTATATGAAGAAAAGGAAGGAAGGAGGGAAGGGAGGAAGGAATGGCAGCAGTAATTAATGGAAAGAAAGGAATAATTTAAGAAAGTAGGGAAGGATGGAAGAAAGGACTGGTATAAGGGTTGGAAGTTAAATATAATGTGAGGAAGGGAAGGAAGGAAGGAAAGAAAGAAAGAAAGAAAGAAAGAAAGAAAGAAAGAAAGAAAGAAAGAAAGAAAGAAAGAAAGACTGGAGTGGAAGAAACGACTGGTATAAGGGTTGGAAGGTAAATGTAACGTGAGGAAGGAAGGAAGGAAGGCAGTAACTGATGGAAAGAAAGGAATGAGAAGGAAAGATGGTTGAAAAAAAAGCACTGGTGGTGCAAAAAGGAAGAGGGGAAGGGCATGGAGGAAAGGAAAGGAAAGGAAGACGATACTAAGCTAAGCAGGGCAATAACTTCTCCGCAGGATGTGGAAACCTTGCAAAAAGACCTGAACAAATTAATGGGGTGGGCGACTACATGGCAAATGAGGTTCAATGTAGAAAAATGTAAAATAATGCATTTGGGTGGCAAAAATATGAATGCAATCTATACACTGGGGGGAGAACCTCTGGGGGAATCTAGGATGGAAAAGGACCTGGGGGTCCTAGTAGATGATAGGCTCAGCAATGGCATGCAATGCCAAGCTGCTGCTAATAAGGCAAACAGAATATTGGCATGTATTAAAAGGGGGATCAACTCCAGAGATAAAACGATAATTCTCCCGCTCTACAAGACTCTGGTCCGGCCGCACCTGGAGTATGCTGTCCAGTTCTGGGCACCAGTCCTCAGGAAGGATGTACTGGAAATGGAGCGAGTACAAAGAAGGGCAACAAAGCTAATAAAGGGTCTGGAGGATCTTAGTTATGAGGAAAGGTTGTGAGCACTGAACTTATTCTCTCTGGAGAAGAGACGCTTGAGAGGGGATATGATTTCAATTTACAAATACTGTACTGGTGACCCCACAATAGGGATAAAACTTTTTCGCAGAAGAGAGTTTAATAAGACTCGGGGCCACTCATTACAATTAGAAGAAAAGAGGTTTAACCTTAAACTACGTAGAGGGTTCTTTACTGTAAGAACGGTAAGGATGTGGAATTCCCTTCCACAGGCGGTGGTCTCAGCGGGGAGCTTTGATAGCTTCAAGAAACTATTAGATAAGCACCTGAACGACCGCAACATACAGGGATATGTAAGGTAATACTGACACATAATCACACACATAGGTTGGACTTGATGGACTTGTGTCTTTTTTCATCCTCACCAACTATGTAACTATGTAACTATGAAAGGAAAAGGGGAGGGAAGGAAAGGAAAATAAAGAAAAGGAAAGGAAAGGAAAGGAAAGGAAAGGAAAGGAAAGGAAAGGAAAGGAAAGGGAAATGAAAAGGAACAGAAAGGAAAGGAGAGGAGAGGAAAGGAAAGTGATGGGAGGGAAAGGAAACGGAAAGGAACGGAAAGGAAAGGAAAGAGAAATGGAAAGTAATAGAAAGGAAAGGAGAGGAGAGGAAAGGAAAGCGATGGGAGGGAAATGGAACAGAAAGGAAAGGAAAGGAAAGGAAAAGAAAAGAAAAGAAAAGAAAGGGAAGTGAAGGGGAAATGAAAAGGAACAGAAAGGAAAGGAGAGGAGAGGAAAGGAAAGGATTGGGAAGGAAGGGGAAAGGAAAGGAACAGAAAGGAAAGGAAAGGAACAGAAAGGAAAGGAAAGGGAAAGGAAAAGAAAGGAAAGGAAAGGTAAATGAAAAGAAACAGAAAGGAAAGGAGAGGAGAGGAAGGAAAGGAGCAGAAAGGAAAGGAAAATAAAGGAAAGGAAAGTAAAAGAAAAAAAAGAAAAGAAGGGAAAGGAAAAGAAAAGAAAAGAAAAGAAAGGGAAATGAAAAGGAACAGAAAGGAAAGGAGAGGAGAGGAAAGGGAAGGGAAAGGAACAGAAATGAAAGGAAAGGAGAGGAAAGGAAGAGAGGGGAAAGAAGGATGTTTGGAGATATGTAACAATTGAGCGGTGTGTGTTTAAAGAGATAAAGGAGAATTTTCTTTTCTCAGTCAGTGAAAGTGATAGGAGTTGTATTTATATAACACTTCACTCCACATTAAACAAACATTGACACAAGCCTCCTTGTGCCTCTTCTCTGTGGACAGGGAGGGGGTAATTAGTGGAGTATTAGATTTGGCACCACGGCCTGTTAACTGCAACACTATCTTTATGTTGCTGATCTGTGGTCGCTGTGTGTTTTTCCCTCTGTATGAATTACAGCCTGTACAGACCCCCCCCTCAGGTACTTGCCTTGTCAAGCTCCATTGAAGGTCTGATCTCTACGGTGAGTTTATAATTATTGAGATTTGGAGGTGAGCTTCACTGAATATCTTTTGTACAAACAAACTGCCAGAGCCGATCAAATAGCTGGGCTATCTCTCAGCACACAGCACATTGCTCCGCAGCTCCTCAGGCAAAGTGCTCAGTCAGGCAGAGACAGACTCTACACACCTGCCACCTACACTGCCCACCGCCCCACATCTGCCTTTACTACATCATTCCAGGAGCCTGCCTATGCCATGGACTATCCCGCTTCTGACAGTGATCACCGTCCAGCCTTAACGTAGAACTTGTTCCAAACTGGAAGACCTTTATTTTTTTATAAAGTATAAATAAGTGACAGTTGCCACCCCACAACAGGAACTGAATCAGAACATTTCCACATGTTATCATTAAAAGCTGCCCTTGAGCTCCAGGGAGAGATTTTGCCTAGGCTGTGATGATGCCATCTGTCTACTGCAGACAGGAGGAGACCTTTTCTCAGTCTCCTCTGATGGCAACATTGTAATTTTATAGCAAGCCACAATGTGAGGAGTGTCAGCAGGGCCTGGTCTTTTCGTGAAAACAGCCAAGGACTGCACAGGCCAACATGATTGTGTCATCTCTGAGCCGTCATCTCAGTCCAGGAAGTAGATGGTGGCCCTGGATGATGGCTGAACAAAGATGGTGCCGTACTGTGATCTCTGTGAGGGGTAATAAATACCCGTAAGTGACACATTACTTTTTAATGCACTTAGCAGTAAAAAAATAGACCCAATGCTGAGTATGCTACCTAATGCTTTGAACATATTAGTGCTATGTTTATTTTTTACTAGCACTCAAAAATAATAATCAATCAATAATAATCGGTAATCATTAGAATGTAGGCATGAACTAAACAGCAATATAAATATTTTTGACAACTAAGCAGTAGGCCACTTTAAACAGAGCTCTACAGAAGAGGATCGGCTACGGAAGTAAGAGGGGTTTAGGTTCCAAATGATGGACATTTGGGAGTTGTGTTATTGGATGGTGCATGGACAGGGATTAGTCTCTACCCTCTGACAACACAGAAATCACATTTTTGGATTTTATCGTGGTTCTTTTCCCACATACAGTATATGATGACTGTAACTAGTTATTCTTTATGGTCAACAGGATATGGATACCTGGCCTACACACCTATATTGGACAGCCTGTTCCAAAACCATGGCCATTAATATGGAGTTGGGGTTCAGTACTGATGTTAAATGAGAAGATGGTCAGTAGAGTTGAGGTCAGGTACTGATGTTGGATGAGAAGATGGTCAGTAGGGTTGAGCTCAGGTACTGATGTTGGATGAGAAGATGGTCAGTAGGGTTGAGGTCAGGTACTGATGTTGGATGAGAAGATGGTCAGTGGGTTGAAGTCAGGTAACAATGTTGGATGAGAAGACGGTCAGTGGGGTTGAGCTCAGGTACTGATGTTGGATGAGAAGATGGTCAGTAGGGTTGAGCTCAGGTACTGATGTTGGATGAGAAGATGGTCAGTGGGGTTGAGCTCAGGTAATGATGTTGGATGAGAAGATGGTCAGTGGGGTTGAAGTCAGGTACTGATGTTGGATGAGAAGATGGTCAGTAGGGTTGAGGTCAGGTACTGATGTTGGATGAGAAGATGGTCAGTAGGGTTGAGGTCAGGTACTGATGTTGGATGAGAAGATGGTCAGTAGGGTTGAGCTCAGGTACTGATGTTGGATGAGAAGATAGTCAGTAGGGTTGAGGTCAGGTACTGATGTTGGATGAGAAGATGGTCAGTGGGGTTGAGGTCAGGTAACGATGTTGAATGAGGAGATGGTCAGTAGAGTTGAGGTCAGTTAATGATATTGGATGAAAAGATGGTTAGTAGGGTTGAGGTCAGGTACTGATGTTGGATGAGAATATGGTCAGTAGGGTTGAGCTCAGGTACTGATGTTGGATGAGAAGATGGTCAGTAGGGTTGAGGTCAGGTACTGATGTTGGATGAGAATATGGTCAGTAGGGTTGAGCTCAGGTACTGATGTTGGATGAGAAGATGGTCAGTAGGGTTGAGGTCAGGTACTGATGTTGGATGAGAAGATGGTCAGTAGGGTTGAGGTCAGGTACTGATGTTGGATGAGAAGATGGTCAGTGGGGTTCAAGTCAGGTAACAATGTTGGATGAGAAGACGGTCAGTGGGGTTGAGCTCAGGTACTGATGTTGGATGAGAAGACGGTCAGTGGGGTTGAGCTCAGGTACTGATGTTGGATGAGAAGATGGTCAGTAGGGTTGAAGTCAGGTAACGATGTTAAATGAGGAGATGGTCAGTAAGGTTGAGGTCAGTTAATGATGTTGGATGAGAAGATGGTTAGTAGGGATGAGGTCAGGTACTGATGTTGGATGAGAAGATGGTCAGTAGGGTTGAGGTCAGGTGCTGATGTTGGATGAGAAGATGGTCAGTAGTGTTGAGGTCAGGTACTGATGTTGGATGAGAAGATGGTCAGTGGGGTTGAGGTCAGTTAATGATGTTGGATGAGAAGATGGTTAGTAGGGTTGAGGTCAAGTAATGATTTTCGATGAGAAGACCCGACTCGCAATCAGTGTTCCAATTCATCCCAAATGGTTTTAGTAGAGTTCTGTGAAGGCCACTTGAGTTCCTCCAAACCAAACTGGACAAACCTTGTCTTTATAGAGCTGGCTTTGTACCCAGGGGGCCAGTCATGCTGGAACAGAAAAGGACCTTCATCAAACTGTTACCACAAGATTGGAAGTTTACAACTGTGTCTTTTTATGCTGGAGTATTATCAGTACCCTTCCATGGAGACCCCTGAACTCCATCTTTTGGAAATGAGTCTTCATAACTTTGTCCATAAAGGTAGGTGTGATGTGGTGTCCACAAATGTTTGGCCAAATAGGGGTTAGTTTACTAAAACTGGAGAATGCAAAATCTGTTGCAGCTGGTAGCCAATCAGCTTCTACCTTCAGCTTGTTCAATTAAACTTTGACAATTAATCCTGAAGGCTGATTTATACTATGCAGAATGGTCCAGATTTTGCACTCCCCAGTTTTAGTAAATCAACAGTGTTTCCTGGCAATCACCGAACCTTTCCTTACAACAGAACTTTCATTGTACATTCCTTAAAGGAATCATGTAATGTATGTCCAGTGAGTTTCCTATTTTGAGTTTTTTATTGCACTTTTAATGACGGTCGCATTTTTAGATGCTTGCTGTTGTTATATCATCTTTATTTAGTTATTGCAGATTGGCCAATAGTCAAACACTGGGGGGGGGGGGGGGGTACTAAGACTGGAGCACACATAATCTGGTGCGGTTGTGCATAGTTACCAATCAGCTTCTAAATTCCGTCTTCCAACCCTGACTTCAGTGGGTCAGCTGACCCATTGACTTCCATTGTCGGAGCAGTAAAGCACAGCCATTGTATAGTACTGCAAGGCAGGGGGCATAGCCTGTCTGGCCCTATAGGCATAGATAGCTACAAGTTATACAAGGACGCATAGTTGTTTATAAAACATTAACGTGCATCCATAACATTTGAAGGGAAACCAGTGTGTATGCCTGGTACTCATTTGACCCTACTGATAGACCACATTTCACTCTGTACACAGATTTGTAGATTCTCCTTATCTCTATCTTATGGAACATGATCAGCTACCCCTGCTCAGCAATGGCTGAGATAAAAAACAATTAGCCACAAAGAAAATTTGTAGTATTTAGACTGAGCCAGCCCATAGACAGAATGATACCCCCCCCCCCCCCCCCACCCCCCAGGAGGACAAGCCCTTCCTATGCCGCTACGGGAAGCACTGTAGACTTTTTCCAGCAAGATGGAAAATCTTCATGAGTAAAAAGAGGGAACTTCCAATGGTGGGCCCCCCCTAGGCTAAATGTCTAAATGACACAATCATCATCCAACCTTCATATCTCCTTTCAGGTCAGCTTGGGGCTGTTTAGGGTCATCCTACAGCCCAGTCACTGTTCAGTACTGCCAAGGTGGAATAAAGTACATAGGATGGACCCTCCTATTACAAACTGTACATGGGGGGACAGGGCAATACTAAAGCTAGAGGCTCCTCATGCACAGTACTAGTGTAGTGGTTTTTTTTTTCTTTTTTTAAACACAATGTAGCTCAGACCACTGACCAGACACCCCCCCTCCCGAACCACAAGCATAAAGACACTGAATTACATTTAACAACAAATACCTTGGTCCAAATACCTCTTCAGGTCCTGCCATGCTAAAACACACTATAAAACCCACACAAAGGGGTCGATTTACTAAAACTGGCGAGTGCAAAATCTGGTGCAGCTCTGCATAGAAACCAATCAGTTTCCAGGTTTTATTGTCAAAGCTTAATTGAACAAACTGAAGCTAGAAGCCGATTGGCTACCATGCACAGCTGCACCAGATTTTGCACTCTCCAGTTATAGTAAAAATCAACCCCAAAGCCTATATATTTTTTTTAACAGTACATATCAGTTCCCTGCATTTTGGGGCGCCACGTCCTTTTAAAAACTTGCAGCATTTTTTTTTCCTCTCTCTTCCTCACGTTTCCCAATTCGCAGCTTTGACAGACTGGTGCATGTAAAACGCATGCATTTTCACACACGTGGCTGCAAACCTAATGTAGGAAGTAGCATCCCCTTTGGAGACCGCAGAGGTAAAAAAAAAAAATGCACATGAAAGCATGTACAAAGCAAAAAAAAAAAAAACACAAAAAATGTATGCTGTTTTTAAGCGCTAAAGTGTACACAGACCTTGTGGGATGATTTACTATGAAGGCAAAATAGACTGTGCATTTGTCAAAATGCAGTTGCACTCTGCAAGAGCAGTTGCTCCAGAGCTTAGTAAATAAGCAGAAGCTCTGCTGACTTTCATCATCCAATCATGTGCAAGCAAAAAATGCAGTTTTTTTTTTTTTTTTTTTAATTTTCCATGCACGTGATTGGGTATTCTTTGCAAAGTGAAGCTTTACCTCATTAACTAAGTCCTGGAGAAACTGCACTTTGCAAAGTGCACCGTCTATTTGCCTTTAGTAAATGAATCCCTCAGCCTCTGAAGATGTGTTGGCAAGAGCTGCACACTTATAGAAACTTTTTTAAGAATGATATAATATTATTATTATTATTATTAATATTATTATACAGAATTTATATAGCGACAACAGTTTGCGCAGCGCTTTACAATTTAGATATCATTTTGTTTTCAGATGAAGGACATATACAGGAAATATTTAAATTGAAAATCATTTTCTCGCCCTTAAATGTTTTTCTACAGTCAGATTCTGCTTGTAGATAATTTCTTACACCATCAAAGTGAAAAAAAAAATAATCCCCCCCCCCCCAAAAAAAAATAATATGAATGTGATACGAGCTCTCACTTATACAGTCAATGATCAGAATTGTCCATATCTTGAAAAACAAAATTGTGCCATTGCATAGATACCCCAATAATCCAGACACACTAACATTCCTGATCACAGTGCGCATTATTCCACCGCAAACCAAAAAAAACCCCAAAACAAACCAACACACAACATGTGGATCAATAGCCAATAACACAGCAAGGAAATTGAACTTCTCTTAAAAAAAATGATGTTGTTTCTTTTTTTTTTCACAATCACAAGCGCAATCCATATCAAGAGATCAAATCAAACCAAAAGCACAGTATACAAAATTTTAAAAAAAACATGTTTGCATAACTGCATTGTACATTTATTTATCTAAAACTGTAACAAAATGATTACACAGTACATTTAAATAATAATAATAATAATAATAATCAGTGTGGTGTTTGAGATACCTAAAAGTGGCAGATCCTTCCACCAGTAAATATTTGCAATTGTTTATTGTATGCTTCCAGTTTTGTTTAAATGACATATAAGAAAATTTAAATTAACCTAAAGTTCAGGAAAATGGTAACATTTTCAGATCTGGTTCTACAATAATGACAGATCATTTTAGATGAACAATGTCATTAGTAAAATACTGAGGGTCTCTATTTCAAGTCTATGTGTTGGAGGCTTTATATGCTTAGAGATCAGATATAATCTAAAAATAAACAAACAAATCAACTCATCCATTTTGCAAATGCCCTGCAAAACTTTCTGCTGTGGCAACTGCAGACTATTCCATTGCTAAAATTTCTGGGCTGTCTACTGTCATCCTAAATTCCAGCTCAATATTAAAAACAATCTATACTTAAAACAAGCCTTTCTACATAATTATTTTGTTGTTTTTTCTTTTATTTTTCTTTTATATGTTTTTTTTTTTTTACAATAAACGTTTATTGAAAAAGGTTGAATACATACATGGTATAGTATTAAATAATCAAAAGGACATAAAAGTAAAGTTGTTATTATTTGTCATTATTATTTTGTTATCAGAGCCCTCACCATACACAAAATCTTTTCTTCAATTATGTTACAAAAAAAAAAAAATATGGTTATCATCCTTTATACTAATACACTTGCTGGTTGTTGCCTGTTTTCATACTTTATGTTCAAAAACCCCCAAAAAATAAAAAAAATCTTTGACAAGGGAAAAAAAAAATATGTTTCTATGAGATTTCCTTGTAAAAGGAAAAAAAAATAATTTTCAAATATCCATAACAAAAAGAACCCTTGCACCTACTGTGCAATGGGGGAGATAATTAGCAAAATATTTTGCCTTTCTGTTGAATGTCTAATCCCTATAGTCTAGTCCCAATAGTCTAGCTTTGTGTGTAATTATATATAGTAGCTACAAAACACAATATATATATATATATATATATATATATATATATATATATATCTATCTATCTATATATATATATATAGATATATATATATATATATATATAGATATATATATATATAGATATATATATATATATATATATATATATATAAATTATATATAAATTAAAATACAATTTCCATGTTCAGAAGGAATTTTAAAAAATAAATGGAAAAAAAATAAGAAGAAAAATATTTTCTTGCAATGCACAAAATCTTTACTGTCATGTCTGATTATATTATAAGCAAAATGTTATTTTTGTATCTGTGATGGGAAAGGATATATATTGCAGGTTTAGATACACAAAGGTAAAATGTATATAAAAATTCAACAGTCAGGGAACACAGGCAGACAAAAAAGTAGATATGGTATATCTGTACTGCAATATATATATAGAGATATATCTATCTATCTATCTATCTATCTATCTATCTATCTATCTATCTATCTATCTATCTATCTATATCTATAGATATATATTTATATATCTATATATATATTGTTTTGGGGTTTTTTTGTTTTTTGTTTTTTTGTTTTTTTGCTTTTACAGAACACATATTGCCATACAGATACATTATATTTGCTTTAAAAAAAATGTGTGTGTGTATATCAAAAAAATATGACCATGAATTTTCCTAAAATCAGAAGCTTGTGGAATCTGTGAGCTGTAAGCAATCAGAACTTCCTTATCACATTGCAGGGCAATGCATGCCTCCCTGTACACAAATTTCATGCAGCTTCTGGTTACAATACTCAGTGCAAGTTGTCTAATCTTGTCTTACCTGCTTTCTTGTGTTTCCCTTAAAGCAAAAAAAAAAAAAAAAAAAAAAGTACTTTTGTGAAGTCTTGTGTTCCCCACCTGACTGGCTGAAAAGAGCCTTGAAGTTTCCAAAAAAAAAGAAAAAAGAAATCGTGTATCATTATCTGCTTAATACAATCAGCAGCAATTGTTGCAGCTTCGGATCAAAGAGCCCAAGAGCAACGTGATCCCCCAGTGCTGGTCCCCCCCCCCCCCCCCTCCTGCCACTGCCACCATCGCACCACCAAGTGCCATAACGTTGTACACACAGCAAAAAACAAAAGCCAACAAAAAAAAAAATACACATACAACAAAAGTATAAAACATGACAAAAACAAGATACGCACAAAAAAGAAAGTAAAAAGACTCACCACCAAATTGGATATGTTGACATAACTTGGCTCAGCCCACAGAAAAAGAGCAAGTATCCAAAGCAGAACATTCTCCAAGGAAAACAAAAAAAAAATGGATCAGACAAGTTGTGAAAATTCCTCTTCTGCCAGGATGCGATGAAACAATGTATCAAAAATAAATTAGAAAACAAAACAAAAAAAAAAAAAAAACAAAAAAAGAAGGAGGCGGTGTATGGGAGCTATGTACAGGGATAGTGGCAGGTAGAAAAGCTTGGCTCTCCTTTTAAAGAATGAAGAGGGTGTTGACTGCTCGGAGCCCAGACACAGGAGAGGAGAGAGAGGAGCAAATATTACACACACAAAAAAAAAAAAGTTTGGAGCGGCTCCCTTTAAGGGCCCAATCAGCGGGGATCGCCAAGGGGGAATAATTGTGATGACACTGCTCCGCACTCCACAGCCACACACAGCTCATTGCCTTCCACTCATCTACACAGCATAGGGATCTACACGTAGGGAGCGGAGCTACACATAGGGAGCTACACATAGGGAGCTACACATAGGGATCTACACATAGGGAGCTACACATAGGGAGCTACAAATAGGGATCTACACATAGGGAGCTACAAATAGGGATCTACACATAGGGAGCTACATATAGGGATCTACACATAGGGAGCTACAAATAGGGATCTACACATAGGGAGCTACAAATAGGGATCTACACATAGGGAGCTACAAATAGGGATCTACACATAGAGAGCTACATATAGGGATCTACACATAGGGAGCTACATATAGGGATCTACACATAGGGAGCTACACATAGGGATCTACACATAGGGAGCTACACATAGGGATCTACACATAGGGAGCTACACATAGGGAGCTACAAATAGGGATCTACACATAGAGAGCTACATATAGGGATCTACACATAGGGAGCTACACATAGGGATCTACACATAGAGAGCTACACATAGGGATCTATACATAGGGATCCACACATAGGGATCTACACAGCACACAGCTCTACACACATAGGGAGCTACATGTAGGGATCTACACATAGAGAGCTACACATAGGGAGCTACACGTAGGGATTTACACATAGGGAGCTACACATAGGGATATATACATAGGGATCCACACATAGGGATCTACACAGCACACAGCTCTACACATATAGGGAGCTACACGTAGGGATCTACACATAGAGAGCTACACATAGGGAGCTACACTTAGGGATCTACACAGCACACAGCTCTACACACATATGGATCTACATAGGGATCTACACAGCTTACTGCCACTACACTGATCTACACACATAGGGATTTACACAGGGCTATACATAGGGATCTACACATAGGGGTCTACACATAAGGAGCTACACATAGGGAGCTACAAAGCACACAGCTCTACACACAGGGATCTACACAGCACACTACTGTTCACACATAGGGATCTACACAGCACACAGCTCTACACATAGGGATCTACACATAGGGATCTACACAGCACACAGCTCTACACATAGGGAGCTACACATCACACAGCTCTGCACACAGGGATCTACACAGCACACTACTGTACACACACATAGGGATCTACACAGCACACTACTGTACACACACATAGGGATCTACACAGCACACTACTCTACACACATAGGGATCTACACAGCACACAGCCCTACAAAGGGATCTACACAGCACACAGCTCTAAACACATATGGATCTACACATAGGGATCTACACAGCACACAGCTCTACACATAGGGATCTACACAGCACACAGCTCTACACATAGGGATCTACACAGCACACAGCTCTACACATAGGGATCTTCACAGCACACAGCTCTTCACACATAGGGATCTACACAGCACACTACTCTACACACATAGGGATCTACACAGCACACAGCTCTACACACATAGGGATCTACACAGCACACTACTCTACACACATAGGGATCTACACAGCACACAGCTCTAAACACATATGGATCTACACATAGGGATCTACACAGCACACAGCTCTACACATAGGGATCTACACATTACACAGCTCTGCACACAGGGATCTACACAGCACACTACTGTACACACACATAGGGATCTACACAACACACTACTCTACACACATAGGAATCTACACATAGGGATCTACACAGCACACTACTCTACACACATAGGAATCTACACATAGGGATCTACACAGCACACTACTCTACACACATAGGGATCTACACAGCACACAGCCCTACAAAGGGATCTACACAGCACACAGCTCTAAACACATATGGATCTACACATAGGGATCTACACAGCACACAGCTCTACACATAGGGATCTTCACAGCACACAGCTCTTCACACATAGGGATCTACACACAGGGATCTACACAGCACACTACTCTACACGCATAGGGATCTACACAGCACACAGCTCTACACACATAGGGATCTACACATAGGGATCTACACAGCTCTACACATAGGGATCTTCGCAGCACACAGCTCTTCACACATAGGGATCTACACATAGGGATCTACACAGCACACAGCTCTACACATAGGGAGCTACACATTACACAGCTCTGCACACAGGGATCTACACAGCACACTACTGTACACACACATAGGGATCTACACAGCACACTACTCTACACACATAGGAATCTACACATAGGGATCTACACAGCACACTACTCTACACACATAGGGATCTACACAGCACACAGCCCTACAAAGGGATCTACACAGCACACAGCTCTAAACACATATGGATCTACACATAAGGATCTACACAGCACACAGCTCTACACATAGGGATCTACACAGCACACAGCTCTACACATAGGGAGCTACACATCACACAGCTCTGCACACAGGGATCTACACAGCACACTACTGTACACACACATAGGGATCTACACAACACACTAATCTACACACATAGGAATCTACACATAGGGATCTACACAGCACACTACTCTACACACATAGGGATCTACACAGCACACAGCCCTACAAAGGGATCTACACAGCACACAGCTCTAAACACATATGGATCTACACATAGGGATCTACACAGCACACAGCTCTACACATAGGGATCTACACAGCACACCGCTCTACACATAGGGATCTACACAGCACACAGCTCTACACATAGGGATCTTCACAGCACACAGCTCTTCACACATAGGGATCTACACAGCACACTACTCTACACACATAGGGATCTACACAGCACACAGCTCTACACACATAGGGATCTACACATAGGGATCTACACAGAACACAGCTCTACACATAGGGATCTTTGCAGCACACAGCTCTTCATACATAGGGATCTACACATAGGGATCTACACAGCACACAGCTCTACACATAGGGATCTTCGCAGCACACAGCTCTTCACACATAGGGATCTACACACAGGGATCCACACAGCTCACTGCCCTACGTTGATCTATATAGGGATCTACATAGGGCTATACATAGGGTTCTACATATAGGGATCTACACATAGGGATCTACACAGCACACTACTCTACACAAATAGGGATCTACACAGCACACAGCTCTACACACATAGGGATCTACACATAGGGATCTACACAGCACAGAGCTCTACAGAGGGCTATATATAGAGATCTACACATAGGCATCTACGCATAGGGATCTACACAGCCCACAGCTCTACAGAGGGCTATATATAGGGATCTACACATAGGGATCTACAATCTACACAGCACACTGCTCTACGCAGGGCTATACATAGGGCTGCACTTAGGGATCTACACACAGCTTTACATAGGACTACACAGGGCTATACATAGGGATCTACACCGCACACAGCTCTACACAGGGCTATATAGAGGATCTAGACATAGAGATCTACACATAGGGATCTACACAGCACACAGGCCTCTACACAGAGCTCTACACACAGCTTAACATAGGGCTAAACATAGGATTACACATAGCTTTACATAGGACTCTACCTAGGGCTATACATAGGGCTATACATACAGCTGTGCATAAGGCTATACATAGGACTCTACACAGAGCTTTATTAAGGGCACTGTCATGTTACAACCAAAAACGTAAATGTATTTTATTGGGATTTTATGTGATAGACCAACACAAAGTGGCACATAATTGTGAAGGGGGACATTTGTATGGCGCCCCCCGGAGTCAATACTTTGTAGAACCGCCTTTCACTACAATTACAGCTCCAAGTCATTTTGGGGATGTCTCTACCAGCTTTGCACATCTAGAGAGGGACATTTTTGCCCGTTCTTCTATTTACTAATTAGGTGACTTCTGAAGGCAATTGGTTCCACTAGATTTTAGTTAGGGGTATCAGAGTAAAGGGGGCTGAATACAAATGCACACCACACTTTTCACATATTTATTTGTAAAAAATATTTGAAAATCATTTATCATTTTCCTTCCACTTCACAGTTATGTGCCACTTTGTGTTGGTCTATCACATAAAATCCCAATAAAATACATTTACATTTTTGGTTGTAACATGACAAAATGTGGAACATTTCAAGGGGTATGAATACTTTTTCAAGGCACTATATACAGGGCTTTACATAGGGCTAAAAATAGGGCTCTGAATGGGGTTTTACATAGGGCTACACATAGGGCTCGTCACAGAGCTTTACATATGGCACTAAATAGGGCTTTACACAGGGCTATACGTAGGGTACTCCATAGGGTTATACATAAGGCTATACATAGGAGTTTACATAGGGCCAGGGCAGCCATCAGAAATTTTTGGGCCCCTTACATGGCTTTAGACCTGCCCCCCCCCCCCCCAAGCCTGACCACCAACATTCCCCAGGGCTTGCCTATGGGCCATCCTACCGAATCCACACACTGGCCACCTCACCTGTACGCACTCAGCCCCCCCCCCCCCCCCTCAATCCTGTATATATGTCAGCCCCCCTCCAAACCTGTATATTTGTCAGCCCCCCCCCAAGCCTGTATATTTGTCAGCCCCCCTCACACCTATATATATGTCAGCCCCCCCCCACACACACACACCTGTATATATGGCAGCCCCCTCACACCTGTATATATGTCAGCCCCCCCCCACACACACACCTGTATATATGTCAGCTCCCCCCACACACACCTGTATATATGTCAGCTCCCCCACACACACCTGTATATATGTCAGCCCCCGCCATACACACACACACACACACCTGTATATATGTCAGCCCCCCCACACACCTGTATATATTTCAGCCCCCCCCCACACACACGCACTTGTATATATATCAGCGCCCCCTCACACACACCTGTTTATATGTCAGCCCCCCACACACACCTGTATGTCAGCCCCCCACACACCTGTATATATTTTAGCCCCACCCACACATACACACTAGTATATATATCAGCGCCCCCCCACACACACACCTGTATATATGTCAGTGCCCCCTCACACACACCTGTATATATGTCATCTCCCCCCCACACACCTGTATGTCAGCCCCCCACACACTTGTATATATGTCAGCCCCCCACACACACCTGTATATAAGTCAGCCCCCCCACACACCTGTATATATGTCAGCTCCCCCCCACACACCTGTATATATGTCAGCCCCCCCCCCCCACACACTTGTATATATGTCAGCCCCCCACACACACACCTGTATATAAGTCAGCACCCCCACACACCTGTATATATTTCAGCCCCCCACACACACCTGTATATAAGTCAGCCCCCCCCCCCACACACTTGTATATATGTCAGCCCCCCCCACACACCTGTATATATGTCAGCCCCCTCACATACCTGTATATATGTCAGCCCCCCCCCCACACACCTGTATATATTTCAGCCCCCCCACACACACCTGTATATATGTCAGTTTCCCCCCCCCCCCACACCTGTATATATGTCAGCCCCCCCCCCCACACACCTGTATATATTTCAGCCCCTCACACACACACTTGTATATATATCAGCACACACAGGCCTCTGGCCACTCCCTGTACACAGACAGCCCCCTCCCTTTCCTTCACAGCCCGTACTTGTAACTTCTTACCTCCGCCCAGCTTGTTTTTACAAAGCTGACATGTTGCTGAGAAGCAAAGTACAGTCAGATCACTGTCACACGAGGGGTGCACATGCACATAGTATCCATAGGTGGCAGTAAAGAGCTCAATATCTAAAATCAATTACAGGAGAACTGCGGAAACTGTGAGATCATTTCTATACTACACAACATAGACCACTTCACCTGTCCTGCCTTCTTCTGGTCTGGGAGGGCCACTCGGGCCCTGGGGCTCCTTACAGTTGTAACGGCTGTACCCCCCTGATGGCGGCCCTGCATAGGGCTATACACAGAACTCTACATAGAGCTATACATAGGTGTTTACGTAGGGGTCTACATAGAGCTATACATAGGTGTTTACATAGGGGTCTACATAGAGCTCTACATAGGTGTTTACATAGGGGTCTACATAGAGCTATACATAGGTGTTTACGTAGGGGTCTACATAGAGCTATACATAGGTGTTTACATAGGGGTCTACATAGAGCTATACATAGGTGTTTACATAGGGGTCTACATAGAGCTATACATAGGTGTTTACATAGGGGTCTACATAGAGCTATACATAGGTGTTTACATAGGGGTCTACATAGAGCTATACATAGGTGTTTACATAGGGGTCTACATAGAGCTATACATAGGTGTTTACATAGGGTTCTACATAGAGCTATACATAGGTGTTTACATAGGGGTCTACATAGAGCTATACATAGGTGTTTACATAGGGTTCTACATAGAGCTATACATAGGTGTTTACGTAGGGGTCTACATAGAGCTATACATAGGTGTTTACATAGGGTTCTACATAGAGCTATACATAGGTGTTTACGTAGGGGTCTACATAGAGCTATACATAGGTGTTTACGTAGGGGTCTACATAGAGCTATACATAGGTGTTTACATAGGGGTCTACATAGGGCCCTATATAGAGCTATATACCTAGGCCTCTACACAGAGCTCTACATAGGGCTATACACAGGGCTATAAACAAGGCTCTACAGCAGGCTTTCTCAACCTTTTAACCTTAGAGGAACCCCAAAAATATTTTTCTTGTCTCGAGGAACCCTTCCTAAAACCAAATCATCAGGGCTCAATAGGAACAATGCTCCTTATATTGGTGGTCAATAGGAAGAATGTCCCCCATAAAGTGGTGCTCAGAATGCCACCCTTAAAGACAGTTAAAAAGATATTTGGTGTCATGCTGCTGGCTTTGATAAGTGGTGCTGAACCTTGAACTCTGTAGGCAGCCACAGCTCAAGGAACCCCTAGCAACCTCTGGAGGAACCTCAGGGTTTCACAGAACCCTGGCTGAGAATGGCTGCTCTACAGAGAGCATTACACAGGTTCATACATTGGACTCTACATAGGACTCTATATAGGACTCTACATAGGACTCTATATAGGACTCTACATAGGACTCTACATAGCAATATACTCAGGGCTCTATATAGGGTTTTGCATAGGGCTCTACACAAAGCTTTACATAGTGCTTTTCATAGGGCTATATACAGGGCTAAACAGTACATAAGGCTCTACACAGAGCTTTACATAGGGCTCTATATAGGGCTTTACAAGGGGCCCTACATAGGGCTCTACAAGGGGCTCTACATAGGGTTCTACAAGGGGCTCTACATAGGATTCTACAAGGGGCTCTACATAGGGTTCTACAAGGGGCTCTACATAGGGTTCTACAAGGGGCTCTACATAGGGTTCTACAAGGGGCTCTATTTAGGGTTATACAAGGGGCTCTACACAGGGCTTTACAAGGGGCTCTACATAGGGTTCTACAAGGGGCTCTACATAGGATTCTACAAGGGGCTCTACATAGGGTTCTACAAGGGGCTCTACATAGGGTTCTACAAGGGGCTCTACATAGGGTTCTACAAGGGGCTCTATTTAGGGTTATACAAGGGGCTCTACACAGGGCTTTACAAGGGGCTCTACATAGGGTTCTACAAGGGGCTCTACATAGGGATAAACAAGGGGCTCTACATAGGGTTAAATAAGGGGCTCTACATAGGGTTAAACAAGGGGCTCTACATAGGGTTAGTTTCTGTCTATGATAGAGATAGAAAGATAGATAGATAGATAGATAGATAGATAGATAGATAGATAGATAGATAGATAGATAGATAGATAGATAGATGATAGATAGATAGATAGATAGATAGATAGATAGATAGATAGATAGATAGATAGATAGATAGATAGATAGATAGGTGGGTAGGTAGGTAGGTAGATAGATAGATAGATAGATAGATAGGTAGGTAGGTAGGTAGGTAGGTAGGTAGATAGATAGATAGATAGATAGATAGATAGATAGATAGATAGATAGATAGATAGATAGATAGATAGAGAGAGAGAGAGATAGATAGATAGAGAGATAATAGGTGGAGAAGGATAAGGTAGGGTGCCCCAGTCCAGTGCAGATTCTTGTGTCTCCTGATCCTCGGGGGGGTTTCCTCTCTTATTTAGTTCTCTCAGCTCATTTAAAAGTCATTTGAGCAGGTCTTGTGGGCTAAAAAGCCATAATGAGTATTAATGAGTATTAGTGAGTATTAAAGTCATATGCAGAGCCCTATGTACTGTATAGCCCTGTATAGAGCCCTATGTAAGGCTCTATGTAGAGTTATTTGTAGAGCCCCTTGTAAAGCCCTGTGTAGAGCCCCTTGTAGAACTCTATGTAGAGCCCCTTGTAATATATCTGATACTGGAGTGTAAGTTCCTATGCTGGAGGTGCAATTTGCCTTACAAGTAGTGAAGTGCGTCTCTTTGTATGAGGGGGGTGGGGGGAGCAGGGGGAGGGGTCAGTGATATGATCCAGTTAGACGTGTGCATGACAAAAAAAAATGTTTTGTTTCGATTCGTTAATCTAGTTATTTAGCTTAGTTAAATTTGGTTGATTCGTTCAATTCCTATTCGGGATTCGTACTCAAATTCGTATTCGTAATTTTTCAAATTTTCTTCGAATCTACCATTTTTTGTTTTTTTTTAATAAAAAAATAAATAATAAATAAATCATAAATCATGTTACTTTTATTTTGATTTTATTTTATCTATCTATCTATCTACTGTCAGTATATCACTAAAAGTTAGGGGAGATTTGATTAGGTAGCTGACAAGATCTTTACATTTGTTTTTTGTTTTTTTAAACTTTAGATTTTTTTTTTTTTATTCCAATGTGAACAAACAAAAGAAAAATCTTCATCAAATGATTACAATGACTCTTTAAATCTCCTTTGGCTTCACTAAAACAGCATTATATCCAAATGTTCCTCTAATAACACACACAGCCTTTGATTTCAGCATTATGTGTACAGTTAGAATTCGACTGAAGTTCAAAGTAAAATTCGATCCGAATTTCAGTCCGAATTTCCGCAATTCGAACGGATTTCATTTCGTTATTCGGAGAATTAAGTAAAATTTTTGTTTATATTGTAAATCGGGTGTTTGGATATATCCGAATCTCCGAATAATGAAAATCCGTCTGAATATTATTTCGGAAAGAAACGAACCGCACATGTCTAGATCTAGTCGTGGCGAGGAGTGGAGGTGAGGGGGTCGGCAGTAATGGGGATTTGGGGGGATGATCTCCATTTATTGATCAGGAAAAAAAAGGGACCATTGCCTACTGATCCGAGTGCTGAGGATGATCAATAATAAATCCTCTTCAGGGTGTTTTCACATTGTATCAGTTTTAAACGAATTTGGCGGCTCAAGTGAACCACACATGGGGGGGGGGGGGGGGGGTTACTAAAACTGCAAAGTGTAAAATTTGGTGCAGCTCTACAAACCAATCAGCTTCCAGGGCTTTTTGTCAAAGCTTAATTGAACAAGCTGAAGTTAGCAGCTGATTGGCTACCATGCACTGCAGTGGCAGCTGGTGCTCAATTTTCTTGGGAGGGGGGGGCAGCCTGCGGCCCCCCCAGCCAGCCACACCCTCCCCCCCAGCCAGCCAACCAATCACATAATCCCCCCCCAGCCCCCTACCAGCCCCACACTTACCCCATCCAGGTGGTCGGGACCCCCCCCCCCCCCCGCGCGCGTCTCCTCCCAAGTCCTGGCGGTCGATTCTCCTCCCAGCCAATCAGGAGTTGGGACTCGCAGCCAGACAGGTCTTAGGACTCCCGGCCACTCAGGCCTCAGGACCCGCTTCCTGATTGGCCATGAGGAGAAACAGGAAGACTTTAGCAACTATTAATTCACTATTGTCACACAACTGGGTGGGCTCGGGGTGCGGTGCTCTGTGCCCTGATCCCACCCATTTTGAAGCCAATTAGAGCCTCAGGCTGTAATCACATGCTTCCAAAAAAAAAAAAAACCCCATTGGAATCCATGCTTCCGGCGCCCTGCATGTAGATTTGGGGGCAGGCGCATGGATTAGGGGGGCATAGCCCCTGCGCCCCTTATGGACGGGCTGCCACTACTTACAGTTGTGCTTCTGTGTTGTCACCTTGTCACATGGGCTCCCGATGGATACTACAAGTGGCTGTTTTAAAGATACACTACAGGCACAAATTAATGCAACTTTGCATTCCTTCATATGGCATTAAGTGTTTGTTTTTTTTTTAAATGTGTAAGTACCAGCTGATGTCTGCTTTTTGCAGATTTTGTACAGCACAGCTCAGACTGGGAGCAGGAGAAGCAGCACAAGGAGCCAATTAGTTCATGCTTCTGCTGACAAGAAGCATGTTGATAGGAGGAGAGAGCAGAGCTCATTACTGTGCTGTTTCTTGATTCACTATTCAGTTACAGGCTGGGGACAGGTTCAGGAGGACCACCTTATCAGTGGCCACCAGTGCAGCCTACCAGTGTGCATCAGTGCCCATCAGTGCAGCTTATCAGTGCCCATCAGTGTCCATCAGTGCCACCTCATCAGTGTCCATTAGTGCCACTTCATAAGTGCCTACCAGTACCATCTCATTGGCGCTCACCAGTGCAGCCTACCAGTGTCCCTCAGTGCCACCTCATCAGTGCAGCCTATCAGTGCCACCTCATCAGTGCCCATCAGTGACACCTCATCAGTGCCCATCAGTGACACCTCATCAGTGCCCACCTGCCCACCAGTGCAGCCTATTAGTGCCACCTCATCAGTGCCCACCAGTGCAGCCTGTCAGTGCTCATCAGTGCAGCTTATCAGTGCCCATCAGTGCCACCTCATCAGTGCCCACCAGTTCAGCCTATCCGTGCCCATCAGTGCAGCTTATCAGTGCCCATCAGTGCAATTTATCAGTGCCCATCAGTGCCACCTCATCAGTGCCCACCAGTGCAGCTTATCAGTGCCGCCTCATAAGTGCCCACCAATGCAATCTCATCGGTGCTCACCAGTGCAGCCTACCAGTGCAGTGCAGCCTACCAGTGTCCCTCAGTGTCACCTCATCATGCAGCCTATCAGTGCCACCTGATCAGTGCCCATCAGTGCAGCTTAATAGTGCCCATCAGTGTCCATCAGTGACACCTCATCAGTGCCCATCAGTGACACTTCATCAGTGTCCATCAGCCCACCAGTGCAGCCTATCAGTGCCACCTCATCAGTGCCCACCAATGCAGCCTATCAGTGCCCATCAGTGCCACCTCATCAGTGCCCACCAGTTCAGCCTATCAGTGCCCATCATGGATTAAAGGTGGATATTATCAGAAAAAGCTGGTTTTGTATCTTTAAATGGCAAATCATTTCTATCTTGTTATTTGTGATCTGGAGTTCTTCCGTATGCAGGTATGGCCCTCAAAAATGCATTGAAAATGCACCGGACCCAGTACAGGGAAAAATAAACAGGAAAAAGAAGAAGAAAAAAAAGCATCTGCAAACGCATGGAGAAATGCATCCGGAACAGATCTGGAGGACGTTTTTGTGGTGTGAACTTTAATATCAACTCTAAGCATATAAAAATGACACAAATGATGCCGCTTTGTATTCATTAAAACATCAATATATTTATTTTTTAGTAATACAAGCAGTGTAAGTACCTGAATGTGACCCGGTATGGGCCCCTTCCAATCCCTATACAGCAGAGCTCAGGGTGAGAGAGGGTAAATCAGCACAAACAGCCAATCAGTTTGTGTGCTGACAGGATGAGAAATCACGAGATGAGCTCATCAGTGTGCTGCTTCTCCTCCACTGTCCATGACAGCCTGAGTTTAACCACTTCAGCCCCGAAAAGTTTACACCCCCCCCCCCCCCCCCCGATGTCCAGGCCATTTTTTGCGCAATACAGCGCTGCGTTATTTTAACTGACAATTGCGCGGTCGCGCGACGTTGTACCCAAATAAAATTGACGTCCTTTTTTCCCCACAAATAGAGATTTCTTTTGGTGGTATTTGATCACCTCTGCGTTTTTTATTTTTTGCGCTATAAACAACAAATTTGAAAAAAAAAAAAAAAACATAATTTTTTACTTTTTTGTTATAAAACATCCAATAAAAAACTGTAAAAATCTAATTTCTTCATCAATTTAGGCCAATATGTATTCTGCTACATATTTGTGGTAAAAAAAAAAATCCCAATATGTGTATATTGATTGGTTTACGCAAAAGGTTATAGTGTCTACAAACTATGGGATAGATTTATGGATTTTTTTTTTCTTTTTAACTAGTAATGGCGGCGATCAGCAATTTTTACCGTGACTGTAACCTTGTGGTGGACAAATCGGACACTAAGTGACACTTTTTCTGGACCGGTAACACTAATACATTCACCAATGCTAAAAATATGCACTGTCACTGTACTAATGTGCCTAGGGAGTGGTTTCTAACTGTGGGGGGAGGGGCTTGTACTGTGGGAAGGCAGAGATCCATGTTCCTGCTTAGCAGAAACACAGGATCTCTATCTTCTCCACTAGCAGAACGGCAAACTGCCTTGTTTACATAGGCAGACCGCCAGTTTGCTTTTCACACGAACAATCGGCGGGCCCCGCCCCCCATGTGAATGAATATGAGGTACATAGTACCCCTACCCATTTACCAAAAAGGTGTAAAAAGTGAGTAAAGACACAACAAAAGTTTTTGGCAATTCCTTTATTAAAAAACAAAAAATTGTCCCCAAAGTAGATCCAACGTCAATCACGTCCCTGGACCCAAAAAAAGAAACCCTCCGTTCTCGTGGAAGGCTCCCACCGTCTGCCTGCTCCACCATCTGATATTTCCAAGGGGCAAGTAACCAAGGGGCGGAGTCACCCAATGGCATAATCAGGTGACCCCCCACCCCCTTGTGACGTCATCAACCCAGCATGCCCCCGGTTGATGACATCTCTAGGGGGAGGGGCCACTCGGTGACGCTGCCCCTTAGCTATTGAAGACATGTCAGACGGCAGAGCAGGCACATGGCGGGAACCTTTCCGAATTCGTTCCGAAAATTTGGAATTCGTTACGAAGCGAAATTAAACAAATTTCATCTACATTTGTTACTGTTTCGTTCGGAGATTCGGATACATCCAAATCTCTTAATAACCCAAAAATCTCACATGTCCACATGCGCCCTCCTCCTTGAAGCAGTATTAAACCCAAAAAGCGAAACATTTATTACATCGCAGCTTACCAGTTCTTAGATGTGATGGCTGCATTCGTTTTCTTTTTTAGGCTTTCTTTTTTTTTCTTTTTATCTGGTGATCCAGCCAATAAATCTGTTGTGTTTTTTTTTTTTTCAAAAGCACAAGCTCTCCAGCAGAATGCATCAGTATCATCAGGATGAAAGAAACCATTTAACACTGACAGAGGTGCTTACAATGATCAGCTTTCATTTTTTTTTAATGTAAAACCCCAAAAGAAAAACAAACTGTTTGCTGTTATGCTGTAATGCCGCGGCGAACCGAGCCAGAAGTTTGCCCCCCCTCCCCCTCTTTTTTCCCCGCAGCCTTCTGGGACACATCACAGGTCCCAGAAGACTGCAGCCAATTCACGCATGCGCAGTAGGAAGCCGGCTGGGAAGCCGCAAGGTTTACCTTAGTCAAGATGGCGGCGCCAGCACCCGATTAAAAGTATTTGCAGCTGCTGCCTTTTAATTGTTTTTTTGGGGGGGAGGGGTCGAGAGCTCTGCTTTAAGCTGGCCATAGATGGAGCGATTTTCTTTCCTTGCACTTGCAGGAAAGAAAAACTCTCGATTCCTCCATCAACACAGTAGTGCCCCGTACACACGGTCGGATTTTCCGAAGGAAAATGTGCGATCAGAGAGTGTTGTCGGAAATTCCGACCGTGTGTGGGCTCCATCGGAATTTTTCCATCGGATTTTCCGACACACAAAGTTTGAGAGCAGGATATAAAATTTTCCGACAACAAAATCCGTTGTCGGAATTTCCGATCGTGTGTACACAAATCCGACGCACAAAGTGCCACGCATGCTCAGAATAAATAAAGAGATGAAAGCTATTGGCTACTGCCCCGTTTATAGTCCCGACGTACGTGCTTTACGTCACCGCGTTCAGAACGATCGGATTTTCCGACAACTTTGTGTGACCGTGTGTATGCAAGACAAGTTTGAGCCAACATCCGTCTGAAAAAATCCTAGGATTTTGTTGTCGGAATGTCCGATCAATGTCCGACCATGTGTACGGGGCATAAGTGTTGAAGGGGGGGGGGGATCCCTCCCGAGAACACAGTGATTACTGCCAGCGGCTGTCACAATCGCATGTAAAATTCAACAGGCTGGTTGAACCCAAGTACATGGTTCGAATCTCGGCCGCTTCCTGCTGAACTGGCTGAGATTCGAACCTCCTACAGCCGGTTTTAGGCTCCATTCCCATCTGCGTGTTGCGTAAATGTGCATGTTCGTGGAACGTGTGAAAAATGAGCAACGCGCTCCGCAGTGCCGTTAATTGTTTATGATGCCGCTGCCAGCAGACGCGGGTTTTTCGTGCACGACCAAATGTGCATCTGCTGGCCGCGTTCATTAACCACCTGCTGATCGTATAACTTACGTATACGGCATCACGTAACCAGTATGCTGGTGGGGTTTTTTTGGGGGGAGGGGCGGCAAACAACCACCCCCTCCCCTCGGATCAGTCGGTCCCCCGCACTACCCATCTCCCCCCTACGGGCGGTGTCGGTCGGTCATCCAGCCCCCCACTTACCCCATCTAGGTTGCGGACAGGGCCTTCTTCCTCCTCTTCCTAGGCGTCCAATCCGATCGCCTGTCCTTTCAGCCAATCGGTCTCAGGACCCGCTTCCCCATTGGCCCGGGGAGGAGGATCAGCCTATTAGAGCCTAATCAGGTGCTTGAAAAAAACAAGACACCCCCGCCATTGGAATCCATGCATCCGGCGTCCTGCATAGGGGCCGGATGCATAGATAGGGGGAGGGCGACGGTCGTGCACTCTTAATGGACGGGCCGCCCCTGCCAGTACGTGATCTGACACTTGCGGGTAGGGGGCACGCACTGCCGGCCTCCCGCTCCCGCTGTGATTATACACAGTAAAAGCTGATCTGCGGGTAAGGTGGACTCGATGCCCACCGGCACCCTCCAATCATTCGGTACAGAGGCAGAACGGTTGTCTGAGTGTCTATGTAAACAAGGCAGATCGCCGTTCTGTCAGTAGGGAAGGCATGGATCCTGTGTCTGCAAAGCAAGAACATGTATCTTTGTCTTCCCCTAAGTAAAAGCACCTCCCACTGTACTAAGACACAGGCTAGGCATACAGTTAACCCTTTGATCGCCCCTTATGTTAAACCCTTCCCAGTCAGTGTCATTAGTACAGTGACAGTGCATATTTTTTTTAGCACTGATCACTGTATGAGTGTCACTGGTCCCTAAAAAGCGTCAAAAGTGTCAGTTAGTATCCGAACGTCCGCCGCAATTTTTTTTTTTTTTTTACTAAAAATATGTAGCAGAATACATATTGGCCTAAATTTATGAAGAAATTCGATTCTTTTCATTTTTTTTTATTGGATATGTTTTATAGTAGAAAGTAAAAAAAATATATATATATATATATATATATTTTTTTTTTTTTATTTAATTGTCTGTCTTTTTTTGTTTATAGCGCAAAAAATAAAAAACGCATCAAATACCACCAAAAGAAAACTCTGTACGGAAAAAAAAGACATCAATTTTTTTTGGGTACAGCGCCGCTAAAAATACATGATTATAGGATCCATATACTGTACATTTAAAGATATTTTACATTAATGTATTTTGGAAATTTATTCGAAATAACTAATTAAGCCGATAGACACATCTCTATTAGATCAACATTGTATTATTTGTTCTTATATATATAAAGGTTACAATTTAATTGCGGATTTTTTCTGAATTAACAATATATTTGTAAAACTTACTGCATGTAATATCCTTGCTGTACTGTTTAACGGAATTCATTATTTGTACATTCTTTCTTAAGAAAAATCTTAAATAAAAATGATTGAAAAGCGAAAATATCCCATTGCTTTTGCGCAAACCAATCAATATACGCTAATTGGGATTTTTTTATTTTTTTTTACTAAAAATATGTAGCAGAATACATATTGGCCTAAATTTATGAAGAAATTATATTTTTTCATAATAATCAGGAAAATCTTAAATAAAAATGATTGAAAAGGAAAATATCCCATAGCTTTTGCGCAAACCAATCAATATACGCAAATTAGGATTTTTTTTTCTTTACTAAAAATATGTAGCAGAATACATATTGGCCTAAATTTATGAAGAAATTTTATTTTTTCATAATAATCAGGAAAATCTTAAACAAAAATGATTGAAAAGGAAAATATCCCATAGCTTTTGTGCAAACCAATCAATATACGCTAATTGAGATTTTTTTTTTTTTTTTACTAAAAATATGTAGCAGAATACATATTGGCCTAAATTTATGAAAAAATTATATATTTTTTAATTTTTTTTTATTGGATGTGTTTTATAGTAGAAAGTAAAAAAAAATTGTTTTGTTTTTTGTCTTTTTTTAATTGTCGGTCTTTTTTTGTTTATAACGCAAAAAATAAAAACCGCATGAAATACCACCAAAAGAAAGCTCTATTGGTAGGGGGAAAAAAAGGACATCAAATTTTTTTTTTTGGGGTACAGCGCCGCACGGCCGCGCAATTGTCAGTTAAAATAACGCAGTGCCGTATCGCAAAAAATGGCCTGGTCATGAAGGGGGGGGGTAAATCTTTCTGAGGTCAAGTGGTCAATTTTTTTTTTGGTACAGCTCCGCACGGCCGCGGAATTGTCAGTTAAAATAACGCAGTGCCGTATCGCAAAAAATGGCCTGGTCATGAAGGGGGAGGGGGGTAATTAGATTTTTTTTCAATTTTTTTTTTATTGGATGTGTTTTATAGTAGAAAGTAAAAAAATTTTGTTTTGTTTTTTGTCTTTTTTTAATTGTCGGTCTTTTTTTGTTTATAACGCAAAAAATAAAAACCGCATCAAATACCACCAAAAGAAAGCTCTATTTGTAGGGGAAAAAAAAGGACATCAAATTTTTTTTTTTGGGGTACAGCGCCGCACGGCCGCGCAATTGTCAGTTAAAATAACGCAGTGCCGTATCGCAAAAAATGGCCTGGTCATGAAGGGGGGGGTAAATGAAAGGGGGTCAACAATTAATGGTGCCGCAAGCGTGTTGCTTGTTTTTTTCGCACGTTCCATGAACTGCGCAAAAAAAAAAAGCACATTTTACGGGACGCCCAAATATGAACGGAGCCTGGCTGTCTTTGGGCAGTTCCCTTGTTACCGGTAGTCGGCGTTGAACGGCGTTGAACGGCGTGCTCCTTCTCGGTGTCAGGGGGCCCTCCCAGTCCCCATTGACCTGAATGAGCTTTTGGTGGAAGAAGACGGATTGATGGCCCCTCTGAATAGAAGCCTAAAGGAGATGTTTGAAGTGGCCTCTTGTGTGTGGAGTGGAGCCGGCCTCATTGTCGCCTTCCCCCCCCCCCTTTTTTTTCATTATCAAGTAGCTGTTGATTGTACAGCCGTCCATTGAAGAGGGGGTGAAGGGCTCGGAGGGGGTGTCGAGGAAGGGAGGGATTGGTATTCATGGGGTCGTGTCAATGGCGGCTCTTGTAATTCCAGTGTAACGTGGAGGAAAAGAGTCTGTGTCCGCTGACAGCCAGGTTAAATGGCGATAAAAGAGGGGGGGCGTGTCCTAATCCCTCGCCTGCCGCAGTCACACGTAACAAGCGCTTACAATGGGGCGACGATTTCGTGACGCCCCACAAAAGGCTGACACCAAAGAGAACAATCCCATGTTTGCTCTGAGGCTGGTCCGGGGCCTCGGGAGGTTAAAGAGCGGCTAAAACTCCCATCCTTTCATTTGTCACTTTATATACCACCAAAGGTTTGTTTGGAAAACCCCCCAAAGTTTGGGGGTGCAATTAAAGTTGAACCTTATTTTTTGCATCGCTGTTCCTCCCCCCAAACCCCCCCCCCCCATCAACATTCTAAACCTTTCCATTTACATTACATACCTTATTTTATTATTATTATTATACAGGATTTATATGGTGCCGACAGTTTACGCAGCACTTACAGTGCCTTGATATGCTTTGATCTAAATCATTCCATTGTAGCTCTGGCTGTATGTTTCGGGTCGTTGTCCTGCTGGAAGGTGAACCTCTGCCACAGTCTCAAGTCTTTTGCAGACTCTAACAGGTTTTCTTCTAAGATTGTCCTGTATTTGGCTCCATCCATCTTCCCATCAACTCTGACCAGCTTCCCTGTCCCTGCTAAAGAAAAGCATCCCCACCACATGATGCCACCACCATGTTTCACGGTTGGGATGGTGTGTTCAGGGTGATGTGCAGTGTTAGTTTTTCACCACACATAGGTGAAACATCAGGAGTCTAATAGAGCAGGTGAGACATTGGGGGTCTAATAGAGCAGGTGAGACATTGGGGGTATAATAGAGCAGGTGAGATATCAGGGGTATAATAGAGCAGGTGAGATATCAGGGGTCTAATAGAGCAGGTGACATATCAGGGGTCTAATAGAGCAGGTGAGACATCCGGGGTATAATAGAGCAGGTGAGATATCAGGGGTATAATAGAGCAGGTGACATATCAGGGGTCTAATAGAGCAGGTGAGACATCAGGGGTCTAATAGAGTGATCAGGGAAGACATCAGGGGTCTCATAGAGCAGGTGGGACATCGGGTATAATAGAGCAGGTGAGATATCAGGGGTCTAATGGAGCAGGTGAGATATCAGGGGTCTAATAGAGCAGGTGAGATACCAGGGGTCTAATAGAGCAGGAAAGAGTTCAGGGGTCTAATAGAGCAGGTGAGACATCAGGGGTCTAATAGAGCAGGTGAGGAATCAGGGGTCTAATAGAGCAGGTGAGGAATCAGGGGTCTAATAGAGCAGGTGAGATATCAGGAGTCTAATAGAGCAGGTGGGACATCAGGGTATAATAGAGCAGGTGAGATATCAGGGGTCAAATAGAGCAGGTGAGACATCAGGGGTCTAATAGAGCAAGTGAGACATCAGGGTCTAATAGAGCAGATGAGACATCAGGGGTCTAATAGAGCAGGTGAGACATCAGGGGTCTAATAGAGCAGGTGAGACATCGGGGTATAATAGAGCAGCTGAGATATCAGCAGTCTAATAGAGCAGGTGGGACATTGGGTATAATAGAGCAGGTGAGATATCAGGGGTCTAAAAGAGCACGTAATACATCAGGGGTCTAATAGAGCAGGTGAGACATCAGGGGTCTAATAGAGCAGGTGAGATATCAGGGGTATAATAGAGCAGGTGAGATATCAGGGGTATAATAGAGCAGGTGACATATCAGGGGTCTAATAGAGCAGGTGAGACATCAGGGATCTAATAGAGTGATCAGGTAAGACATCAGGGGTCTCATAGAGCAGGTGGGACATCGGGTATAATAGAGCAGGTGAGATATCAGGGGTCTAATGGAGCAGGTGAGATATCAGGGGTCTAATAGAGCAGGTGAGATACCAGGGGTCTAATAGAGCAGGAAAGACTTCAGGGGTCTAATAGAGCAGGTGAGACATCAGGGGTCTAATAGAGCAGGCGAGGAATCAGGGGTCTAATAGAGCAGGTGAGATATCAGGGGTCTAATAGAGCAGGTCAGATATCAGGGGTCTAGTAGAGCAGGTGAGGCATTGGGTCTAATATAGCAGGTGAGATATCAGGGGTCTAATAGAGCAGGTGAGATATCAGGAGTCTAATAGAGCAGGTGGGACATCGGGGTATAATAGAGAAGATGAGACATCAGGGGTCTAAAAGAGCAGGTGAGACATCAGGGGTCTAATAGAGCAGGTGAGACACCGGGGGTATAATAGAGCAGGTGAGATATCAGCAGTCGAATAGAGCAGGTGGGACATTGGGTATAATAGAGCAGGTGAGATATCAGGGGTCTAAAATAGCATGTAATACATCAGGGGTCTAATAGAGCAGGTGAGACATCAGGGGTATAATAGAGCAGGTGAGATATCAGGGGTCTAATAGAGCAGGTGAGATATCAGCAGTCTAATAGGGCAGGTGAGACATCGGGTATAATAGAGCAGGTGAGATATCAGGGGTCTAAAAGAGCAGGTAATACATCAGGGGTCTAATAGAGCAGGTGAGATATCAGGGTCTAATAGAGCAGGTGAGATATCAGCAGTCTAATAGGGCAGGTGAGACATCGGGTATAATAGAGCAGGTGAGATATCAGGGGTCTAAAAGAGCAGGTAATACATCAGGGGTCTAATAGAGCAGGTGAGATATCAGGGGTATAGTAGAGCAGGTGAGATATCAGGGGTCTAATAGAGCAGATGAGACATCAGAGGTCCAATAGAGCAGGTGAGACATCGGGGGTCTAATAGAGCAGGTGAGACATCAGGGGTATAATAGAGCAGGTGAGATATCAGCAGTCTAATAGAGCAGGTGGGACATCGGGTATAATAGAGCAGGTGAGATATCAGCAGTCTAATAGAGCAGGTGGGACATCGGGTATAATAGAGCAGGTGAGATATCAGGGGTCTAAAAGAGCAGGTAATACATCAGGGGTCTAATAGAGCAGGTGAGACATCAGGAGTCTAATAGAGCAGGTGAGAAATAAGGTTTCTAATTGAGCAGGTGAGATATCGGGGTCTAAAGGAGCAGGTGGGACATCAGGGTATAATAGAGCAGGTGAGATATCAGGGGTCTAAAAGAGCAGGTAATACATCAGGGGTCCAATAAGAGCAGGTGAGACATCATGGGTCTAATAGAGCAGGTGAGAAATCAGGGTTCTAATAGAGCAGGTGAGGTATCAGGGGTCAAATACAGCAGGTGAGACATCGGGGGTCTAATAGAGCAGGTGAGGTATCAGGGGTCTAATAGAGCAGATGAGACACCAGGTGTCTAATAGAGCAGGTGAGATATCAGGGGTCTAATAGAGCAGGTGAGATATCAGGGGTCAAATAGAGCAGGTGAGACATCAGGGGTCTAATAGAGCAGGTGAAGACATCAGGGGTGAAATAGAGCAGGTGAGACACCAGGGGTCTAATAGAGCAGGTTAGACATTAGAGGTCTAATGGAGCAGATGAGACACCAGGTGTCTAATAGAGCAGGTGAGATATCAGGGGTCTAAGAAAGCAGGTGAGATATCAGGGGTCTAATATAGTAGAGTAGGAAGCTGCCACATTAAACAAGCTATTACATAGGGAGCTATTAGTGCCCCTACATGATAGCAAGTGTAAAAAAAAGTGCAGAAAATTAAAGATCTAACCAAACATTTTATTCTCCTGGGCCCCTGCCTTCAGAAATTATTGTTAAAATGTCCTCTTTTTTTTTGGGGGGGGGGGGGCGGGTACTTGGTTTGGACAAGTACCCTCTCCCACTACCGCCCGGATTGCCTAGGAAGTCAGTCGAAGTTTGGCCACCCCTTGTCTGTCCGAAGCCTCTTGAGACACATCACATGTCCCAGGAAGCTGCGGGGCCATTCGCAAGGCATGCACATGCATAGTGGGGGGCTGGCTGTGAAGGGTATTGGGCGCCAGTCACTTTTGTCTTTTTAAAGTTTTATTGCAGAACGGTTAAAGAGGTGAGGGTTAGGGGTCCCAGATACGGTAACAGATCATTTACAGACTATACAGATCCAGATCAATGTCCAGCTTCACAGTGTCAGATCCTTTAAGCCGACCCGGCAACACTGTAAGCAGGTTCCAAAAGTTCAGTGCATTCTTCAAGCGAGTCACCAGACCCTTCTCTGAGACCGGCCTTCTTCCAGGCTCTCTCCAGCAAGAGGCCTCCCATGGGTCTCTTCTTTGGCACAGATTCCTCTAGACCAGGCAGGACAGCTTCAGGGCCACTTCAGCACAGGTTAGACCCCCAAAATAGGCCCTAGGGCTTAACAACAGAGCTCCATCCAGCAGCACCTCCCTAGGCCTCAGCCCAGGGAAAAAGAGAGAACACATGGCCTGTCCCAAATATTTATATCCTCCCCCCAGCATGCACCAGTGGCATAAACCGCCTACTGGATTGGCTGAATAAAATGAAACCGCATGGCATTTCAGCAGGCCTTTAGGCCAATCCACTGCGATCATTGATTTCCCGTCCGAGCAGCCGCATATAACAAAGTGGCGGCGATGCTAGTGACGTTGTTGACCTAATATGGTCATTGACCAAAATAACTGGATTTTTTTTTTTACTTACTTGTAAAATCCATTTTTTGGAGTACATCACGGTACACAGAGTTCCCGCCCCTCTGTGGGGGACATGCACCATACTGCCCCCTAGGGGCACCCGAGGAAGGGACAGGCAATTACTATCCTTCACCAATATCTAATGCAGGGGTCCCCAAACTTTATTAACAAAGGGCCAGATTACTGTTCTTTAGACTTTAGGGAGGGCGGATTGTGGTCAGCGGCATGGCACCTGCCATGTGTACCTTCATTGGTGTCAGTGGGAGAAATAGCGCCCCATCATTGGTGTTAGTGTGAGGAATAGGGCCCCATTGTTGGTGTCAGTGGGAGGAATAGCGCCCCATCATTGGTGTCAGTGTGAGGAATAGTGCCCCATTGTTGGTGTCAGTTGGAGGAATAGTGTCCCATTGTTGGTGTCAGTGGGAGGAATAGTGCCCCACCCATCATTGGAGCACAGGTGTGTCAGGAGAAGGCTGTCTCTGGAGCTGCTGCAGGTGATCCGTGTGAGAGGGGAGTGGTGGTGAAATCTCTCCCAGCTCTCCTGGCTCCTTTCTGGGGAAGCCATGGAGGCCAGCAGGGCCTCTCCTGCTGGAAGTTCTCAGCCATCTCCTGGGCCATCAGGTGACATGCCTTCCTCTGTACAAGCTATGGCAGGGGATCTCTCTACCCCTGGTGAGGATGAAGGTTCCGAGGCCATTCGGGAGCGAGTGGTGGCCGGGATTAAAGTCCTGAATAGGGAAAGAGACAAGCTGTACAAGCTCAGAGCGGAGCTAAAGCGCCTGAGAAGGCAGCGTGAGGGCTTGCATAGCCAGAAGCGTGGATCCATGGATCCGGAGATCCAACTGGCCAAGGTCCGGGTTGAACACCAGGAGACCATGGCCATGATGGAAGGCAGAGATGGGCCCTTTAAGGAAAAATTCTGCAATGACCGAAGGTTTGCCAGGATGACAAAAATGGAGGTGGAGGAGGAGACCCCCAGTTCAGACCCCCTGCCCCCTCAGGGAGAGGTAAGCAGCCCCATGCCTTCCCAGGACTCAGGAGGCATGCTCAGGGTAATCCAGGCAATGGAGTCTCCTATGCGGGAAGATCAGCTGGTGTTCCATGAAGATGACATTATAGATAATGTTCCTGACAAGGTAAAGCCTGTCAAGCCCCATGTGGTGCATAAAACTGTTTATGTGAACACTGTGACTGATACTGACAATGTGCCCAGTGGCAATCAGGCTGCTAGTCCTATGTGTAGCAATGCTGTGCCTGCTGATGCTGCAGTGCAGCAAAAAATGCATTCAAAAAATGACATTCCTGCAGAGGAACTACAAGATTCAGCAGAGCCTATTAACCCCCCTTTAGCTGAGTCTAAAGCTGTTTGCCCCACAGCTGCTGAAGACTCTACAGCACAGCTTCAGGAGACAGCTGGTATTACATCAGAAACTGTGACTATTCCTGATGAGAATGTGAATGTTTGTGTGACTGATAGCAATCGTCCCAGCACAAGTGTGATGGACAGTCCTACCAACTCCGTTCCAGCAGATAATAATAATAATAATTGTAATATACAGACTAATGTGACATCAGTGTGGGGCCTTGGCCCTGATAAACCTACATTTGCTCAGGTGGCACGCTCTGCTCCTGGTAGCTCCGCCCCCAAGCGGGTTTTCCCCCTGCGGCCTACCACTTTGAGCACCCCAGGATCTGGTCTTGGGTCTCTGGCTTCTGCTGGGGGTCCGAGACGAAATGTAGTGATTCTTAAATGGGAAGGTGGTGCAATCCCTCCAGCACGGCGTGCAGTGGTGGACATGATTTTGGAGATGGGTTTTGGGGCAAACGATCTGTATGCCCTAATACATGTTGCTGGGAGCCGGGAATATACTATTAGTTTCACCAGGCCAGAGGGTCTTGACCTGTTCTGGGAGCGATATGAGGCTCGGTGCAGGTCAAGACCCGAATGGGAAGGTCTGGCCCCAGTTGCGGTTTAGCAAAGGTCTACAGTGAAAAAAATCACAATTATTCTCACTAATGAGAGTGTTCCTGCTCGGGACATAGAGGTCTGGTTAAGGAATTATGGTGAGGTATTGACTAAGCTCGATAAAATACTTGATGAACGTAACATCTGGACTGGGGGTTGGTCGGTTACAGTCAGGTTGGCCAGGGATGGGAATGTTGTCCGTCACCTGCCCTCCTCAGCTTTTATAGGGAGGGATAGGATGGCTATTTTCTACCCTGGTCAGCCGAAGCTGTGTCACCGCTGTGGAGAAAAGGGGCATTTGAGCTCCTCCTGTTCAGCCTTTATATGTTCAGTGTGTCGGGGTCAGGGTCATATGGCTAAGGACTGCACCGAGATGATCAGGTGCAACCTGTGCCTGCGCCTTGGCCACCCCTACAGCAGATGTCCTGAAGCCTGGCACAATATGGAGAAGGAGGTAATTGATGACATGTCAAGGCTGGACAGGATGGAGGGTGAGGCCCCTGGTGTACCATCCTCCTCTGCGGTGACCGACTCCCCTGGTCCTGCTCTGGATCCCTCTCCAGTTCCTGTGGCCACCCCTCCTGTGTCTGTAAGTATTCCTTCTGTATCTGTCTCTGTGTCCCACCAGCCTACTGTACCCTCTCCTCTTGTGTCAGAACCTTCCAAGTCTGTGCCCCCCGAGTCAGTTCCCCCCCAGGAGTCTACCCCTCCTAAGTCTGACTCAAAGGGAGCACCCCCCACCAGGAGTGGTAGTGGGTACTAAAAAGGTTGCTTCTTCCTCTGTAAAGAAGTCTTCTGTAAAGACTTCAAAGACAAAAACAAGAGATGAGAGCATCTCTGAAGCTGACCTGCAGTACCTGGAGGAGAGAAGGAAGGTTGGGAAGCGGAAGAAGCAGGCGGTGAGGACAGAACGGGTTCCAGTGCCTGTCTCCAACCGTTATAGGTCCTCTAATTGGGATATCTCTTCATCTGGAGCTTCTTCGGAGCGAAGTTCCGATTCTGAAATGGAAATTGAGGCGGCCTCAAGAAAGAGAGAGGCATCTGGTGATGAGCAGCAGAGGGGAGCTAAGAAGCAATCCACCCAATAACCCAAATGGCGGTTCCCCCTCCGTTAAAAGTGGTGACAATAAATGTCGCCAGCATTAAGTCAGTAAGAGCTCGTTCTATGGCCTTCTTTTTGTTCAGCCAATTAGATGCTGAAATTTTATTTTTGCAAGAGACTAGGCTCACCTCCTTGGCAGATATTCATATGGCCAAGAGAGAGTGGAGGTATGGTCCATCTTACTGGTCTCTTGCGGCCGAGCCTTACGTCGGTGTGGCGGTGTTGTTTAAAACCGGCATGGTAACTGTCTGGCGGGTTATTGAGGTGGAGATTGGGAGATGTATGGTCTTAGACGTCCTTGTGGGAGGGCAGGACCTGCGCCTAATTAATGTTTATGGGCCGCACACAAAGTGGGACAGGAAGTGCCTTTTTACAAGGATCAAGCCATTTCTTTTTACATCCCGGCAAGTGGTCTTTGGAGGTGACTTTAATACAGTAACTAGGCCCAAGGACAGGAAGGACTTCAAGGACAGGCTGGGATATGATAGCGTTTTTTTAAATAGTATGGTTAGTGATGCTGGTCTTGTGGATGTGCACATTAAGCACCTCCCGGATGACACTGGGTTCACCTTTCATCGAGGTAATAGTCAGAGTAGGATAGATAGGTTTTTTTTGAAGGAGACCTCTGCTTTCTCACCCCCAGTGGTGCAGGCAGTAGAGTTCTCTGATCACTGTATGCTATCTGTGGTCCTGAATGCTTCAGACGCCCCTCAGAGGGGTAAGGGCATCTGGAGATTGAATTCGACTCTACTCAAGGAAGAACATGTTAGACAATCCTTTGAGGAATTCTTTCAGGCACAGGTGACCATCCTGGACTTTTGTAGCAGCAAGGCTGAGTGGTGGGAGCTGACCAAAAAGAGGATCGCTGGATTCTTCAGGGGCCTAGCCAATAGAAAACAGTTTAAAAAATACATGACCTACCAACGTTTACGGAGGAAGCTGGATATTCTTGACTCGAGAGGTGGAGATCCTGGGGAAATCTCCGAAGTGAAACTCCTTCTCAGGAAGTGTCAATATGACCGGCATGCCTCTTTGGTTCTGGAGAGGGACTATGGGAAGTACCACTCGCCTGACCCTTACCAGAACTGCAAACAAGGTGTAGCAGTTAAAACGGTCGTTGGCCTTAAGGACAGTACAGGTTCCTTGACAAAGTCCAGGTCAGGGATTCTGGAGGTCGTGAGGTCCTTTTATGCTGACCTTCTTGGGAGGAAAGAGCTTGACCGTGACAAGATGGAAAGCTTTTTGGACTCTACTCCAGGTCTAAATGATGAAGATGTCCCATTGATGAATTTGACAGAGGAGATCACAGTTGAAGAGGTGATAAGGGCAATTGAACAGCTTGCCATCAAAAAGTCACCTGGACCGGATGGCTTGACGGCTGAGTTTTACAAAGCTTTTAAGTCTATTCTGGCCCCACATTTGGTAGAGGTTTTTAACAGTTGCCTTGCTGAGAGGGTACTTCCCTCTTCCATGAGGCACTCAGCTGTGATTCTTCTTTCAAAGGGTAAAGATCCTTCGATGGTTGAGAATTGGCGCCCCATCAGCCTTCTTAATGTCGATAGAATGATACTGGCAAAGATCATTTTCTGGCGCCTATCGTCAGTAGCAGAGTCTTTGCTTTCTCGCCATCAGCACTGTTCGGTCCAGGGTAGGTGCACCTTCACAGCAGTTTTAGCTGTCCGGGAGGCCTTGGAGCGGTGCAGGGCTGCAGGCTGGGGAAAGTATTTGCTGACATTGGATCAGGCAAAGGCTTTTGATCGTGTTAACCATGAGTACCTGTGGTTGCTCCTTAGTAAGTACGGTCTGCCGGGTGGTTTTGTCGATTGGTTAAAAGTCTTGTATGAGGGGGCAGAGAGCTTTCCTCTTGTTAATGGTTGGGTTGGGCAGTCCTTTGAGGTTGGCTCCGGGGTGCGCCAGGGTTGTCCCCTGAGTCCCCTGCTCTATGTGTTTGCAATCGACCCCTTCATCAGGAGGCTAGAGAGCGGCATGTTGTGTGGGGTGCCAGTGGGGCTTCCGGGTGAGCCGCCTTTGAGGGTTGTTGCCTATGCGGACGATGTGTCGGTGATTGTCACTGGGGCGGATGAAGCAGAGGAGGTGGTCTCTCTGACATCACGGTATTCTGAAGCATCAGGCTCCAAGATCAATCAGGAAAAGAGTGAAGTTTTCTGGATGGGAAAGGAAGGTGAGGGGTTTGATCTCCCGGACACCTTTCCAGTGCCCCAGGAAAGAATTAAGATTTTAGGCATTGAATTTGGACCTGGCGATTATGGCCTCAAAAACTGGGAAGACAGACTGGAAATTGCCAATACTAAGGTGGTCAGCTGGAAGAGATGGAAGTTATCTATGAGGGAAAGGGTTGATCTGATTAAGACTTACCTGATTCCGATCTTCTTGTATGTCAGCTTTGTCTGCATCTTGCCAGTGTCTCTCTATGCTAGGGTCAGTAGTGTGTTCTTCCAGATGTTGTGGGGGAACAGACTGAACCCCATCAAGAGGAATGTCACCTATCTATCCAGGAGGGAGGGTGGCTTAGGTATGGTCAACCCAGTTCTTTTCTTTTCACTGCTTTTTCTCAAGTTTAATATTGGTAATATGCTTGCAGTGGAACCTCCTGGATGGGCAGGCATATTTAGATCTTGGTTTAGGCCTTTTCTACGACTTTGGGAAGAAGGTGGCCAAGTGAAGAATCTCAGGGGTCATCGTGTTCAGCTACCAGCCTATGTCGCTCCGTGCCTGAAGTTACTACGGCAGTGGCGATTGTCGGCTGAAGATCTCAGATCGGTTCCGAGGAAAGTCCTTATGAGTCGAGTCTTGAGCGAAGTCTTTCATGACCCACTGGCCTTAAGGGATTGCCCAGGCCCAGTTTTGAGGGCAGGGTTAAGACTTATTAATTTGGACAGAGTACCCCCTAAATTCAGGGATCTGGCCTGGTTGTGCTTCCAAGGGAGACTCTATGTTAGGGGCAATTTGAAATTCCGCAGTGGGGTGGATCGTAGCTGTCCTCGGGAGGAGTGTGCAGGTGAGGAGGAGACTATGGACCATTTTCTGCTTCATTGCCCTTTTAACATAGAGGTGTACAAACAGGTGGGACGGGCCCTCGGTGTCCCTTTCCTCTCCAGGCTGGGTTATGCTGAGTGGGTGTACGGAGCATTCAATACTGGTGGGGTTTTTTGTTTAGATACACTTTTTCTAGTTAGCCTAGTAGTCCGTTATTTCACTTGGAACGCGCGGTGTCAGGTCTGCATTCGGCGTAAAATCCTTCCTGTTCAGGTGGTGGTGTATGACATTTTGCATGAGGTGGAGAAGATTCGGGTGCTCGAGAGAGAGACAAGCGGAGTCAGGGGGCTTGGTTGAAGGCGTGGAGGGGTTTCAAGCCTTCCTGACTGCCAGGAGTCTCTTTCCCGGGTGTGGCTGTCTGTCTCTTATCACCCTAGATTATTATTTTTTTGGATTAATTTTTGATAAATGGCTGTGTACATAGGTGATGGGTTGTGCCTCTTAGGCCCTCTCTGCTGCTTTATGTAAATAATTTTGGTAGTGGATTATGTATATATTGTATATATTCTGAACATGGATGTGTATTCCTTGGATTTCTGTTGAAGTTTTGTACTATGGTTTTGTTTTTTACTTTTGTATAAAATTGGTTGCTTGATTCTTTTAATAAAAGATCAATAGTGTGCCATCATTGGTATCAGCAGGAGGAATAGTGCCCCATCATGGGTATCAGCGGGAGGAATAGTGCCCTATTATTGGTGTCAGTTGGAAGAATCGTGCCCCATTTTTGGTCTTAGTTGTAGGAATCGTGCCCCATCATTGGTATTTTTATGATGAATAGTGCCTCATCATTGGTATCAGTGGGAGGAATAGTGCCCTATTATTGATGTCAGTTGGAAGAATCGTGCCCCATCATTGGTATTATTGGGATGAATAGTGCCCCATTCTTGGTATCAGTGGGAGGAATAGTGCCCCATCATTAGTGTCAGTGGGACGTATAGTGCCCCATCATTGTTTTTTTTTGGATGAATAGTGCCCCATTATTGGTATCAGTGGGAGAAATAGTGTCCCATCACTGGTGTCAGTGGGAGGAACAGTGCCCCACCCATCATTGGAGCACAGGTGTGTCAGGAGGAGGCTGTCTGGCTGGAGCTGCTGCAGATCCGTGTGAGAGGGGACTGGTGAGGAAATCTATCCCAGCTCTCCTGGCCCCTTTCTGGGGAAGCCATGGAGGCCAGCAGGGCCTCTCCTGCTGGAAGCTCTCAGCCATCTCCTGGGCCATCAGGTGACATGCCTTCCTCTGTACAAACCATGGCTTGTGATCTTTCTGCCCCTGGTAAGGATGAAGGCTCAGAGGCAATTCAGGAGCGAGTGGTGGCCGGGATTAAAGCCCTGAATAGAGAAAGAGACAAGCTCTATAAACTGAGAGCGGAGCTGAAGCGCCTGAGAAGGCAGCGTGAGGGCTTGCACAGCCAGAAACGAGGGTCCATGGATCCGGAGATCCAACTGGCCAAGGTCCGGGTGGAACATCAGGAGACCATTGTGTCCATCATGGAAGGAAGAGATGGGCCATTTAAGGAAAAGTTTTACAATGATAAAAGGTTTGCGAGGATGACAAAGATGGAGGTGGAGGAGGAGACCCCCAGTTCTGACCCCCTGCCCCCTCAGGTAGAGGTAAGCAGCCCCATGCCTTCCCAGGACTCAGGAGGCATGCTCAGGGCCATCCAGGTAATGGAGTCTCCTGTGCGGGGGGATCAGCTGGCGTTTGGTGATGAGAACATAACTGATAATGTGCCTGATAATGTCAAGCCCCAAGCAGGGGATGAATCTGTTTTTGTGTCATCTAACACCATGAGCAATGTTGAAAGTGTGCCCAGTGACAATCAAGTTTCTAATGCTATGTGTAGCAATGTTGTACCTGCTAATGCTGCAGCGCAGCAAGAGCTGCATTTAAAAAATGACATTTCTGAAAAGGAACTACCGGTGTCAGCAGAGCCTATTAACTCTCCTTTGGCTGAGTCTAAAGATGTTTGCCCCACAGCTGCTGGAGACTCTACAGTGCAGCATCAGGAGACAGCTGGTATTGCAGCAACTGTGACTATTCCTGATGGGAAATTGAACGTGTGTGTGTCTGACAGCAATTGTACAAGTGTGATGGACAATCGTCCCAGCTCAGTCCAAGCAAATAATAGTAATGAACAGACTACTGTGACTTCAGTGTGGGGCCTTGGCCCTGATAAACCCACATTTGCTCAGGTGGTACGCTCTGCTCCTGGTGGCTCCGCCCCCAAGCGGGGTTTCCCCCTGCAGCCTACCACTTTGGGCACCCCAGGATCTGGTCTTGGGTCTCTGGCTTCTGCTGGGGGTCCGAGAAGAAATGTGGTAATTCTCAAATGGGAAGGTGGTGCGATCCCTCCAGCACGGCGTGCAGTGGTGGATTTGATTTTGGAGATGGGTTTTGGGGCAAATGACCTGTATGCTCTAATACATGTTGCTGGGACACGGGATTATACCATTAGTTTCACCAGGCCAGAGGGTCTTGACCTGTTCTGGGAGCGATATGAGGCTCGGTGCAGGTCAAGACCTGAATGGGAAGGTCTGGCCCCAGTTGCGGTTTCGCAAAGGTCAACGGTGAAAAAGATCACCATCATACTCACCAATGAGAGTGTTCCTGCCCGGGACCTAGAGGTCTGGCTAAGGAACTATGGTGAGGTTTTGACTAAGCCCAGCAAAATCCTTGATGAACGTAACATCTGGACTGGGGGTTGGTCAGTAACAGTCAGGTTGGCCAGGGATGGGAATGTTGTCCGTCACCTGCCCTCCTCAGCTTTTATAGGGAGGGATAGGATGACTATTTTCTACCCTGGTCAGCCGAAGCTGTGTCACCGCTGTGGAGAAAAGGGGCATTTGAGCTCTTCCTGTTCAGCCTTGATATGTTCAGTGTGTCGGGGTCAGGGTCATATGGCCAAGGACTGCACCGAGATGATCAGGTGCAACCTGTGCCTGCGCCTTGGCCACCCCTACAGCAGATGTCCTGAAGCCTGGCACAATATGGAGAAGGAGGTAATTGATGACATGTCAAGGCTGGACGGGATGGAGGGTGATGCCCCTGGTGTACCATCCTCCTCTGCGGTGACTGACTCCCCTGGTCCTGCTCAGGGTCCCTCCCCAGTTCCTGTGGCCACCCCTCCTGTGTCTGTAAGTATTCCTTCTGTATCTGTCTCTGTGTCCCCCCAGCCTACTGTACCCTCTCCTCATGTGTCAGAACCTTCCAAGTCTGTGCCCCCCGAGTCAGTTACCCCCCAGGAGTCTACCCCTCCTAAGACAGATTCAAAGGGAGCAACCCCCCCCCACCAGGAGTGGTAGTGGGTATTAAAAAGGTCGCTTCTGCCTCTCTAAAGGAGTCTTCTGTAAAGACTTCAAAGAAAAAAACAGGAGATAAGGGCATCTCTGAAGCTGACCTGCAGTACCTGGAGGAGAGAAGGAAGGTTGGGAAGCGGAAGAAGCAGGTGGTGAGGACGGAACAGGCTCCAGTGCCTGTCTCCAACCGTTATAGGTCCTCTAAGTGGGAGATTTCCTCATCTGGAGCTTCTTCGGAGCGAAGTTCTGATTCTGAGATGGAGTTTGAGGCGGCCTCAAGAAAGAGAGAGGCTTCTGGTGATGAGCAGCAGAGGGGAGCTAAGAAGCAATCCACCCAATAACCCAAATGGCGGTTCCCCCTCCGTTAAAAGTGGTGACAATAAATGTCGCCAGCATTAAGTCAGTAAGAGCTCGTTCTATGGCCTTCTTTTTGTTCAGCCAATTAGATGCTGAAATTTTATTTTTGCAAGAGACTAGGCTCACCTCCTTGGCAGATATTCATATGGCCAAGAGAGAGTGGAGGTATGGTCCATCTTACTGGTCTCTTGCGGCCGAGCCTTACGGCGGTGTGGCGGTGTTGTTTAAAACTGGCATGGTAACTATCCGGCGGGTTATTGAGGTGGAGATTGGGAGATGTATGGTCTTAGACGTCCTTGTGGGAGGGCAGGACCTGCGCTTAATTAATGTCTATGGGCCGCACACAAAGTGGGACAGGAAATGCCTTTTTACAAGAATCAAGCCATTTCTTTTTACATCCCGGCAAGTGGTCTTTGGAGGTGACTTTAATACAGTAACTAGGCCCAAGGACAGGAAGGACTTCAAGGACAGGCTGGGATATGATAGCGTTTTTTTAAATAGTATGGTTAGGGATGCTGGTCTTGTGGATGTGCACATTAAGCACCTCCCGGATGACACTGGGTTCATCTTTCATCGAGGTAATAGTCAGAGTAGAATAGATAGGTTTTTTTTGAAGGAGACCTCTGCTTTCTCACCCCCAGTGGTGCAGGCAGTAGAGTTCTCTGATCACTGTATGCTATCTGTGGTCCTGAATGCTTCAGACGCCCCTCAGAGGGGTAAGGGCATCTGGAGATTGAATTCGACTCTACTCAAGGAAGAACATGTTAGACAATCCTTTGAGGGATTCTTTCAGGCACAGGTGACCATCCTGGACTTTTGTAGCAGCAAGGCTGAGTGGTGGGAGCTGACCAAAAAGAGGATCGCTGGATTCTTCAGGGGCCTAGCCAATAGAAAGCAGTTTAATAAATACATGACCTACCAACGTTTACGGAGGAAGCTGGATATTCTTGTCTCGAGAGGTGGAGATCCTGGGGAAATCTCCGAAGTGAAACTCCTTCTCAGGAAGTGTCAATATGACCGGCATGCCTCTTTGGTTCTGGAGAGGGACTATGGGAAGTACCACTCGCCTGACCCTTACCAGAACTGCAAACAAGGTGTAGCTGTTAAAACGGTCGTTGGCCTTAAAGACAGTACAGGTTCCTTGACAAAGTCCAGGTCAGGGATTCTGGAGGTCGTGAGGTCCTTTTATGCTGACCTTCTTGGGAGGAAAGAGCTTGACCGTGACAAGATGGAAGGCTTTTTGGACTCTACTCCAGGTCTAAATGATGAAGATGTCCCATTGATGAATTTGACAGAGGAGATCACAGTTGAAGAGGTGATGAGGGCAATTGAACAACTTGCCATCAAAAAGTCACCTGGACCGGATGGCTTGACGGCTGAGTTTTACAAAGCCTTTAAGTCTATTCTGGCCCCACATTTGGTAGAGGTTTTTAACAGTTGCCTTGCTGAGGGGGTACTTCCCCCTTCCATGAGGCACTCGGCTGTGATTCTTCTTTCAAAGGGTAAAGATCCTTCGATGATTGAGAATTGGTGCCCCATCAGCCTTCTTAATGTCGATAGAAAGATACTGGCAAAGATATTTTTCTGGCGCCTATCGTCAGTAGCAGAGTCTTTGCTTTCTCGCCATCAGCACTGTTCGGTCCAGGGTAGGTGCACCTTCACAGCGGTTTTAGCTGTCCGGGAGGCCTTGGAGCGGTGCAGGGCTGCAGGCTGGGGAAAGTATTTGCTGACATTGGATCAGGCAAAGGCTTTTGATCGTGTCAACCATGAGTACCTGTGGTTGCTCCTTAGTAAGTACGGTCTGCCGGGTGGTTTTGTCGATTGGTTAAAAGTCTTGTATAAGGGGGCAGAAAGCTTTCCTCTTGTTAATGGTTGGGTTGGGCAGTCCTTTGAGGTTGGCTCCGGGGTGCGCCAGGGTTGTCCCCTGAGTCCCCTGCTCTATGTGTTTGCAATCGACCCTTTCATCAGGAGGCTAGAGAGCAGCATGTTGTGTGGGGTACCAGTGGGTCTCCCGGGTGAGCCGCCTTTGAGGGTTGTTGCCTATGCGGACGATGTGTCAGTGATTGTCACCGGGGCGGATGAAGCAGAGGAGGTGGTCTCTCTGACATCACGGTATTCTGAAGCATCAGGCTCCAAGATCAATCAGGAAAAGAGTGAAGTCTTCTGGATGGGAAAGGAAGGTGAGGGTTTTGATCTCCCGGACACCTTTCCAGTGCCCCAGGAAAGAATTAAGATTCTAGGCATTGAATTTGGACCCGGCGATTATGGCCTCAAAAACTGGGAAGGCAGACTGGAAATTGCCAATACTAAGGTGGTCAGCTGGAAGAAATGGAAGTTATCTATGAGGGAAAGGGTTGATCTGATTAAGACTTACCTGATTCCGATCTTTTTGTATGTCAGCTTTGTCTGCATCTTGCCAGTGTCTCTCTATGCTAGGGTCAGTAGTGTGTTCTTCCAGATGTTGTGGGGGAACAGACTGAACCCCATCAAGAGGAATGTCACCTATCTATCCAGGAGGGAGGGTGGCTTAGGTATGGTCAACCCAGTTCTTTTCTTTTCACTGCTTTTTCTCAAGTTTAATATTGGTAATATGCTTGCAGTGGAACCTCCTGGATGGGCAGGCATTTTTAGATCTTGGTTTAGGCCTTTTCTGCGACTTTGGGAAGAAGGTGGCCAAGTGAAGAATCTCAGGGGTCATCGTGGTCAGCTACCAGCCTATGTCGCTCCGTGCCTGAAGTTATTACGGCAGTGGCGATTGTCGGCTGAAGATCTCAGATCGGTTCCGAGGAAAGTCCTTATGAGTCGAGTCTTGAGTGAAGTCTTTCATGACCTACTGGCCTTAAGGGATTGCCCAGGCCCAGTTTTGAGGGCAGGGTTAAGACTTATTAATTTGGACAGAGCACCTCCTAAATTCAGGGATCTGGCCTGGATGTGCTTCCATGGGAGGCTCTATGTTAGGGGCAATTTGAAATTCCGCAGTGGGGTGGATCGTAGCTGTCCTCGGGAGGAATGTGCAGGTGAGGAGGAGACTATGGACCATTTTCTGCTTCATTGCCCTTTTAACATAGAGGTGTACAAACAGGTGGGGCGGGCCCTTGGTGTTCCTTTCCTCTCCGGGCTGGGTTATGCTGAGTGGGTGTATGGAGCATTCAATACTGGTGGGGTTTTTTGTTTAGATACACTTTTTCTAGTTAGCCTAGTAGTCCGTTATTTCACTTGGAACGTACGGTGTCAGGTCAGCATTCGGCGTAAAATCCTTCCTGTTCAGGTGGTGGTGTATGACATTCTGCATGAGGTGGAGAAGATTCGGGTACTTGAGAGAGACAAGCGGAGTCAGGGGGCTTGGTTGAAGGCGTGGAGGGGTTTCAAGCCTCCCTGACTGCCAGGAGTCTCTTTCCCGGGTGTGGCTGTCTGTCTCTTATCACCCTAGATTATTTTTTTTTTTGGATTAATTTTTGATAAATGGCTGCGTACATAGGTGATGGGTTGTGCCTCTTAGGCCTTCTCTGCTGCTTTATGTAAATAGTTTTGGTAACGGATTATGTATATATTGTATATATTCTGAACATGGATGTGTATTCCTTGGATTTCTGTTGAAGTTTTGTACTATGGTTTTGTTTTTTACTTTTGTATAAAATTGGTTGCTTGATTCTTTTAATAAAAGATCAACAGTGCCCTATCATTGGTGTCCGTGGTAAGGAATGGTGCCTCATCATCGGTGTCAGTAGAAGGATTAATATGATCGCTTTGTGTCCCGTGATGTACGATAAAGAAATGGCCTTGGCTCTTCCGTCTTTCCTACTTTACTTTCTCTATGTAAAATTTTGCTTAAATCAACAATGTGAAGGTGAATATGACAAAGGCAAGCATTACAACCAGTAAATAAGCCAAAGGAGTGGATAAAAAGTATGCACACTGGAGAAGTATGTAAAGTGACTAAAGTGGTCAGTTTAGCTGAAGAGGTGTGATTTCCGGAAGTCCTAAAATATTTAGTACTAACTAAGTGTCTAATAGATCAAGGAAAAGTGTTCCAGAGTAAGGGTGCAGCTCAGCAGATGTCTTGGGGGGAGAGATTTCTAAATAATGATGGCTAAGGGAGCAGATCATATTCTTGTGTCTTCCCCTTTGGCCTACAAAGAAGATAGGCATCTCCAAGGTATGACTTTACACCTCGTTGGTTGCCTATCACTTAATTTGTTACCACAGTGCATTGGATGATGAGGATCAGGCTACTAAGTTGTTTCCCAGCTATCTGGTAATTATCTGATTGAAGTTCCCGTTGTTATTGGTTCTTTTACTGGATTTAACTTGTTTACTGTTTTTCTGTTGTAAGAGGGATTGGGTCTCCAGGATCCCTTTACCAGGACAATGATGAGGGCATTAAGACAGGTGGATTTATGGAATTTAAGGGTTCTAGAAGATCAGATCACTCTGGTCGGGAAAGTAAATTGTTACAAGGTCACAGTCATACTGCCTCCAAATATGAGCAATGTCATCATTTAGACCAGGGGTAAACAATGGGCCAGTTTACTGTCCTTCAGACTTTGGGGGGGGGGGGGGGGGGCGAACTGTGGCCAGTGGGTGAAGAAAAGGTCCCAATGTCATTAGGGAAAAAATAATGTCCCATCATTTGTTTAGTGTCATTGGGCACCATTGTTGGTGTCATTAGAAATTGTGTCCCGTTGTTAGTATCACTGGGAGGAATTGTGCCCCTTTGTTGCTGTCATTGGGAGGAATTGTGCCACATCGTTAGTGTCACTGGGAGGAATTATGCACCTTCGCTGGTGTCATTGGCAGGAATTGTTCCCCTTCATTGCTGTCATTGAGAGGAATAGTGCCCCATTATTGGAGTCATCGGGAGGAATTGTGCCACATCGTTTGTGTCATTGGAAGGAATTGTGCCCCTTTGTTGGTGTCATTGGGAGGAATTGTGCCCCTTTGTTGGTGTCATTGGGAGGAATTGTGCCACATCGTTAGTATCACTGGGAGGAATTGTGCACCTTCATTGGTGTCATTGGGAGAAATTGTGCACCTTCGCTGGTGTCATTGGTAGGAATTGTGCCCCTTCATTGTTGTCATTAAGAGGAATAGTGCTCCATTATTGGAGTCATTGGGAGGAATTGTGCCCCATCATTGGTGTCATTGGGAGGAATTGTGCCCCTTTGTTGGTGTCATTGGGAGGAATTGTGCCAAATCGTTAGTGTCACTTGGAAGAATTGTGCACCTTCATTGGTGTCATTGGCAGGAATTGTTCCCCTTCATTGGTGTCATTCAGAGGAATAGTGCCCCTTTATTGGAGTCATTGGGAGGAATTGTGCCACATCGTTTGTGTCATTGGGAGGAATTGTGCCACTTCATTGTATCAGTGGGAGGAATTGTGCCCCATCATTGGTGTCATTGGGAGGAATTGTGCCCCTTTGTTGGTGTCATTGGGAGGAATTGTGCCACATCGTTAGTATCACTGGGAGGAATTGTGCACCTTCACTGGTGTCATTGGTAGGAATTGTGCCCCTTCATTGCTGTCATTGAGAGGAATAGTGCTCCATTATTGGAGTCATTGGGAGGAATTGTGCCCCATCATTGGTGTCATTGGGAGGAATTGTGCTCCTTTGTTGGTGTCATTGGGAGGAATTGTGCCACATCGTTAGTGTCACTGGGAAGAATTGTGCACCTTTGTTGGTGTCATTGGGAGAAATTGTGCACCTTCGCTGGTATCATTGGTAGGAATTGTGCCCCATCATTGGTGTCATTGGCAGGAATTGTGCCCCTTCATTGGTGTCATTGAGAGGGATAGTGCTCCATTATTGGAGTCATTGGGAGGAATTGTGCCATATCGTTTGTGCCATTGGGAGGAATTGTTCCCCTTCATTGTATCATTGGGAGGAATAGTGCCCCATCATTGGTGTCATTGGGAGGAATTGTGCCCCTTCATTGGTGTCACTGGGAGGAATTGTGCCACATTGTTTGTGTCATTGGGAGGAATTGTGCCCCTCCATTGGTGTCATAAGGAGGAATAGTGCCTCATCGTTTGTGTCATTGGGAGGAATTGCGCCCCTTCATTGGTGTCATTGGGAGGAATTGTGCCCCTTCATTGGTGTCAGTGGGGGGAATTATGCCACTTTTAGGTATCAGTGGATGAAATAGTGCCCCAAGGGCAAGATAAAAGTTAGCAAACGCCGCATTTGGATTCCAAGCCACAGTTTAGAGACCACTGATTTAGAATGAAGTGCACCTATAAGGGAGTGCGTCAAATCGTATGAATTAAAACAAAATGTCAACTTCGAGACACTCAAAGCAGAAAACCTATCAACAGGTTAGCCATTTGTTCATTTTTTTGTTAGTTCACAGAAATTTTGCTGTAAACAGGTCTGGGAAGATTCTAATTTATCCAGGTCATGACATGTCTTGTAGTAGTTGGTCACATTCAGCTGGACTTGTTTGTAATGTTGAATACACTCTGTAGCTTCTCCAAGTCACTTCTTTAGTTCTAATTAGAAATGGCTCAGACACATTGGACTTGTTCTGTAATGTTGAAGATATTTCAAAGCTTCTCCAAACCACTTCTTCAGTTCTAATTGGAAGTGGCCTGGAGTCCAAGCTATTTTCAATTAGAACAGAAGAAGTGGCTTAAAAAATCTACGAAACGTCAACATTACGGAACAGGTCCAGTTGAATGTGTCCAAGCCTTGGACACATTCCACTGGACTTGCTCTTTAATGTTGAGGACATTTCATATATTCACTGGGCCACTTCTAAATAGAACTGAAGAAGTGGTTTGGAGAAGCTACAAAGAGCTTTCAACATTACGGAAGAAGGCCAGTTGAATGTATCCAAGCCTTGGACACATTGGACTGGACTTGCTCTGTAATGTTGAAGATGTTTCATATCTTCTCTGGTCTGCTTCTAATTAGAACTGAAGAAGTGGTTTGAAGAAGCTACGAAGAGTCTTCAACATTACAGAACAAGTCCAGTTAAATGTGTCCAAGGCTTGGACACATTCAACTGGCCTTCTGAAATGTTGAAGACATTTCATATATTCTCTGGGTCACTTCTAAATAGAACAGAAAAAGTGGTTGTGAGAAGCTACAAAGAGTCTTCAACATTACAGAACAAGTCAGGTTGAATGTGATTAACTACTACTATATATCAACTGTTAATGGTTTGCTTACCACTCCAAACCTGCCACCTAGTTATTAAATAACACTTAGTGACTTGTTTCCAACCTCATTAGCACTGCCCCCTCAATGCCATGAATAGCTAGAACCTTTTTTTCCTCTATAGGCCAACAAACATAGGCTGAGACCATCTGTTCCGGGACACTAAAACGCAACTAGATTTGAAAGAAATGAAAACCAGCTGATTTGTTACAGTCTGCCGTACAACATGAGGGCAGACAGTTCAAATACAATACAATTCAATACAGGAGGAATCACAGGGCCCAGCTTGTTTGTGTCCAAGCCTTGGACACATTCGACTGGACTTGTTCTGTAATGTTGAAGACATATCATATCTTCTCTGGACCACTTCAAATTCGAACTGAAGAAGTGGTTTGGAGAAGCTACGAAGAGCCTTCAACATTACAGAACCAATCCAGTTGGATGTGTCCAAGCCTTGGACACATTCGACTGGCCTTGTTCTGTAATGTTGAAGACGTTTCATATCTTCTCTGGGCCACTTCTAAATAGAACTGAAGAAGTGGTTTGGAGAAGCTAAAAAGAGTCTTCAACATTACAGAACAAGTCAGGTTGAATGTGATTAACTACTACTAGATATCAACTGTTAATGGTTTGCTCATCACTCCAAACCTGCCACCTAGTTATTAAATAACACTTAGTGACTTGTTTCCAACCTCATTAGCACTGCCCCCTCAATGCCATGAATAGCTAGAACCTTTTTTTCCTCTATAGGCCAACAAACATCGGCTGAGACCATCTGTTCCGGGACACTAAAACTCAACAAGATTTGAAAGAAATGAAAACCAGCTGATTTGTTACAGTCTGCCGTACAACATGAGGGCAGACAGTTCAGATACAATACAATTCAATACAGGAGGAATCAGAGGGCCCTGCTCGTTTGTGTCCAAGCCTTGCACACATTCGACTGGACTTGTTCTGTAATGTTGAAGACATTTCATATCTTCTCTGGACCACTTCAAATTCGAACTGAAGAAGTGGTTTGGAGAAGCTACGAAGAGCCTTCAACATTACAGAACCAGTCCAGTTGGATATGTCCAAGCCTTGGACACATTTGACTGGCCTTGTTCTGTAATGTTGAAGACTTTTCATATCTTCTCTGGGCCACTTCTAAATAGAACTGAAGAAGTGGTTTGGAGAAGCTACGAGGAGCCTTCAACATTACAGAACCAGTCCAGTTGGATATGTCCAAGCCTTGGACACATTCGACTGGCCTTGTTCTGTAATGTTGAAGACGTTTCATATCTTCTCTGGGCCACTTCTAAATAGAACTGAAGAAGTGGTTTGGAGAAGCTAAAAAGAGTCTTCAACATTACAGAACAAGTCAGGTTGAATGTGATTAACTACTACTAGATATCAACTGTTAATGGTTTGCTCAAACCTGCCACCTAGTTATTAAATAACATTTAGTGACTTGTTTCCAACCTCATTAGCACTGCCCCCTCAATGCCATGAATAGCTAGAACCTTTCTTTCCTCTATAGGCCAACAAACATCGGCTGAGACCATCTGTTCCGGGACACTAAAACTCAACAAGATTTGAAAGAAATGAAAACCAGCTGATTTGGTATTTACAAGAGCCAGATAAAGAGAGTTGAGTCAATACACAAACATTCAGGCCAGAACAAAAGAGCGACAAAGACCCAGGCAGGAAAATGAATGACAATGCCTTCTGTTTTGTTTTTCTTCCCTCCATTATAAAATGAAAAGAGTTAGTTTTTTAACACGGCAGTAGTCTGCTTTCTCTTTTTGTGGCAGGTCATGTCCCCAGGCTCTGCAAAGACTTCACGGTGCTGGGGCTGGATCTGCTCTTTCACACAGCTTGCAAATTAGCTGAAGTTATGATGTCTTAATGGCGAGGCAAAGCGGTCACTTGTCGTGTATCTTGGGGAGTTAAGTGACACTAACGGTTAGATGTAAGGAAACATTCTGACTTTCAAACAATCCTTCTTCCACCCAGTCACATGCACGGGTAATGAGGTATTAGCAATATGGATTCCTGGCTTAAACTTTTAAAATCGGGTTGGCTTTTTGGCATGTTTCTAGCATCTAGACAGGTTTGGGAACTGTAATTATAAAGATCATCCTTCCTTAGTAGTCCTCTGTAGGTTCACTTGAGGTTTAGACAAGGAAAGAAAACACACAAGGCAACCTAAGTAGGAGCTCAGGGTTCAATAGACGTCCAGGAGGCCCAGCTACATCTTTCATGCTTCTGCAGTAAACCAGGTGGATGGTGCAATTGGTCAAAGCTGTGCACCTGCCTGTCACTTGACAAGGCGAGTTGCCAGTACAGACTATACAAAAGCGATGACTTCTTTTTGCCTACTACAATTCTTATCCATTTCAAATAAACTGATGGATGGGGAGGCAAAGCTACTACCTTGCCTTGAACCCCCTTTTTGCCCTAATCCATCTCTAGGTTGAGGCCTAAGGTTTGACCAACCAGCTGGCCATACATGGATCGAAATTTGGCCGGTTTAGCAAGGACCAGACAAATTTTGATCCAAGTGTGGCACAAACTGGTTGTACAGAAGTCGATCTACTGACTGCAAACAGTTTGTCAGGTTTTTCTTCATCGATCAGTGCTGCCAGCTACAGCCGGCACGACTGATCATTGTATTCTGAATCCTCCTCGCCGTCAGAATACAATAACTCAGTGGGAAAAATTAAACGTGCAGATGGGGGAATCAAATCTTTTTTTTGTTGTTGTTCAACCGGCTGGTTGAACGAAAAAAAAAAATGATGAATGTATGGGATGCCTTATGCCCCGTACACACGGTCGGATTTTCCGACGGAAAATGTTTGATGGGAGCTTGTTGTCGGAAATTCCGACCGTGTGTAGGCTCCATCGGACATTTTCCATCGAAGTTTCCGTCACCTGGATCTCAAATTTTCCAACAACAAAATCCGTTGTCGTAAATTCCGATCGTGTGCACACAATTCCGACGCACAAAGTTCCACGCATGCTCGGAATCAAGCAGAAGAGCCGCACTGGCTATTGAACTTCATTCTTCTCGGCTCGTCGTACGCGTTGTACTTCACCGCGTTCTTGACGTTCGGAAATTTCCGACAAGATTTGTGCGACCGTGTGTATGCAAGACAAGTTTGAGCCAACATCCGTCGGAAAAAAACCATGGGATTTTGTTGTCGGAATGTTCCGATCGTGTGTACAGGGCATAAGAGTGGTACTACAGAATGTGGAGTAGATCTTGTTGTGACTGGTGAGTAAATAATCTCTGACCAAGCTGATCACCCAGTTTGATTGCCCCAGGACCATCAGGAAATCATGCTGTAACATGCCAGATGTTATTCGTAGTCAAAAGAATATATTGTCTGCGTTTTATGGAGTACATTTTGGACACAATAAAGTCGTATGGAGCAACAGCAAGTGTGCCATTGAAGTCACTCATGCTCCTAACTTCATGCACAGTTTGATAGAGTTCGCAGCTCGTCTGACCCCAATCACTGGAGCTTATCCCTCTCGGAGTTCCAGTTCTTGGATATCTAGTTGTAGTTCTTGAAGTTGGAGGGGAAGGGTAATTAGCCATTCATGCCAAAACATTGTAACAGGTCCATGCAATTGTAGACTAAGAATGCTATGAAGAAAAGCTTGCAAAGACAAAACTTCATGGACACATTTTGGATACAGTGAAGGGTTAAAACACCTATCTTGTTTTGTTTGTTTGTTGTTGTTTATTTGTTTTTTATGCAGTCTGTGTCCCATTGGTGAGCATTTCCTCTCTTGTTGTCATCAAAACAAGCGTCCCCTTTTGAAAATGTCCTCTTCTTATTTTTGTAATAATGTTGGATTTCCCATCACTTTATGTTCCAGTGATAATGGTCACCAGGGCCATAAGTCACCAGGACAAACCGAGAGGAGGAACCATCCCCAGAGGGGACAAAGACATCAATAAAAACCTTGGTGGGGGGTTCAAACCTTCCCTCACTCTATCCAAAATTAGAAATGGCTATATATATATATATATATATATATATATATATATATATATATATATATACTTGCATCAAGCAATGATGAATGCTGTAATGCCGCGTACACACGACTGGACTTTCCGGCAGAAAAGGTCCGACTGAATCATTCCATCGGACATTCCGATCGTGTGTGGGCTTCATCGGACTTTTTCTGTCAAAAATTCTGACGAACCTAGAAATGGAACACGTTTTAAATCTTTCCAACGGAATCAATTCCTATCGGGAAAACTGTTCGTCTGTATGCTAGCCCGACGGAACCAAAAACGACGCAAGGGTAGATACCTAGCATGCACCTCCCGTTCTCGCGCATAAGGATTATTATGTGGTTGCCATAGCAACGGTCGGCGAAGGAGGAAGTGCCCGCCCCGTTGTCGCCTTTGCTCACTTCACTTCCGGTCTCATTTCCGGTCTCTAAACAACGTGATTCTAGCCTTCGGCGCTGCCCACTGAGTCCTGGGAACAGGGCCAGTGCTACCACTTGGCAAACTAGGCAGCCACCTAGGGGCGCACTGCTGCCTAGGGGCGCCCGGCCGCTGGTTTCCCTCCGCGTCTGCATGCTCTGCAGGCTGCAGCATGTAACTAACTCAGTCTCAGGCAGCTGCTCCGTCCGACTGGTAGTGTAACTAGAGGCACAGCACTCGAGCCTGCGCTGGAGAAAGCAAAGCCGATTCTTCCTGTATAGCGCCACCTCCTGTCACATGGGCAGGGCGGAGTCAGGGGTGGAGCCAATGGGGGCGGCAAAATGAGGTTTCGCCTAGGGTGTCAAAAATCCTTGCACCAGCCCTGCCTGGGAAAGATGACACACATCTCTCTGGTGCACAGGCGCCGAGGGATATGACGTCAATCACCGCGGACCCGTAAGTGGCAGAATAGAGGGGACCCCATAGCAACAGTGATTACTGTGAGTGAGTAAAAAAATAAAATATGTTATGTTTTATGTTTATATGTTTTTCCAAATGTTGTTGCTCAAGTAGAATGCGATGGATTTATGTAAAGTTGATTTTATGGGTGGAACTCCGCTTTAAGTGACTTTGAACGTGGAATGGTTGTTGGTGCCAGACGGGCTGGTCTGAGTATTTCTGGGATTTTCACACACAACCATCTCTTGGGGTTTATAGAGAATGGTGGGAAAAAGAGAAAATATCCAGTGAGCGGAAGTTGTGTGGAGGAAAATGGCTTGTTGATGTCAGAGGAGAATGGGCAGACTGGTTTGAGATGATAGAAAGGCAACAGTAACTCCAATAACCACTCGTTACACCCAAGGTATGCAGAATACCATCTCCGAACACACAACACATCCAACCTTGAAGCAGATGGGCTACAGCAGCAGAAGACCACACCGGGTGCCACTTCTGTCAGCTAAGAACAGGAAACTGAGGCTACAATTGGCACAGATCACCAAAATTGGACAATAGAAGATTGGAAAAACGTTGCCTGGTCTGATGAGTCGATTTCAGCTGCAACATTCAGATGGTGGGGGTCAGAATTTGGCGCATGGATCCATCCTGCCTTGTATCACCGGTTCAGGCTGGTGGTGGGGGTGTAATGATGTGGGGGGATATTTTCTTGGCACACTTTGGACCCTTAGTACCAATTGAACATGGTTTATACACCACGGCCTACCTGAGTATTGTTGCTGACCATGTCCATCCCTTTATGACTACAGTGTCCCCATCTTCTGATGGCTCCTTCCAGCAGGATAATGCACCATGTCACAAAGCTCCAATCATCTCACCACTGGACAATGAGGTCCCTGTACTCCAATGGCCTCCACACTCACCAGATCTCAATCCAATAGGGTACCTCATAGATATGGTGGAGCAGGAGATTGGCATCATGGATGCACAGCTGACAAATCTGCAGCCACTGAGTGATGCTATCATGTCACTATGGACCAAAATCTCTGAGGAACGTTTCCAACACCTTGTTGTATCTATGCCATGAAGAATGAAGGCGAAATGGGGTCCAACCCGGGACTAGCAAGGTGTACCTAATAAAGTGGCTGGAGAGTGTATATTAAAAGCACTTTCCATGTTTAGCTTCATAGTAGCCACCTCCAGTAATTGATACATGACAATTCTCTATTTCCAATTGTTGGGTGAAACATCTTTAGCCTCGTACACACGATCGGATTTTCCAACGGGAATTGTGTGATGTCAGGCTGTTGGCGGAAAATCCGACCGTTTGTTTGGATCCATCGGACAATTGTTGTCGGATTTTCCGCAGACAAATATTGGATGGCAGGCTTTAAAATCTTTCACGGAGAAATGTCTGTTGTCGGATTTTCCCGAGTGTGTGTACACAAGTCCGTCGGACAAAAGTCCAAAGTACAAACACGCATGCTCTGAAGCAAGGATGAGCCGGAAGCAGTCGGTCTTGTAAACTCGCGTTCGTAATGGAGAATTGACATTCGTGACGCGGCAAATTTTGAAATCTGGAAATGCAGCGCACAATTCTCTTCTTCTATAATGGGATAATAATGAAGCTGCTTTGCTGGTGATACTGATGGAGTTATTGCAAACGAATTTTCAAAGGCTTTTTTTTTCTAGTGATATCAAGAATAATATTATTATGTTTTTTTGTGTTTTTGGGAGGAAAGTTACCACAACACCATTATCCTCGTAGTTTTTAGGATCAAAGATACAACTATGTTGGTGTCTCTTGTCCATATTACATTGTATTTTTTTAAATGTAACTGCTGACTCCCAAACTGTCATTTGAAGTAAAACACAGAGCCAAGTATTATTCTACACAATTTATTTATTGTGCATTAAAAAAAGAAAACAAATAAAATTAGACATGCTATCTGCCAATAGAACTTAACCAAAAAAGTGCATTCTACGCATCCAAAAATATAGAAAATATAACAAATCAAATCATTATTATTCAACCAAAAAATAAAATAAAAGCCTCATGCATGTGTCCTGCTTCTTAATATAGGGGGGTCACCAATGCCAAGAGTTGGTGAAACCAGGGGTCCATCATTCCAAAAATCATCCGGATTATTCTCCTGGAGCTCCCGCAGCAAAGGCATATGACATAATTGGTCACCATTAATAAAGCAACCATTTTTTGGTCCAAGAAATCCTCCTCCTCCTGTTCCTGGACTGGACTTGGGTCAAAGCAATAACTCCAAGGCCAATAATAAATAACACGTTATCTCCTCCGGTTCCGCAACATGGCTGGTTGACGAACGACCGGTCAGAAACAAACTGAAAAGCGCAAAATGAAAAGCGCGAATCAACACTCACCAAACTTCTTCTAACACGAAATTAGCAGAAGGAGCCCAAAGGGTGGCGCTAAAGAGCTGAAAAACCACGCAGTACGTCAGCACATTCGTGTTTGTTGGCCGACGATTCCTTGACGTTTGTATGCAAGACAAAATCCAGGCACACGCATCGGACAAAAGTCTGAGGTTTTGTCTGCGGAAAATCCGATCGCGTGTACGAGGCTTTAGAATGTGAGGTTCAGGGTGGGGTCAATGCAATGTTAAGAGCAAAAAGCTTGAATGTACGTGTTGGATCTTTTGGTTGTGCTGCCGTTTTGTTTCACAGAGATTCGGCAGCCTCTCCAACCGCTCTGATAGCACCAAAGGACAACACCTAATTCGATTTGAACAGTGCCAATGCTTTGTATCATTCCAAAGATGGTTGCCACCTGCTTAATATGTGTTAAGAAAGTCACTTGTAGTCTTCAGCTTCATATGACAGGGTGACAACACAGGAGCACAATTGGCAAACAAGGATGGAGCGTTGTCATTAGTTAACAGATAGTTCCTGCACATGGACCTTTAGGATCAATAGGTGTTATTTATTGAAAGCTGAAGACTTTAAAATATTTCTAATCAATTTTAAAATACATTACTGTGTCAATATTTATATGAGATTTTAATGCTCTGCTTGGGTTTGCTTCCACTTCAGGCTACAGCTCTCTTCCCAGTTAAGGGTCCTGTCAATATTCCCCTTTGTAGTTATTCACGTTGCTTTTTTTCTGGTTACAAAGGAGCTTTTCTCTCTAATGACACGGAGAACAAAGTTAATTGGTTAATTGCTATGTTAATTAAAAGAATCCTAAAAAAAAAACATGGCCTGAGGCAGCTTGTTTGAATTCGGATGCCCCCACTGTCCCATATAGTTACATTGGTGGCATTTTATTGCATGAGGGAGGGGGGTCTTAGCACCTAAAGCTACATATGTACATTCAGGGGCATTCTGAAATTAGGAAACTATCACAACATTTTCTCCTAGAACTGTTGTACACTTATACCTTATGATTTATACCCTTTATGGTCAAACATTTGTGGACACCTGACCATCACAGCTTCCTATATGGCCAAAGCTGTATAGACCTCCCTCCAAATAATAATTTAGCTAAGGTGTTTCTAGTAAAAAAGTGCTGTTAATACTTCAGTATATAAAGACATTGTAGACAATTGTGCTCTTCCAAGCTTGTGCTAACATTTTAGGGATGATCTTTTCTATTTCGGCATTTTCTCTGTATGCAAAACAAGCTCCATAAAGACATGGTGTGACCAGTCTGGTGTGGAGAAAATAGGATATATTTAATATAACATGTTGTAATGCGTTCATGCAACATTTCTGTTTTTAATTGGAATGTATCTCATTTCAGACAGTGAGACTCGCTCTCTGTTTCCCTTTTGTTACGCCTTTGAACCTTGATCGTGTCCTGAAGAAGCCGCACGGCGAAACGCGTAGGTGCACAAGGGCTCACTGTACTGACTGTATTAGTTTTTATCTCTTTGAACATTGTGTTTGTGTAATGTTTCTTTTCAAATAAATTATATATTTTTTCACTTCTCCATTGTTTCCACGCCTAAAAAGTCAGATTTTTGGCTACTTGAGTAGTATCCTCCTCTTTGTCCAGTTTGTTTTGGAGGAACTCAAGTGTCCTGCACAGAGCTCTGACCTCAACCCTACTGAACAACTTTAGGATGGTTTGGAAGGCTAATTGCTTGCCAGGTCTTCTCATCCAACATCAGTACCTGACCTAACAACTGGGCAAAAATTCTTTCGGTTCCATAATATCCCTGTGTACAAAGCCAGCGCCATAAAAACATGATTTGACCGGTTTTGTGTGGAGGAACTCGAGCGTCCTGCACATAGCCCTCAACCTACTGAACACCTTTGGGATGTCCGTCTTCTCAACCAACTACTGACCTGCAAGTCAGGTCTGCTCAACCAACTACTCGATGGTTTGACCAGTCTGGTGTGGAGGATCTTGAGTGTCTTGCACAGATCCCCGACCTCAACCCTACTGAATACCTTTGGGATGAGTTGGAATGCCGATCAACAACCAGGTCTTCTCATCCAACATTAGTACCTAAACTCACAAATTCCTACAGATATCCTCTAATACTAAGGATGTAGTATTTTTATAAATTCTCTTTGCATTTATGTGATCTGGAAGTGAGCTTTAGTCAGCTTAGCTGTGAGCTGGCTAGCATTCTCTAAACATGGAGTGTATTATCTCCATGGTCTTCCCATTAGGGCTTTTGCATCTGTAACATTTGTCTTGTCCTAGACCTTAGGGCCTGATGATGTGGGAAGCTGCTAGGATCTTCCCTCCTGTGAGTAAAACTTGATGATACTGGCCACCATGGAGTGCTGTTTTAGACCTAGAGGTGGCAGATTGTGATTGTCCCACACATGAAGGTGGGAATGATCAACTGATTATGAAGGAACATGGGAAGCTTTCCATGCTGTCCTGACTCTGGGGTACCCCTAGAACAGCATTTCTCAACCTTTTCAACACAGTGGAGCCCTTAAAATAACTTTCTGGTCTCTGGGTGTCAGGAACCATGAAACAGACGGAGACAGAAAATGCAGTAAAAATCACACCAACGTAGTCAAAACATAGCCAGGGTTCGGTAGCCATATTGGGTAGTCCGAACAAGCCGGGAAATAAGGAAGCCAGAGATCAGCGTAGTCAGAGGCAGCAGACAGGATCAGGAACCAGAAGGAACGTCAGCCAGGGAAGTCTTCAAAAGGGACACAGCAGAGAGTCTCTAGATATGTTGACCAAGGCGAAGCCATTGAAGATATGAACCAGGCAGTTTAAATAGCCAGTAGGGGCTGGCTGTGGGCTTGACTGACGAGCAGGAGATGATCAACAGGTGAACCACTGTGGAACGATGAGTACTGGCAGTTAACCGACAGCTGAGCAACCTGAGCACAGAGAAGGAAGGGCTGAGACACAGAGAACCCCTGCTAAAAATGACTTGATCTACAACTCATGATATATTGGTGTGATGGTCAGTGGGAAGAGTGCTCCTTACACTTGTGGTCATTGGGAAAAATTACCCCCTTACAGATGGTTAAAAGATCAATGGTATCAGTGGGAACTTATCTAAAAGGCTGAAATTGCTCATTACTCAGGGAACCCCTAGCAACCTCTGGCGGGACCCTTGGGCTCCATGGAACCCTGGCTAAGAAACTCTGCTCTAGAACCTCAGATGTCTAGGAGCCACTTTAAAGTTTAAGGGTCCAGCCAGTATATCGCTGTGAGAGAGGGACTCAGAAGCTTAGAAAGATATGCAGAAGACCAATGACTGAGTTTTAAGAAAAATCTACAGGTATCCTGTACTTCCTCCAGCCGCCCTTCTATTTCTGCAAGCACTAGAAGAACTTTTCCCAACCTTTTTACGCATGGGGAACTCCAGAACTATTCATCAGGTCTTGGAGAACACCTGCTAAAACCAATTGATGGAGATCAATGGGAAAAAATGCCCCTTACATTTGTGGCCAGTAGGAAGAATGCCCCTTACATTGGTGTCCAGGAGGAAGAATGCTCCTTACATTGGTGGCCAGTAGGAAGAATGTTCCTGACATTGGTGGCCAGTAGGAAAAAATGCCCCTTACATTGGTGGCCAGGAGGAAGAATGCTCCTTACATTGGTGGCCAGTAGGAAGAATGTTCCTTACATTGGTGGCCAGTAGGAAGAATGCACCTTACATTGGTGTCCAGTAGGAAGAATGCCCCTTACATTGGTGTCCAGGAGGAAGAATGCTCCTTACATTGGTGGCCATTAGGAACAATGCTCCTGACATTGGTGGCCAGTAGGAAAAATGCCCCTTACATTGGTGTTCAGGAGGAAGAATGCTCCTTACATCGGTGGCCAGTAGGAAGAATGTTCCTGACATTGGTGGCCAGTAGGAAACATGCCCCTTACATTGGTGGCCAGAAGGAAGAATGCCCCTTACATTGGTAGCCACTAGCCAGTAGGAATAATGCCTGTATAGTGGTGGTCAGAATTCCATTTTTACAACCTAAAAATCATTGGTGTCATGCAGCTGTCTCTAAGTGGAACTGGCTCTGGATCTTTACAAGCACTGAATTGGAGGTCAATCAGCCACAGCTGAAGAGACCACTAGCAAATTTGGAGGAACCCTGGTTGAGAATGGCTGCACTAGAGCAATAAAATCTCTAAAAACCTAAAGCAAAGTGACTTGCACCCATTATGTTGATCATCCAGAGACCAAACTGCACCATGAGATGAATTTGCCTGGGACAGGTTTTTTCTATGTAGGTGAGTCTGGGACATTCGTAATGAAGCTATTGGGTGGCTGAATAGCCATTCGTCTTCAAACTTTTGCTAGGGTGGCTATCAATAGTGCTGCACTATGCCGGAAAGTTGACTGCACTAAAACCTGCATAGGGAACACTAGGAATTCACTAAATTCCAAAAGGTCATGAAGAGTACAAGGTCATTAAAATTCTGACTCAACCAAAAAGGCAATCCAACAAGTCAAACGAGGAATGTGGATGATCAAAATTAGGAGGGGTTTGATCCTGACATGACCAAATTAGGGCACATTGGTGCAGCCTGGGTCAGGGCATAATATGTCCCAGTTTTTAATTTATTAGATATGTAGATATGTCTGTGCTTCATTCTTTATTTTATCTACAATGACCATCTTGAGATGTTGGTGAGCAACCAGGATGCCCCGTAATCTGCTTATACATACAACAATCGGCTCATCCAGCTATTTTTAGCTGAATCAGGTGTATGTTTCAAGTCTAAAGGTCTCCAAATTGATGCTGGCCATTGGGGGGGAAAGTTGGTTGAACATTTTAGAAAAATTGTACCAGTTGCATCTGCCATCAACGATTATCTTCATCCACCACCTGACCTGCATTAAAGTAGAACTCTAAATGAATGACATTTACTTTGCTAAAGCACTGTGTATCATAAACAGTGCTCTTTTTAATGAATAATGCTTTCATCTAGTTTTCATAATTTTTTGCTGCTGATGTCCTTCAGACTCTTTCGGCAACTTCCTATCTACATGCACTGGCTCCAGCACCAGCTTCACATCATTGCTCTAGGCCAGGGGTCTCCAAACTTACTAAACAAAGGGCCAGTTTACTGTCCTTCAGACCACGGCCAGTGTGAGTAAACAATGCCTCATCCTTGGTTTCATGGGAGGAATGGTGCCCCATCATTGGTATCAGTGGGAGGAATAGTATCCCAACATAGGTATCAGTGGGAGAAATAGTGCCCCATTGTTGGTGTCATTGAGAGGGATAGTGCCTCATCCTTGGTTTCAGGGGAGGAATGGTGCCCCATCATTGGTATCAGTGGGAGGAATAGTATCCCAACATAGGTATCAGTGGGAGAAATAGTGCCCCATTGTTGGTGTCATTAGGAGGAATAATGCCCCATCACTGGTGTCAGTGGGAGGAATAGTGTCCCATCATTGATATTAGTGGGAGAAATAGAACCCTATCATTGGTGTCAATGGGAGAAATAGTACCCCATCATTGGTGTCAGTGGGGGGGAATAGTGCCCCATCATTGGTGTCAGTGGAAGGAATAGTGCCCCATCATTGGTGTCAATGGGAGAAATAGTGCCCCAATGTTGGTGTCATTGAGAGGGATAGTGTCCCATCATTGGTATCAGTGGAAGGAATAGCGTCCCATTATTGGTATTAGTGGGAGGAATAGTGCCCCATCATTGGTATCAGTGAAAGGAATAGTATCCCATTATTGGTATCAGTGAGAGGAATATTGCCCCATCATTGGTGTCAATGGGAGAAATAGTGCCCCATTGTTGGTGTCATTGAGAGGAATAGCGCCCCATCATTGGTATCAGTGGGAGGAATTGTTGCCCATTATTGGTGTCAATGGGAGGAATAGTGCCCCATTATGGGTATTAGTGGGAGGAATAGTGCCCCATCATTGGTGTCAATAGAGGAAATAGTGCCCCATTGTTGGTGTCATTGGGACGGATAGTGTCCCATCATTGGTATTAGTTGGAGGAATAGTGTCCCCTTATTGGTGTCAGAGGGAGGAATAGTGCCCCATCGTTGGTATCAGTCGGAGGAATAGTGTCCAGTCATTGGTATTGGTGGAAGGAATAGCGCCCCATTATTGGTATTAGTGGGAGAAATAGTGCCCCATCATTGGTGTCAATGGGAGAAATAGTGCCCCATTGTTGGTGTAATTAGGAGGAATACTGCCCCATCACTGGTGTAAGTGGGGGGAATAGTGTCCCATCATTGATATTAGTGGGAGAAATAGAACCCTAACATTTGTGTCAGTTGGAGAAATAGTACCCCATCATTGGTGTCAGTGGGGGGAATAGTGCCCCATCATTGGTGTCAGTGGAAGAAATAGTGACCCATTGTTGGTGTCAATGAGAGCGATAGTGTCCCATCATTGATATCAGTGGGAGGAATACTGCCCCATCTTTGGTGTCAGTGGGAAGAATAGTGGCCCATCATTGGTATCAGTGGGAGGAATAGTGTCCCATTATTGGTATCAGTAGGAGGGATAGTGCCCCATCATTGGTGTCAGTGGGAGGAATAATGTCCCATCATTGATGTCAATGGGAGGAATAGTGCCCCATCATTGGTGTCAATAGAGGAAATAGTGCCCCATTGTTGGTGTCATTGGGACGGATAGTGTCCCATCATTGGTATTAGTTGGAGGAATAGTGTCCCCTTATTGGTGTCAGAGGGAGGAATAGTGCCCCATCGTTGGTATCAGTCGGAGGAATAGTGTCCAGTCATTGGTATTGGTGGAAGGAATAGCGCCCCATCATTGGTGTGAGTGGGAGGAATAGCGCCCCACCCATCATTGGAGCACAGGTGTGTCAGGAGGAGGGTGTCTCTCTGGAGCTGCTGCAGATCCGTGTGAGAGGGGACTGGTGAGGAAATCTATCCCAGCTCTCCTGGCACCTTTCTGGGGAAGCCATGGAGGCCAGCAGGGCCTCTCCTGCTGGAAGCTCACAGCCATCTCCTGGGCCGTCAGGTGACATACCTGCCCCTGTACAAGCTGATCTCTCTACCCCTGGTAGGGATGAAGGTTCCGAAGCCATTCGGGAGCGAGTGGTGGCCGGGATTAAGGTCCTAAATAGGGAGAGGGATAAGCTTTACAAGCTACGAGCGGAGCTGAAGCGTCTGCGAAGGCAGCGGGAGGGCTTACACAGCCAGAAGCGTGGATCCATGGATCCGGAGATCCAGTTGGCCAAAGTCCGTGTGGACCATCAGGAGACCATTGTGGCCATGATGGAAGGCAGAGATGGGCCATTTAAGGAGAAGTTTGGAAATGACAGGAGGTTTGGAAGAATGACAAAGATGGAGGTGGAGGAGGAGACCCCCAGTTCTGACCCCCTGCCCCCTCAGGGAGAGGTAAGCAGCCCCATGCCTTCCCAGGACTCAGGAGGCATGCTCAGGGCCATCCAGGTAATGGAGTCTCCTATGCGGAGGAATCAGTTAATGTTTAATGAAGAGGACATTACTGATGATGTACCTGATAAGGTAAAGACTGCCAAGTCCCATGTTGTGGATAAGACTGTTTTTGTGCCTTTCAACACTGACAATGTGCCTAATGACAATCAGGCTGCTGATCCTGTGTGCAGCAATGTTGTGCTTGCTGATGCTGCAATGCAGCAAGAGTTACTTTTAAAAAATGTCATTTCTGTAGAAGAACCACAGGTGTCAGCAGAGCCCATTAACCCTTCTTTAGGTGAGTCCAAAGCTGTTTGCCCCACTGCTGCTGAGGACTCTACAGCGCAGCATCAGGAGACAGCTGGTATTGCAGCAGAAACTGTGACCTTTCCTGATGGGAAATTGAATATTGCTGTGACTGATAACAATCACCCCAGTATCAGTGTGATGGACAATCGTCCTGCTATGGATTTTGCCAGTTCAGTTCAGACAGTTGATAATGATGTACAGACTAATGTGACTTCAGTGTGGGGCCTTGGCCCTGATAAACCTACCTTTGCTCAGGTGGTACGCTCTGCTCCTGGTAGCTCTGCCCCCAAGCGGGGTTTTCCCCTACAGGCTACCACTTTGAGCACCCCAGGATCTGGTCTTGGGTCTCTGGCTTCTGCTGGGGGTCCCAGACGTAATGTTGTTATTCTGAAATGGGAAGGTGGTGCGATCCCTCCAGCACGGCGTGCAGTGGTGGATTTGATTTTAGAGATGGGTTTTGGAGCAAATGATCTGTATGCCTTTATACATGTAGCTGGGACACGGGATTATACAGTTAGCTTCACCAGGCCAGAGGGTCTTGACCTGTTCTGGGAGAGATATGAGGCTCGGTGCAGGTCAAGACCTGAATGGGAAGGTCTGGCCCCAGTTGCAGTTTCTCAGAGGTCTACAGTAAAAAAAATCACAATTATCCTCACTAATGAGAGTGTCCCTGCCCGGGATCTAGAGGTTTGGTTAAGGAACTATGGGGAGGTTTTGACCAAGCCCAATAAAATCCTTGATGAGCGTAACATCTGGACTGGGGGTTGGTCAGTTACAGTCAGGTTGGCCAGGGATGGGAATGTTGTCCGTCACCTGCCCTCCTCAGCTTTTATAGGGAGGGATAGGATGACTGTTTTTTACCCTGGTCAGCCGAAGCTGTGTCACCGCTGTGGAGAAAAGGGGCATTTGAGTTCCTCCTGTTCAGCCTTGATATGTTCAGTGTGTCGGGGTCAGGGTCATATGGCTAAGGACTGCACCGAAATGATCAGGTGCAACCTGTGCCTGCGCCTTGGCCACCCCTACAGCAGATGTCCTGAAGCCTGGCACAATATGGAGAAGGAGGTAATTGATGACATGTCAAGGCTGGACAGGATGGAGGGTGAGGCCCCTGGTGTACCATCCTCCTCTGCGGTGACCGACTCCCCTGGTCCTGCTCAGGATCCCTCTCCAGTTCCTGTGGCCACCCCTCATGTGTCTGTAAGTATTCCTTCTGTATCTGTATCTGTGTCCCCCCAGCCTACTGTACCCTCTCCTCTTGTGTCAGAACCTTCCAAGTCTGTGCCCCCTGAGTCAGTTACCCCCCAGGAGTCTACCCCTCCTAAGTCTGGTTCAAAGGGAGCACCCCCCCCACCAGCAGTGGTAGTGGGTACTAAAAAGGTTGCTTCTTCCTCTGTAAAGAAGTCTTCTGTAAAGACTTCACAGAAAAAAGTAAGAGATGAGGGCATCTCTGAAGCTGACCTGCAGTACCTGGAGGAGAGAAGGAAGGTTGGGAAGCGGAAGAAGCAGGTGGTGAGGACGGAACAGGCTCCAGTGCCTGTCTCCAACCGTTATAGGTCCTCTAATTGGGATATCTCTTCATCTGGAGCTTCTTCAGAGCGAAGTTCTGATTCCGAAATGGAGTTTGAGGCGGCCTCAAGAAAGAGAGAGGCTTCTGGTGATGAGCAGCAGAGGGGAGCTAAGAAGCAAACCACCCAATAACCCAAATGGCGGTTCCCCCTCCGTTAAAAGTGGTGACAATAAATGTCGCCAGCATTAAGTCAGTAAGAGCTCGTTCTATGGCCTTCTTTTTGTTCAGCCAATTAGATGCTGAAATTTTATTTTTGCAAGAGACTAGGCTCACCTCCTTGGCAGATATTCATATGGCCAAGAGAGAGTGGAGGTATGGTCCATCTTACTGGTCTCTTGCGGCCGAGCCTTACGGCGGTGTGGCGGTGTTGTTTAAAACCGGCATGGTAACTGTCCGGCGGGTTATTGAGGTGGAGATTGGGAGATGTATGGTCTTAGACGTCCTTGTGGGAGGGCAGGACCTGCGCCTAATTAATGTTTATGGACCGCACACAAAGTGGGACAGGAAATGCCTTTTTACAAGGATCAAGCCATTTCTTTTTACATCCCGGCAAGTGGTCTTTGGAGGTGACTTTAATACAGTAACTAGGCCCAAGGACAGGAAGGACTTCAAGGACAGGCTGGGATATGATAGCGTTTTTTTAAATAGTATGGTTAGGGATGCTGGTCTTGTGGATGTGCACATTAAGCACCTCCCGGATGACACTGGGTTCACCTTTCATCGAGGTAATAGTCAGAGTAGAATAGATAGGTTTTTTTTGAAGGAGACCTCTGCTTTCTCGCCCCCAGTGGTGCAGGCAGTAGAGTTCTCTGATCACTGTATGCTATCTGTGGTCCTGAATGCTTCAGACGCCCCTCAGAGGGGTAAGGGCATCTGGAGACTGAATTCGACTCTACTCAAGGAAGAACATGTTAGACAATCCTTTGAGGAATTCTTTCAGGCACAGGTGACCATCCTGGACTTTTGTAGCAGCAAGGCTGAGTGGTGGGAGCTGACCAAAAAGAGGATTGCTGGATTCTTCAGGGGCCTCGCCAATAGAAAGCAGTTTAATAAATACATGACCTACCAACGTTTACGGAGGAAGCTGGATATTCTTGTCTCGAGAGGAGGAGATCCTGGGGCAATCTCCGAAGTGAAACTCCTTCTCAGGAAGTGTCAATATGACCGGCATGCCTCTTTGGTTCTGGAGAGGGACTATGGGAAGTACCACTCGCCTGACCCTTACCAGAACTGCAAACAAGGTGTAGCTGTTAAAACGGTCGTTGGCCTTAAGGACAATACAGGTTCCTTGACAAAGTCCAGGTCAGGGATTCTGGAGGTCGTGAGGTCCTTTTATGCTGACCTTCTTGGGAGGAAAGAGCTTGACCGTGACAAGATGGAAAGCTTTTTGGACTCTACTCCAGGTCTAAATGATGAAGATGTCCCATTGATGAATTTGACAGAGGAGATCACAGTTGAAGAGGTGATAAGGGCAATTGAACAGCTTGCCATCAAAAAGTCACCTGGACCGGATGGCTTGACGGCTGAGTTTTACAAAGCTTTTAAGTCTATTCTGGCCCCACATTTGGTAGAGGTTTTTAACAGTTGCCTTGCTGAGGGGGTACTTCCCTCTTCCATGAGGCACTCAGCTGTGATTCTTCTTTCAAAGGGTAAAGATCCTTCGATGGTTGAGAATTGGCGCCCCATCAGCCTTCTTAATGTCGATAGAAAGATACTGGCAAAGATCATTTTCTGGCGCCTATCGTCAGTAGCAGAGTCTTTGCTTTCTCGCCATCAGCACTGTTCGGTCCAGGGTAGGTGCACCTTCACAGCAGTTTTAGCTGTCCGGGAGGCCTTGGAGCGGTGCAGGGCTGCAGGCTGGGGAAAGTATTTGCTGACATTGGATCAGGCAAAGGCTTTTGATCGTGTTAACCATGAGTACCTGTGGTTGCTCCTTAGTAAGTACGGTCTGCCGGGTGGTTTTGTCGATTGGTTAAAAGTCTTGTATGAGGGGGCAGAGAGCTTTCCTCTTGTTAATGGTTGGGTTGGGCAGTCCTTTGAGGTTGGCTCCGGGGTGCGCCAGGGTTGTCCCCTGAGTCCCCTGCTCTATGTGTTTGCAATCGACCCCTTCATCAGGAGGCTAGAGAGCGGCATGTTGTGTGGGGTGCCAGTGGGGCTTCCGGGTGAGCCGCCTTTGAGGGTTGTTGCCTATGCGGACGATGTGTCGGTGATTGTCACTGGGGCGGATGAAGCAGAGGAGGTGGTCTCTCTGACATCACGGTATTCTGAAGCATCAGGCTCCAAGATCAATCAGGAAAAGAGTGAAGTTTTCTGGATGGGAAAGGAAGGTGAGGGGTTTGATCTCCCGGACACCTTTCCAGTGCCCCAGGAAAGAATTAAGATTTTAGGCATTGAATTTGGACCTGGCGATTATGGCCTCAAAAACTGGGAAGGCAGACTGGAAATTGCCAATACTAAGGTGGTCAGCTGGAAGAGATGGAAGTTATCTATGAGGGAAAGGGTTGATCTGATTAAGACTTACCTGATTCCGATCTTCTTGTATGTCAGCTTTGTCTGCATCTTGCCAGTGTCTCTCTATGCTAGGGTCAGTAGTGTGTTCTTCCAGATGTTGTGGGGGAACAGACTGAACCCCATCAAGAGGAATGTCACCTATCTATCCAGGAGGGAGGGTGGCTTAGGTATGGTCAACCCAGTTCTTTTCTTTTCACTGCTTTTTCTCAAGTTTAATATTGGTAATATGCTTGCAGTGGAACCTCCTGGATGGGCAGGCATATTTAGATCTTGGTTTAGGCCTTTTCTACGACTTTGGGAAGAAGGTGGCCAAGTGAAGAATCTCAGGGGTCATCGTGGTCAGCTACCAGCCTATGTCGCTCCGTGCCTGAAGTTACTACGGCAGTGGCGATTGTCGGCTGAAGATCTCAGATCGGTTCCGAGGAAAGTCCTTATGAGTCGAGTCTTGAGCGAAGTCTTTCATGACCCACTGGCCTTAAGGGATTGCCCAGGCCCAGTTTTGAGGGCAGGCTTAAGACTTATTAATTTGGACAGAGTACCCCCTAAATTCAGGGATCTGGCCTGGTTGTGCTTCCATGGGAGACTCTATGTTAGGGGCAATTTGAAATTCCGCAGTGGGGTGGATCGTAGCTGTCCTCGGGAGGAGTGTGCAGGTGAGGAGGAGACTATGGACCATTTTCTGCTTCATTGCCCTTTTAACATAGAGGTGTACAAACAGGTGGGACGGGCCCTCGGTGTCCCTTTCCTCTCCAGGCTGGGTTATGCTGAGTGGGTGTATGGAGCATTCAATACTGGTGGGGTTTTTTGTTTAGATACACTTTTTCTAGTTAGCCTAGTAGTCCGTTATTTCACTTGGAACGCACGGTGTCAGGTCTGCATTCGGCGTAAAATCCTTCCTGTTCAGGTGGTGGTGTATGACATTTTGCATGAGGTGGAGAAGATTCGGGTACTTGAGAGAGACAAGCGGAGTCAGGGGGCTTGGTTGAAGGCGTGGAGGGGTTTCAAGCCTCCCTGACTGCCAGGAGTCTCTTTCCCGGGTGTGGCTGTCTGTCTCTTATCACCCTAGATAAATTTTTTTTTGGATTAATTTTTGATAAATGGCTGCGTACATAGGTGATGGGTTGTGCCTCTTAGGCCCTCTCTGCTGCTTTATGTAAATAATTTTGGTAGTGGATTATGTATATATTGTATATATTCTGAACATGGATGTGTATTCCTTGGATTTCTGTTGAAGTTTTGTACTATGGTTTTGTTTTTTACTTTTGTATAAAATTGGTTGCTTGATTCTTTTAATAAAAGATCAATAGTGCTCCATCATTGGTGTCAGTGGGAGATATAGTGCTCCATCATTGGTGTCAGTGGGAGGAATAGTGCCCCACCCATCATTGGATCACAGGTGTGTCAGGAGGAGGCTGTCTCTCTGGAGCTGCTGCAGATCCGTGTGAGAGGGGACTGGTGAGGAAATCTATCCCAGCTCTCCTGGCTCCTTTCTGGGGAAGCCATGGAGGCCAGCAGGGCCTCTCCTGCTGGAAGCTCCCAGCCATCTCCTGGGCCATCAGGTGACATGCCTTCCTCTGTACAAACCATGGCTTGTGATCTTTCTGCCCCTGGTAAGGATGAAGGCTCAGAGGCAATTCAGGAGCGAGTGGTGGCCGGGATTAAAGCCCTGAATAGAGAAAGAGACAAGCTCTATAAACTCAGAGCGGAGCTGAAGCGCCTGAGAAGGCAGCGTGAGGGCTTGCATAGCCAGAAACGTGGGTCCATGGATCCGGAGATCCAACTGGCCAAGGTTCGGGTTGAACATCAGGAGACCATTGTGTCCATCATGGAAGGCAGAGATGGGCCATTTAAGGAAAAGTTTTACAATGAAAAAAGGTTTGCGAGGATGACAAAGATGGAGGTGGAGGAGGAGACCCCCAGTTCTGACCCCCTGCCCCCTCAGGTAGAGGTAAGCAGCCCCATGCCTTCCCAGGACTCAGGAGGCATGCTCAGGGCCATCCAGGTAATGGAGTCTCCTGTGCGGGGGGATCAGCTGGCGTTTGGTGATGAGGACATAACTGATAATGTGCCTGATAATGACAAGCCCCAAGCAGGGGATGAATCTGTTTTTGTGTCATCTAACACCATGATCAATGTAGAAAGTGTGCCCAGTGACAATCAATTTTCTAATGCTATGTGTAGCAATGTTTTACCTTCTAATGCTGCAGCGCAGCAAGAGCTGCATTTAAAAAATGACATTTCTGAAAAGGAACTACCGGTGTCAGCAGAGCCCATTAACTCTCCTTTGGCTGAGTCTAAAGATGTTTGCCCCACAGCTGCTGGAGACTCTACAGCGCAGCATCAGGAGACAGCTGGTATTGCAGCAACTGTGACTATTCCTGATGGGAAATTGAACGTGTGTGTGACTGATAGCAATTGTACAAGTGTGATGGACAATCGTCCCAGCTCAGTCCAAGCAAATAATAATAATGTACAGACTACTGTGACTTCAGTGTGGGGCCTTGGCCCTGATAAACCCACGTTTGCTCAGGTGGTACGCTCTGCTCCTGGTGGCTCCGCCCCCAAGCGGGGTTTCCCCCTGCAGCCTACCACTTTGGGCACCCCGGGATCTGGTCTTGGGTCTCTGGCTTCTGCTGGGGGTCCGAGAAGAAATGTGGTAATTCTCAAATGGGAAGGTGGTGCGATCCCTCCAGCACGGCGTGCAGTGGTGGATTTGATTTTGGAGATGGGTTTTGGGGAAAATGACCTGTATGCCTTTATACATGTAGCTGGGACACGGGATTATACCATTAGTTTCACCAGGCCAGAGGGTCTTGACCTGTTCTGGGAGCGATATGAGGCTCGGTGCAGGTCAAGACCTGAATGGGAAGGTCTGGCCCCAGTTGCGGTTTCGCAAAGGTCAACGGTGAAAAAGATAACCATCATACTCACCAATGAGAGTGTTCCTGCTCGGGACCTAGAGGTCTGGTTAAGGAACTATGGTGAGGTTTTGACTAAGCCCAGCAAAATCCTTGATGAACGTAACATCTGGACTGGGGGTTGGTCGGTTACAGTCAGGTTGGCCAGGGATGGGAATGTTGTCCGTCACCTGCCCTCCTCAGCTTTTATAGGGAGGGATAGGATGACTATTTTCTACCCTGGTCAGCCGAAGCTGTGTCACCGCTGTGGAGAAAAGGGGCATTTGAGCTCTTCCTGTTCAGCCTTGATATGTTCAGTGTGTCGGGGTCAGGGTCATATGGCCAAGGACTGCACCGAGATGATCAGGTGCAACCTGTGCCTGCGCCTTGGCCACCCCTACAGCAGATGTCCTGAAGCCTGGCACAATATGGAGAAGGAGGTACTAGATGACTTGTCAAGGCTGGACAGGATGGAGGGTGATGCCCCTGGTGTACCATCCTCCTCTGCGGTGACTGACTCCCCTGGTCCTGCTCAGGATCCCTCTCCAGTTCCTGTGGCCACCCCTCCTGTGTCTGTAAGTATTCCTTCTGTATCTGTCTCTGTGTCCCCCCAGCCTACTGTATCCCCTCCTCTTGTGTCAGAACCTTCCAAGTCTGTGCCCCCCGAGTCAGTTACCCCCCAGGAGTCTACCCCTCTTAAGTCAGATTCAAAGGGAGTAACCCCCCCACCAGGAGTGGTAGTGGGTTTTAAAAAGGTCGCTTCTGCCTCTCTAAAGGAGTCTTCTGTAAAGACTTCAAAGAAAAAAACAGGAGATAAGGGCATCTCTGAAGCTGACCTGCAGTACCTGGAGGAGAGAAGGAAGGTTGGGAAGCGGAAGAAGCAGGTGGTGAGGACGGAACAGGCTCCAGTGCCTGTCTCCAACCGTTATAGGTCCTCTAAGTGGGAGATTTCCTCATCTGGAGCTTCTTCGGAGCGAAGTTCTGATTCTGAGATGGAGTTTGAGGCGGCCTCAAGAAAGAGAGAGGCTTCTGGTGATGAGCAGCAGAGGGGAGCTAAGAAGCAATCCACCCAATAACCCAAATGGCGGTTCCCCCTCCGTTAAAAGTGGTGACAATAAATGTCGCCAGCATTAAGTCAGTAAGAGCTCGTTCTATGGCCTTCTTTTTGTTCAGCCAATTAGATGCTGAAATTTTATTTTTGCAAGAGACTAGGCTCACCTCCTTGGCAGATATTCATATGGCCAAGAGAGAGTGGAGGTATGGTCCATCTTACTGGTCTCTTGCGGCCGAGCCTTACGGCGGTGTGGCGGTGTTGTTTAAAACCGGCATGGTAACTATCCGGCGGGTTATTGAGGTGGAGATTGGGAGATGTATGGTCTTAGACGTCCTTGTGGGAGGGCAGGACCTGCGCCTAATTAATGTCTATGGGCCGCACACAAAGTGGGACAGGAAATGCCTTTTTACAAGGATCAAGCCATTTCTTTTTACATCCCGGCAAGTGGTCTTTGGAGGTGACTTTAATACAGTAACTAGGCCCAAGGACAGGAAGGACTTCAAGGACAGGCTGGGATATGATAGCGTTTTTTTAAATAGTATGGTTAGGGATGCTGGTCTTGTGGATGTGCACATTAAGCACCTCCCGGATGACACTGGGTTCACCTTTCATCGAGGTAATAGTCAGAGTAGAATAGATAGGTTTTTTTTGAAGGAGACCTCTGCTTTCTCACCCCCAGTGGTGCAGGCAGTGGAGTTCTCTGATCACTGTATGCTATCTGTGGTCCTGAATGCTTCAGACGCCCCTCAGAGGGGTAAGGGCATCTGGAGATTGAATTCGACTCTACTCAAGGAAGAACATGTTAGACAATCCTTTGAGGAATTCTTTCAGGCACAGGTGACCATCCTGGACTTTTGTAGCAGCAAGGCTGAGTGGTGGGAGCTGACCAAAAAGAGGATCGCTGGATTCTTCAGGGGCCTAGCCAATAGAAAACAGTTTAATAAATACATGACCTACCAACGTTTACGGAGGAAGCTGGATATTCTTGTCTCGAGAGGTGGAGATCCTGGGGAAATCTCCGAAGTGAAACTCCTTCTCAGGAAGTGTCAATATGACCGGCATGCCTCTTTGGTTCTGGAGAGGGACTATGGGAAGTACCACTCGCCTGACCCTTACCAGAACTGCAAACAAGGTGTAGCTGTTAAAACGGTCGTTGGCCTTAAAGACAGTACAGGTTCCTTGACAAAGTCCAGGTCAGGGATTCTGGAGGTCGTGAGGTCCTTTTATGCTGACCTTCTTGGGAGGAAAGAGCTTGACCGTGACAAGATGGAAGGCTTTTTGGACTCTACTCCAGGTCTAAATGATGAAGATGTCCCATTGATGAATTTGACAGAGGAGATCACAGTTGAAGAGGTGATGAGGGCAATTGAACAACTTGCCATCAAAAAGTCACCTGGACCGGATGGCTTGACGGCTGAGTTTTACAAAGCCTTTAAGTCTATTCTGGCCCCACATTTGGTAGAGGTTTTTAACAGTTGCCTTGCTGAGGGGGTACTTCCCTCTTCCATGAGGCACTCGGCTGTGATTCTTCTTTCAAAGGGTAAAGATCCTTCGATGATTGAGAATTGGCGCCCCATCAGCCTTCTTAATGTCGATAGAAAGATACTGCCAAAGATATTTTTCTGGCGCCTATCGTCAGTAGCAGAGTCTTTGCTTTCTCGCCATCAGCACTGTTCGGTCCAGGGTAGGTGCACCTTCACAGCAGTTTTAGCTGTCCGGGAGGCCTTGGAGCGATGCAGGGCTGCAGGCTGGGGAAAGTATTTGCTGACATTAGATCAGGCAAAGGCTTTTGATCGTGTCAACCATGAGTACCTGTGGTTGCTCCTTAGTAAGTACGGTCTGCCGGGTGGTTTTGTCGATTGGTTAAAAGTCTTGTATAAGGGGGCAGAAAGCTTTCCTCTTGTTAATGGTTGGGTTGGGCAGTCCTTTAAAGTTGGCTCCGGGGTGCGCCAGGGTTGTCCCCTGAGTCCCCTGCTCTATGTGTTTGCAATCGACCCCTTCATCAGGAGGCTAGAGAGCGGCATGTTGTGTGGGGTACCAGTGGGTCTCCCGGGTGAGCCGCCTTTGAGGGTTGTTGCCTATGCGGACGATGTGTCAGTGATTGTCACCGGGGCGGATGAAGCAGAGGAGGTGGTCTCTCTGACATCACGGTATTCTGAAGCATCAGGCTCCAAGATCAATCAGGAAAAGAGTGAAGTCTTCTGGATGGGAAAGGAAGGTGAGGGTTTTGATCTCCCGGACACCTTTCCAGTGCCCCAGGAAAGAATTAAGATTCTAGGCATTGAATTTGGACCCGGCGATTATGGCCTCAAAAACTGGGAAGGCAGACTGGAAATTGCCAATACTAAGGTGGTCAGCTGGAAGAAATGGAAGTTATCTATGAGGGAAAGGGTTGATCTGATTAAGACTTACCTGATTCCGATCTTTTTGTATGTCAGCTTTGTCTGCATCTTGCCAGTGTCTCTCTATGCTAGGGTCAGTAATGTGTTCTTCCAGATGTTGTGGGGGAACAGGCTGAACCCCATCAAGAGGAATGTCACCTATCTATCCAGGAGGGAGGGTGGCTTAGGTATGGTCAACCCAGTTCTTTTCTTTTCACTGCTTTTTCTCAAGTTTAATATTGGTAATATGCTTGCAGTGGAACCTCCTGGATGGGCAGGCATTTTTAGATCTTGGTTTAGGCCTTTTCTGCGACTTTGGGAAGAAGGTGGCCAAGTGAAGAATCTCAGGGGTCATCGTGGTCAGCTACCAGCCTATGTCGCTCCGTGCCTGAAGTTATTACGGCAGTGGCGATTGTCGGCTGAAGATCTCAGATCGGTTCCGAGGAAAGTCCTTATGAGTCGAGTCTTGAGCGAAGTCTTTCATGACCCACTGGCCTTAAGGGATTGCCCAGGCCCAGTTTTGAGGGCAGGGTTAAGACTTATTAATTTGGACAGAGTACCTCCTAAATTCAGGGATCTGGCCTGGATGTGCTTCCATGGGAGGCTCTATGTTAGGGGCAATTTGAAATTCCGCAGTGGGGTGGATCGTAGCTGTCCTCGGGAGGAGTGTGCAGGTGAGGAGGAGACTATGGACCATTTTCTGCTTCATTGCCCTTTTAACATAGAGGTGTACAAACAGGTGGGGCGGGCCCTCGGTGTTCCTTTCCTCTCCAGGCTGGGTTATGCTGAGTGGGTGTATGGAGCATTCAATACTGGTGGGGTTTTTTGTTTAGATACACTTTTTCTAGTTAGCCTAGTAGTCCGTTATTTCACTTGGAACGCACGGTGTCAGGTCAGCATTCGGCGTAAAATCCTTCCTGTTCAGGTGGTGGTGTATGACATTCTGCATGAGGTGGAGAAGATTCGGGTACTTGAGAGAGACAAGCGGAGTCAGGGGGCTTGGTTGAAGGCGTGGAGGGGTTTCAAGCCTCCCTGACTGCCAGGAGTCTCTTTCCCGGGTGTGGCTGTCTGTCTCTTATCACCCTAGATTATTATTTTTTGGATTAATTTTTGATAAATGGCTGCGTACATAGGTGATGGGTTGTGCCTCTTAGGCCCTCTCTGCTGCTTTATGTAAATAGTTTTGGTAACGGATTATGTATATATTGTATATATTCTGAACATGGATGTGTATTCCTTGGATTTCTGTTGAAGTTTTGTACTATGGTTTTGTTTTTTACTTTTGTATAAAATTGGTTGCTTGATTCTTTTAATAAAAGATCAATAGTGCCCCATTATCGGTATTAGTGGGAGGAATAGTGCTCCATCATTGATGTCAATGGGAGAAATAGTGCCCCATTGTTGGTGTCATTGGGAGGGATAGTGCCCCATCATTGATGTTAGTGGGAGAAATAGAACCCTATCATTGGTGTCAATGGGAGAAATAGTACCCAATCATTGGTGTCAGTGGGGGGGAATAGTGCCCCATCTTTGTTGTCAGTGGGAAGAATCATGCCCTGTTGTTAGAGTCAGTGAGTGGGATGGTTCCCCAATGGGTGGATAAAGGCAAGAAAAGGGCCACATCTGGCCCCTGGGCCACAGTTTGTAGACCACTGCTTTAGGCCATGCTTTCCCAATGCATGCTAACATAGCTGTTTGTAGTCTCCACCAGAGGACCATGTGAAAGGTGACAACACAGGAGTGCGGTGGTGACTCTATAACAGGAAGTGCCTGAGAAAAGACCTCCATGATGGCATCACAAGGTGTCAGTGTAATAAATTCAGATTTAAAAAACAAAACAAAAACAAAAACTGAACACCACTTCTAAAAGTAAATGTAAATCAATCACTAAAATCTTTACCATGTTATTGTAATTTCAACAGTTATTTTCATTTTTTTTTAATCTGTAGCTTTCATTAAAAAAAATCACTGGTGATCCTGCCATAGAGGTCCTTTTTTGGGCTCTTCTTTCAATAGAGAGGGGTCCATGTCTCCCAATTGTGCTCCTGAGATGTCACCCTGTCACAGTGGCCCAGCTGGTATCAGGGTGCAGCATGGTGTGTCGGCGAGCAGAGAACACATGGAGGAGGCGGATGAGAACAATGTATTAGAAAAGTCCCAACAATGCACAATCAGGCCCAGTGGGTTGGCACAGCCGCCCGGAGCCACTTACAAAACTGTAAGTGTATCTTAAACTGATGCTTCTGCAGCGAGGAGTGGGAATGCGGCCTGGCCGATCACACCCAGCTGAAGGGTTACCTAGAACCGAGGAAGGGAGAAGTCCCTGCACTTTCCCTTGTCCTCCGGAACCTTTCCCTAACTTGCCCTGAGCCAGAACCTGTCCCTACACTAAACACTTGCAAAATATGTGCCAAACCCTGGGGGGGGGGGGGGGGGGGGGAATGTATTAAATAGACACTGCCCTGACCCAAGATGGCCGCTGAGGTCACGGATGCACCAGAGTCCAATCAGACAGCTGTTCCGCTGTTGACCACAGGAAGTAATAGAGGAACTGAGTTCCCCACGGCTCCCTTCCCCTTCTGCTTTCGTTGAGCTTCATTTTCAGTGGGGGGCAGGGCCGTCTTTAATGTTGATTGGACCCTGGGCAAAATTTTTCTTGGGGCCCCCCCATGCAATTTTGCTCTCCACCTACTCGGAGACATACAATAAATATCAGCTAGACTTAAAATCAGTTTACTGTATCAGATCAGGCAGTGATTGTGATTGGTTGCCAGAGGTTAAAACATATCATTACCACTTACTGACTGGTTGCTAGAGGTTACAGCACACATTACGGCTCACTTATTATTTGCTAGAGGTTACAGCACATGATTTCTGCTTGTTGATTGGTTGCTAAAGATTACTGCACGGTAATACTGCTCACTGATTGGTTGTTAGAGGTTACAGCACATCATTTCTTCACTTCCTTTATTTACATATGAATGCAGCTGGCCTCAGATATTTACATATGAATGCTCCCGTTATTTACATATGCATGACAGTTATTTACATGTAAACACAGGGTCTGCAGGTGAGTCATCTGTATACAATAGGGCAGAACTGGGCAGCATTAGTAGCAGCACTTCACACTGAGATATCAGGACACAGCACAGGACTAAAACTTCAAGGGACAAGGGAATTTAAACTGGTATAGTTGGCAAGTATGAAGCAGCTGCCTTGGGCCCCACAACAATGATGGGGCCCAGGGCAGCTGCCCCTTTTGCCCTTCCTTAAAGACGGCCCTTGTGGGGGGAGCACAACATGCGCCTGCAACCATCATTGGAGTGCATGAAGATAGGAAGGGGCTGCAAAGAGAAAACATTGAGAACCAAAGGGTCAGAAAAAAAAAGGTTGAAACCTTCCGTTATGGTTTACATCTGCTTATATGAGATTTTAGTGGTTGGGTCTAAATCTACTTTAGGCTGGGTTCACACCATCACCACATCCGTCGCACAGCAGGGGTCCGATGCGCGCTGGTTCACCGTTTCAGGTCCGGGTTCAGCCCGCATTTTGGGCTGATTTCGGATCCTGAAACGGACCAAAAAAGGCACCCGTTTTCTGTGGAGATATGTGAACCGGCTCCATAGAGAGCCAGTCACATTCTCCTGCTATCCAAATTGTATATCGCATAGGTGTGAACCCAGCCTTAAAGATGAACTATACTCGCCTGCTCTTACTTCCACCAACATCTTCACCTGGTCTTCTTCTGGGTTTGAAATGATCTTGGTTGGCCAGGCCAGGATGATGTAACTCCCGCGTATGCGTATATACATTGATTTACCCTGGCACCGAGGATTGCCGAGAAGTCCTAAAAAGATCGGGTAAGAGGATGGCGGGTACGAAGGTTTTATTTGCAGAAGAGACATAATATAATATAGTATATGTTCCGCTTTATGTTCCACTAAGTATAGTTCCGCTTTAAACAAGAACACCATTTACGTAAACAGACTGGAGTGCCTAAGGTCACTTGGATCACGGCTGCAGGTCCCCCTGATATCTAGGAGGACTTCCAATGCATATCAGCTGATGGGACATCCAAAAGTTGAAAGGCTGCTGGTGAATGGGGGGAGATGGGACTTGCAGGAGATCAGAGCGGGTTTAGGTGGCCTCTCTGTTGCGCTCGCCTTTCAGAATGGGATTCTCAGGAGAAAGGGATTAAAGCAGCTAAACCTAATCAGCTCTATTGGAGGCAAATACCCTTCTCTGTTCCTCCAACCTCATCCAAAGAGATCATCACCCCCCTCCCGGATCACAGCAGGGGTTAAGGATCACCTAAGCAAATTAACTTCATCCAATTAGAAGAATCCAAAAAAATCCCGATCTTCAGTTGGGGATGACTGAATGCAAAAAAAACAAAAAAAAAAACCACACAGAACGTTGTTCACTTTTATTTGCTTTAAATCAACAGCCCCCCCCCCCCCCCCCCCAACCCCCAACATATACATTACATTGTTTAGGAACTATGGTACAATTTTTCAGAGGAACCAATCACATGAAATTCTCAATATAGCCAACCAGTTGTGGACACCTGACCATCACACCTACGAAGATGTATAGCCGGCAACTTATCATCCAGAAAGCAAATTAAATTCATTTGCTTTATGGATAATGAGTTGCCAGCTATTCATCTTTGACTTCATGCTGTACCTGGGTGATCGGAAAGACATCATCAGCTAGATCAGGGGTCTCCAAACTTTTTAAAACAAAGGGCCAGTTTACTGCCCCTTAGATTTTAGGAGGACCGGACAGTGACCAGTGCGAGTAGAAAATACTGTCAGTCCCTCATCTTTGGTGTCAGTGGAAAGAATAGTGCCTGTTTGTTGGTATCAGCTGGAGGAATTGTCCCTCATCACTTGGTATAAGTGGGAGGAAAAGTGTCCCATCATTGGTGTCAGTGGAAGGAATAGTGACCCATCATTGGTATCAGTGGGAGGAATAGTGTCCCATCATTGGTATCAGTGGGAGGAATAGTGTCCCATCATTGGTATCAGTGGGAGGAATAGTGCCCCATCATTGGTATCAGTGGGAGGAATAGGGCCCCATCGTTGGTGTCAGTGGGAGGAATAGTGCCCTATCATTGGTGTCAGTGGGAGGAATAGTGCCCCATTATTGGTGTCAGTGGGAGGAATAGTGCCCCATTATTGGTGTCAGTGGGAGGAATAGTGCCCCATTATTGGTGTCAGTGGGAGGAATAGTGTCCCGAGGGCCAGATAAAGGCATGCAAAGGGCCACTGAAAATTTAGTCCAGGGAGTCCAGCCTACGAATGCAGGGAATGGATAGAACCCCTGTCATTTTTTTTTCTGCCTGTGTCCCCTTGGGGAAATTTCTCTTCACTTTATGTCCCAAACCCTACAGGAGGTGAAATTTCTCCACCTTGAGAGAAGTACCCTCTTAGACAGATCTGTCTGATGAACAGGTGTCCCTAACAAAAGATTTCCCCTCACTTCCTGTTCTGGTGCCACCTGTGCTATTTTGGATTTTCCATTTGTCTCTCTCTCTCTGTCACCAGGACAGAGAGAGAGAGGAGGAATCTATACAGCAAAAAAAAAAAGAAAAACTGGCAAGGGTTTTAAACATTTTATCCAAAACTAACAAAAAACATGGCTTTAGATACACTAAACCCACATCATGTCCCCAAATGCAGCTAAGGATTATGCAGCTGTGGTGGAAGCTCTGCACATGCTCAGTTTTCAGTGAGTTTCTATGCTAAGCAGCCCATGTGACCATCGAGTCACACATGTGGGCGTATACACAGTGCTAAATGACAGCCCACTCCCTCCCTCCCTCCTCCATGCCCACTAACCAGAGGGCCCAATGGGGGCAGTATATTACATGAATATCGAGGGTGGCATCACCTCCCTCTTATTCTAAGACACAGGCTGGGGGGCCGTGACACAGCTTGTGACTGGCAGAAATCTACCCACATCATGTTATTGCCAAAAAATAATAAAGATTTGAATTCAAATATATATTTGTATGACAATTTATATCAGTTTATTCAGATTAACTATTTATTTTTACTCTGTATTCCAAGGGTTGTTTTTTTTATTTTGAACATGTGACCAGCCGCAGAGGACCAGAAGCTCCTCCTGCTTAAGTTTCCCTGCAGACAGGCTGGGGGAGAGCTGGGTCATGTGACAGGTTTATACCCATTAGGAAAGGGTACTTAGATGTTTTTTAAGGCAGAGTTTTTCAACCAGGGTTACTCCAGAGGTTGCTAGGGGTTCCTTGAGTTCTGAGCAATTTCTGCCTCTCATATAAGTTCCCACTGACACCATTGATCTTTCTAGCTATATGTAAGGGGGTAATTCTTCCCAATGACCACAAGTGTAAGGAACATTCTTCTCAATGATAACAAGTGTAAGGAGAATTCTTTCCAATGACCACAAGTGTAAGGAGCATTCTTCCCAATGACCACAAGTGTAAGGAGAATTCTTCCTAACAACCACAAGTGTAAGGAGCATTCTTCCCAATGACCACAAGTGTAAGGAGCATTCTTCCCAATGGCCACAAGTCTAAGGAGTATTCTTCTCAATGACCACACATGTTAGGAGTATTCTTACCAATGACCAAAAGTGTAAAGAGCATTCTTCCCAATGGCCACAAGTCTGAGGAGTATTCTTCCCAATGACCACAAGTGTAAGGAGTATTCTTCCCAATGACCACAAGTGTAAGGAGCATTCTTCTCAATGACCACAGGTCTAAGGAGCATTCTTCTCAATGACCACAAGTGTAAGGAGCATTCTTTCCAATGACCACAAGTGTAAGGAGTATTCTTCCCAATGACCACAAGTGTAAGGAGTATTCTTCCCAATGACCACAAGGGTAAGGAGCATTCTTCCCAATGACCACAAGTGTAAGGAGCATTCTTCCCAATGACCACAAGTGTAAGGAGCATTCTTTCCAACAACCACAAGTGTAAGGAGCATTCTTCCCAATGACCACAAGTGTAAGGAGCATTCTTCCCAATGGCCACAAGTGTAAGGAGCATTCTTCCCAATGACCACAAGTGTAAGGAGCATTCTTTCCAACAACCACAAGTCTAAGGAGCATTCTTCCCAATGACCACAAGTCTAAGGAGCATTCTTCCCAATGACCACAAGTCTAAGGAGCATTCTTCCCAATGACCACAAGTGTAAAGAGCATTCTTCCCAATGACCACAAGTCTAAGGAGCATTCTTCCCAATGGCCACAAGTCTAAGGAGCATTCTTCTCAATGACCACAAGTCTAAGGAGCATTCTTCCCAATGACCACAAGTGTAAGGAGTATTCTTCCCAATGACCACAAGTGTAAGGAGCATTCTTCCCAATGACCACAAGTCTAAGGAGCATTCTTCTCAATGACCACAAGTGTAAGGAGCATTCTTCCCTATGACCACAAGTTTTAGGAGTATTCTTCCCAATGACCACACGTGTAAGGAGAATTCTTCCCAATGACCACAAGTGTAAGGAGCATTCTTCCCAATGACCACACGTGTAAGGAAAACTTCTTCCCAATGACCACAAGTGTAAGGAGTATTCTTCCCAATGACCATCACACCAATGTATCATGAATTGTAGAATTATTATCATGGGTTCCCTGAGAACAGAAAGTTTTTTCAAGGGTTCCTCTGTGTTGCAATGGTTGAGAAAAGGCTGCCTTGTGGACTATGCCTCAAACATTTTTTTGGTTATTTTGTCATTGACAATGGTGCACAGTCACCTGGAAGATGACGATCAGGCTTTTGGCATTGGACAGGCGTACGTTCAGACCCGCACTCTGCCGGCTATCACCATCTTTTTCATGTCCCATTAGGTGGATCAAACGTGGGAGCAGCTGGGAACATGGCCGTCACCTGCACCTTCTGCTACTGTGTTTTGTTGATAACAATCAGAAGACTACAAATGAGCACATCAAACAGATGAAGTGACGGGACAGACGATGCTCAGATAAAATGAAGTCACATGGATTTCCTGGGATTGCCTACTGTAAGGATCTCCATTGCTGACATTACGCCGGGTGCAAAGATACCTGACCGTGACCACCAATGCTATTTGTCGTCATGAGTAAAACCTTAACTGGATAATATTTAGCTTATGTGTATCATAAACAACTGATTTTTTTAATTTTTTTGTAAAATACTTGTTTTCACCTTTTTCTATCCTTTGAATAAAAAATGAATCGAAATGGTGAATAGCAGATACAGCAGCTGAACACCAGGGTCAAAATTCAAATCCCTCAATAAACATATAAAACAGAAGGTGCAGCGCTAATAAAATAAGTGTAAAAAGTAAGGACTAAAAGACAGGATAAAGCACAATATTTATCCTGTATTGGGATTTTTTTGTGGTGGATTTTATTGTGCTTTATCCTGTCTTTTAGTCCTTACTTTTTTCTATCCTTTGTTACAACTCAGGGCTTCCGCTCTCCCACAACCTCTTTGCCGCCATTTCCCATCTACAAACACTTCAGCGATGGCTGCATGGCTTTTCTCAGGGTGGGTCTCCTCGTGGGGACAACAGTAGACCGTGTCTGCATAATGTGTGCCACCTGTAGTCTCCTTTGGAAGTCCATGTGACAGGGTGACAACGTTTGGAAGCACAACTAGGGGACATGAACAAAGCGTTGTCACCCTATATCAGGAAGTGTTTTCATGGCAGGATCAGCAGAAATGATTATTAATGGAAGCTGTAACCTAAACACACACACCCCCAGGGGCGGACTGACCATTCGGGCACTCGGGCACTGCCCGAGGGCCCCATGCCACTAAGGGGCCCTATCAGGGTTGCCAGCCTCAAAAAAACCAGGGACAGTATGTAAAAATCTGTTGTTTTTTTTAAATCCCAAGATTATAGCTGCCCCGCCTCTCCAGTACCTTTTCAGTGTGTGTACTCTGTGTGTGTATACTGTGTGTGTATATTGTGTGTCTGTGTGTGTATATGCTGTGTGGCCCCATAATCTATTGCCTGGGGGCCCTAAAATCTCCTATTGCCCGGGGGCCCCATAATCTTCTCCTATTGCCCGAGGGCCCCATAATCTTCTATCGCCCGGGGGCCCCATGAGTTATCAGTCCACCCCTGCACACCCCCATTCTGTCGGGAGAGGAGAGACAGATCGCCTGTTCCTACTAATTAGGAAGCGATCTGGCTCCTCCTCTAGTAAGTCACATCCCCCCTACAGTTAGAAATACATAGCAGGGAACACATTTAACCCCTTGATTGCCCCCTAGTGTTAACCCCTGCCCTGCCAGTGACATTTACAGTAATCAGTACATTTTAATAGCACTGATCGCTGTATAGATGTCAGTGGTCCCAAAAATGTGTTAAAAGTGTCCGATCTGTCCTTCGCAATGTCGCAGTTCCGATAAAAAAATTGCAGATCGCTGCCATTACTAGTAAAAAAAATAATAATAATATAAATGACATAAAAATGCCAAAAGTATATTCCTTATTTTGTAGGCATGATAACTTTTGCGCAAACCAATCAATATAACTTATTGCGATTTTTTCAGATTCAGCATACAATGTGGCAATGTGGGGGTCCCCAGCAATCCATGCTCTTAAAGGGGTTGTAAACCTTTGTGTTCTTTTCACCTTAATGCATCCTATGCATTAAGGTGAAAAAACACCTGTCAGTGACCGGTCCCCCAGCCCCAGCCCCCCCCTGTAATTCACCTGAGCCCTGGAACTTGACCTGGCGGAGACGCGCTGGCTCTCTGGCTCTTGATTGGATAGATTGATAGCAGCGCAGCCATTGGCTCCCAAACAAATAATGACGCGGGGGGCGGGGCCTGAGTCATACATTCGGCGGCTATGAACGCCGAATGCTGGACTCGGGAGTGCGCCCGCAAGCTAACCCCCTCGGGAGAGCGCTTCTCCTAGGGGGGTTATCTGATGTGGGGAGGAGCCGCGAGGGCCGCCGTGGGACCCCAGAAATGGATCTGGGCCACTCTGTGCAAAACGAGCTGCACAGTGGTGGTAAGTATGATATGTTTGTTATCTAAAAAAAAACAAAAAACGAACACTTATGCCCCCTACACACGATCGGAAATTCGACCGATGAGAGCTTTTGGTCGGAAAATGCGACCGTGTGTGTGTATGCTCCATCGGACTTTTGCTGGAGGAATTCCAGCCAGCAAAAGATTGAGAGCATGCTCTCAATTTTTCGGACGGAAAAAGTTCCCGATCGGAAATTCCGACCGTCTGCAGCAATTCCGACGCGCAAAATTCCTACGCATGCTCGGAAGCAATTTGACGCATGCTCGGAAGCATTGGACTTCATTTTCTTGGCTCGTCGTAGTGTTTGTACGTCACACCGCGTTCTTGACGGTTGAAAGTTCAGCGAATTTCCGCGTGACCGTGTGTATGGCAAGGCAAGCTTGAGCGGAATTCCGTTTGGAAAAAACGTCCAAGTTTTTTCTGACGGAAAATCCGCTCGTGTGTAACGGGGCATTACAATCACTTTAAGCAGGGGTGGACTGACAACTCATGGGGCCCCCGGGCAATAGGAGATTATGGGGCCCCTGGGCAATAGGAGAAGATTATGGAGCCCCCGGGCAATAGGAGATTGTGGGGCCCCCAGGCAATAGGAGATTATGGGGCCCCCAGGCAATAGATTATGGGGCCACACAGTATACACACACACACATACAGTATACACACACAGACACACAATATACACACACAGTATACACACACAGACACACAATATACACACACAGTATACACACACAGAATACACAAACACACACTGAAAAGGTACTGGAGAGGCGGGGCAGCTATAATCTTGGTTTTTTTTAAAAAACACAGATTTTTACATACTGTCCCTGGTTTTATTGAGGCTGGCAACCCTGATGGGGCCCCTTAGTGGCATGGGGCCCTCGGGCAGTGCCCGAGTGCCCGAATGGTCAGTCTGCCCCTTACTTTAAGGCATTCTCTGAATGGGGCCCGTGTTGAGCAAACAACCCCCTGTGTTCACTATGCAGCAGGGAATACTACAGTGATTCTCCACTTCCACAGCGGCCCCACAGGGATGGTGTATATATACAGTATATATACTTACTTGGGATTAAGCCAGACCTATGTAACTATGCAGCTGGAATTCAGGTTTAAAGCCCATTGCACCAACAAAAAAAAAACACCTTTTTTTGAACCTTCCCTCGTTGACTCCAATGGATGTCAGCGACTTGGCGATTTTTGCTGAAATTTCCAGGGAAAAGAAAACTCTCAAATTTTGGTCATCCTTTAAAAATGACCTCTTTTGTAAAAGGATTTTGCTCCGGTTTCTCTTAAATGGGATAACCGGCCACTACCGAGAACAATGGCCAGTCCTCCATCCACTGACTGAAGATTGAGTTTATTGCGCCATCTAGTGTTCAACAATTTCCATCATTCCAACCGGGCCAGCTCTGCAAAATCTCATTTCTTCACCATGGCTGCCGAACTTCTATGAACTGTATATACCTTTATTATTCTTATATTATCCTAATATATTATTATAATAGTCTAATAATTATAATATTTAACCACTTAAGGACCAGCCTTGTTTTGGATTTTAGGTGTTTACATGTTTAAAACAGGTTTTTTTTAGCTAGAAAATTACTTAGAACCCCCAAACATTATATATTGTTTAGGGAGAGAGTAGAGAATAAAATGGCGGTCAATGCAATACTCTTTTTCGCACCGTATTTGCGCAGCGGCCTTATAAGAGCACTTTTTTTTTGGAAAAAATTCACTTTTTTGAATAAAAAAATAAGACAACAGTAAAGTTAGCCCAATTTTTTTTTTTTTATATTGTGAAAGATAATATTACGCCAAGCAAATTGATACCCAACATGTCACGCCACAAAATTGCGCCCGCTCGTGGAATGGCGTCAAACTTTTACCCTTAAAAATCTCCATAGGCGACGTTTAAAAAATTCTACAGGTTGCATGTTTTGAGTTACAGAGGAGGGCTAGGGCTGGAATTATTTCTCTCGCTCTACCGGTCGCGGCGATACCTCACATGTGTGGTTTGACCGCCGTTTTCATATGCGGGCGCTACTCACGTATGCATCTGCTTCTGCGCGCGAGCTCGTCGGGACGGGGCTCTTTAAAAAAAAAATTTTTCGTTTCCTTATTTATTTTACTTTATTTTATTTATTTTTTCACAGTTTTAAAAAAAAAAGAAAATTTGGATTACTTTTATTCTTATTACAAAGAATGTAAACATCCCTTGTAATAGAAAAAAGCATGACAGGTCCTCTTAAATATGAGATCTGGGGTCAAAAAGTCCTCAGATCTCATATTTGGACTTAAATGCAAAAAAAAAAAAAGTCATTTGAAAAAAATGACAACAAAAAAATATGCCTTTAAGATGTATGGGTGGAGCTGTGTTATGACGTCGCTTCCGCCCTCCTATGGTATGGAGACGGGTGGGGAGGGCCATCTTCCCCTCACTCGTCTACATACCACGGACGTGAAAGGTCCCGATCGCCTCCGCCGCTACCGACGGCTTCCGGTAAGCGGCGGAGGGTGCGGGAGAGCGGCGGGAGGGGGGGTGGCACCTCTCCCGCACGCCGATAACGGTGATCTCGCTGCGAATCCGCCGCAGAGACCACCATTATCGTACACAGAACCGCCGGCCCCAAAGATGGATACCTCTTACCGAGATATCCATCTTCAAAGAAATGACGTATATATACAGTGGCCGGGCGGTAAGTGGTTAAATGATTTCCTTATGTTTTTTTTATCATATATAGAAATGACATCAGTGATACCGTCTGACACAGACCTGCCTTTCTCTCCCGGAGGGCGCCATCTTTGTTCCGGCATCATCCAGGGTCATTATCTACTTCTAGGACTAGGATGCCTTTCAGAGTCCTGATACAGGAGGTGTGTTACCGGTCAGATCACCAGGTGAAAACAGAGGGTGGGGGGGGGAGCCTAAAAAAAGAAAACAAATGCAGCCACCGCATCTAAAGATTGGCAAGCCGCAATAGATTATATTATACATTTTTGGGTTTAAATATTGCTTAAAGCGGAGTTCCACCCTAAAGTGGAACTTCCGCTCATCGGATTCCTCCCCCCCTCCGGTGTCACAATTGGCACCTTTCAGGGGGGAGGGGGGTGCAGATACCTGTATAATACAGGTATCTGCACCCACTTCCGGGTACAGCTAGCCGCAGACTCCCCGCCCACCCCCGTTGTGTTGTGGGAAATACACAGTTCCCACAACACAACGGGGACCAGTGAAGACGCGCAGCGCGACTCGCGCATGCGCAGTAGGGAACCGGGCAGTGAAGCGGCAACGCTTCGCTTCCTGATTCCCTCAGTGTGAATGGCGGCGGCAGCACCCGAGGATCGAGGGACGGCTCGGTCTCGGGTGCCGACATCGCTGGACCCCGGGACAGGTAAGTGTCCTTATTTTAAAAGTCAGCAGCTGCAGTATTTGCAGCTGCTGACATCTAATTTTTTTTTTTTGGTGAAACACCACTTTAAAGGAAATGTAAAATTAAAAAACAAAAAACAAAAAAAAAACAAACATGTTATACTTACCTCCTCTGTAGGGTTGCCAACTTTTCTTCAAACCAAACCCAAACAAGGAGAGTAGTAATGCTTTGCGCATAGCGTGCCGCAGCGCAGTGAGTATTGCCAAATTGCTTTTGTTGACACAATTTCCCTGCTCCCCCCCCCCTGGTAATGCCAAACCTGCCCCCAGACAGCTGCTGGATGGCAACAGATTTGTGTGTTAGTATCTGGGTTACTTGGGGGGGGGCCACAGTCCAATCTGAATAATGTGTCCGGGTTTCAGTCTGCCTAAAAACCCGGACACACGATTCAAAACCTGGACTGTCTGGGTGAATCCTGGACAGGCGGCAACCCTACTCCTCTGTGCAGTTAGTTTGGCATATAGAGTCTCCAATCCTTCTCTTCTGGGGTCCCTCAGCGGTGCTCCTGGCTCCTCCTCTTGGAGAGCCGCTCTCCCTCGGAGGGGGGGCACTCGTGCGGGCGCGCTCTCCGTGTCCTGCTGCTGCGTCTATTGACAGCCCTGCATCATTGGATTTGATTGACAGCAGCGGGAGCCAATGGCTGCGCTGCTATCAATCTATCCAATCAGGACCCGAGACATCGGCTGGAGCTGGTGTGCTCGTCCCGGTCACTAGAAAGATCGGGTTCAGGTAAGTAAAAGGGGGGCTCTTGGGGGGGGGGGGGGCTGCATTACAGGAGGTTTGCATGAAGGTGAAAAACCTGGAGGGTTCACAACCCCTTTAAGTGCCATTTTCAAAATCATTTTTAAATCTGCAGTTTTCATTAAAATAAAGCCTGGTGATCCATCTTCCTGTTACAGGGGTGACAACGCTCTATCCCTGTCTCCCAATTGTGCTCCTGCGTTGTCACCCCTGTCACATGAGATTCTGGTGGAGACTACAAATGGCCTTTTTCCTTATACATTAACCAGGCGTGGTCTACTGTTGTCACCATCTGGAAATCCATCCTGGGAAGGGGCCCGCTGCCGCTGCTGGAGTACATGTAGGAAGTGGCTGCAACGAGCATGCAGGAGATCAACAGTGCTGAGTAGGGTTGTCACCTTTTCTTCAAGTCAAACCTGAACACTTTCTTATTCATTTATTTTAACAAGAAAACCCCAACACTTTAGCGGCGCACAGCAATTTTTTCTATAGTATTAACTATACATAGATTTTGCTATCAAATAACATTTCTAATTATATGAAGTTAATCACAAGAGTCCCTCCTTATATCAGAGGCCACAGAGTTCCCCTTTCACATCTGAATCCGCAGAGTTCCCCTTTTACACCTGAATCGGCAGAGTTCCCCTTTCACATCTGAATCCGCAGAGTTCCCCTTTCACATCTGAATCCACAGAGTCCCCCTTTTACGTCTGAATCCGCAGAGTTCCCCTTTTACATCTGAATCCGCAGAGTTCCCCCTTTACATCTGAATCCGCAGAGTTCCCCTTTTACATCTGAATCGGCAGAGTTCCCCTTTTACATCTGAATCCGCAGAGTTCCCCTTTTACATCTGAATCCGCGGTGTTCCACCTTTACATCTAACTCGGCAGAGTTCCCCTTTTACACCTGAATCGGCAGAGTTCCCCTTTTACATCTGAATCCGCAGAGTTCCCCTTTTACATCTGAATCCGCAGTGTTCCACCTTTACATCTGACTCCGCAGAGTTCCCCTTTTACACCTGAATCGGCAGAGTTCCCCTTTTACACCTGAATCCACAGAGTTCCCCTTTTACATCTGAATTCACAGAGTTCCCCTTTTACATCTGAATCCACAGAGTTCCCCTTTTACGTCTGAATCCGCAGAGTTCCCCTTTTACATCTGAATCTGCAGAGTTCCCGTTTTACATCTAAATCCGCAGAGTTCCCCTTTTACATCTGAATCCACAGAGTTCCCCTTTTACATCTAAATCCGCAGAGTTCACCTTTTACATCTGAATCCGCAGAGTTCCCCTTTTACATCTGAATCCTCAGAGTTCCCCTTTTACATCTAAATCCACAGAGTTCCCCTTTTACATCTGAATCCTCAGAGTTCCCCTTTTACATCTAAATCCGCAGAGTTCCCCCTTTACATCTGAATCCGCAGAGTTCCCCTTTTACATCTGAATCCACAGAGTTCCCCTTTTACATCTAAATCCGCAGAGTTCCCCTTTTACATCTGAATCCGCAGAGTTCCCCTTTTACATCTGAATCCACAGAGTTCCCCTTTTACATCTGAATCCTCAGAGTTCCCCTTTTACATCTGAATCCGCAGAGTTCCCCTTTTACATCTGAATCCACAGAGTTCCCCTTTTACATCTAAATCCGCAGAGTTCCCCCTTTACATCTGAATCCGCAGAGTTCCCCCTTTACATCTGAATCCGCAGAGTTCCCCCTTTACATCTGAATCCGCAGAGTTCCCCTTTTACATCTGAATCCACAGAGTTCCCCTTTTACATCTGAATCCACAAAGTTCCCCTTTTACATCTGAATCCTCAGAGTTCCCCTTTTACATCTGAATCCGCAGAGTTCCCCTTTTACATCTGAATCCGCAGAGTTCCCCTTTTACATCTGAATCCGCAGAGTTCCCCCTTTACATCTGAATCCGCAGAGTTCCCCTTTTACATCTGAATCCTCAGAGTTCCCCTTTTACATCTGAATCCACAGAGTTCCCCTTTTGCATCTGAATCCGCAGAGTTCCCCTTTTACATCTGAATCTGCGGAGTTCCCCTTTTACATCTGAATCCACAGAGTTCCCCTTTTACATCTGAATCCGCAGAGTTCCCCTTTTACACCTGAATCCGCAGAGTTCCCCTTTTACACCTGAATCCGCAGAGTTCCCCCTTTACATCTGAATCCGCAGAGTTCCCCCCTTACATCTGAATCCGCAGAGTTCCCCCCTTACATCTGAATCCGCAGAGTTCCCCTTTTACATCTGAATCCTCAGAGTTCCCCTTTTACATCTAAATCCGCAGAGTTCCCCTTTTACATCTGAATCCTCAGAGTTCCCCTTTTACATCTAAATCCGCAGAGTTCCCCCTTTACATCTGAATCCGCAGAGTTCCCCTTTTACATCTGAATCTGCGGAGTTCCCCTTTTACATCTGAATCCACAGAGTTCCCCTTTTACATCTGAATCCGCAGAGTTCCCCTTTTACACCTGAATCCGCAGAGTTCCCCCTTTACATCTGAATCCGCAGAGTTCCTCCCTTACATCTGAATCCGCAGAGTTCCCCCTTTACATCTGAATCTGCGGAGTTCCCCTTTTACATCTGAATCCACAGAGTTCCCCTTTTACATCTGAATCTGCGGAGTTCTCCTTTTACATCTGAATCCACAGAGTTCCCCTTTTACATCTGAATCTGCGGAGTTCCCCTTTTACATCTGAATCCACAGAGTTCCCCTTTTACATCTGAATCTGCGGAGTTCTCCTTTTACATCTGAATCCACAGAGTTCCCCTTTTACATCTGAATCCGCAGAGTTCCCCTTTTACATCTGAATCCACAGAGTTCCCCTTTTACATCTGAATCCGCAGAGTTCCCCTTTTAAATCTGAATCCACAGAGTTCCCTTACACTGTAAGGGGGGACTCTGCAGACTCTGATGTAAAGAGGAACTCTGGGGACTCTGGGCAGCCCACTGAAATTATTGGACTGCCGAAAACGCATGGCACAGGGAACGTGCAAAACCCGCGCACGCCGTGTCAGCGAGCCCTTGGTGTGAACGGGGTGCAAACCTTTGCCTATAAGAAACCGTTTTTGGAATTCGCTTTGCCCGTGCCAACATCCGCTGCCAACTTTCATCTACTGACAGGCCGAGGAAAGCCCCTGGTGAGTGAGCGCGCTCCGCCGTTACCCGAATTTCCTTCACCTCGGGACACACGGAAAAGTTAACCATTGTTCCGGAGGATTACCTTAATGCTTCCACAGCACCGAATCCGCCGAGAGCACTTGGCCGTAACCACAATAAACACGAGCGAGGGATGCGGAGATGGAACACTCGGATTAAACGTGCTGAAATCTTAAGACTTTGTCTCATTGATATGTTACTTATTTACACTCGTTTTCGTTTTTTTTAAATTTTTTATACAGACTTTTTTTTTTTTTTCAACGTTCAGTTGGAGGATTCGGAACAGCGGGATGAGGTCACTTGTTTGATTTGGCTTCCGAGCCTTGGAAGTGCTAAGTGCAGCCTCTCCGTAACCACATCAAGGGGCAAAACAAAACCACATGCAGCTAATTCCCCATAAATCTCGTATTGTTTTACAGCCTCAGACACGCCGCAGCCCTGGACGGCACACAAAAACCTGCGCGCGGCTCTTGTAGGCAAACTCGGCTTCAAATTGTCCGTGAGAATAGTTGTGGTGTGCAAAAAAAAAAAAACGCACACGATGGGCCGGGGAGGTGAAGGACGGGCTGTAGGAACGACAGCAGGGCTATAGGTGACACAATCGCATCCGATTCTTTTTTTTTTTTTGCGTTAACAAAATTTGTAATTATGGCGAAATTGATTTAACCACAACATTGTTCACATCGTGAAAAATCTCCATTTGACTACCTGAGCTGCCAAGGCAAAAGAAAAAACATTTTTTTAAACTTTTTTTGGGGTGTATTTAAAGTGGAACGTCAATGTGAAAAAAAAAAAAAAACTGTAAACAGGCATGAGTTTTATGTAGAGTTCTGCTTTAAGGTAGTTCAGTTTATTCATTTACTGTTCTTTGTATTTGTGTTTTTCCCCTTTTTTTGTGTGTATGTAAAATATTCAATTTAACAAGGGTCATTTTTTATGGCACAAGTACAGGTCCGGAGTTCAAAGAAGCCATTTAAAAGTCATTTTTCTCTCCACTTCTCTCTTTTTCTCTTTCTTTCTTCTTCTTCTGTCCCCTTCTCTTTATTATTTTCTCTATCATTTCCCTTCTCTTTATTTCCTTCCTTTCTCTGTCCCTTTCTCTTTATCGCCCCTCGCTATCTCTGTCCTTCTTTTTATTTCCTTATATATCTCTCTTCCCTTCTCTTTATCTCCCTTACTGTCTCTGTCCCTTCTCTTTATCTCCTTCTCTTTCTCTCTCCCCTTCCCTTTTTATCTCACTTTCTATCTCTATCCCTTCTCTTTATGGTCTTCTCTATCTCTCTCGTCTATATCCTTTTCTCTCTCTCGTCTTCTCTTTATATCCTTTTCTCTCTCTGTCCCTTCTTTTTATCTCCTTCTCTATCTCTGTCCCTTCTCTTTATCTCCTTCTCTATCTCTGTCCTCTTCTCTTTATCTCCTTCTCCCTCTTCTCTTTATCTCCTTCTCTATCTCTGTCCTCTTCTCTTTATCTCCTTCTCTATCTCTGTCCTCTTCTCTTTATCTCCTTCTCTATCTCTGTCCTCTTCTCTTTATCTCCTTCTCTATCTCTGTCTTCTTCTCTTTATCTCCTTCTCTATCTCTGTCCTCTTCTCTTTATCTCCTTCTCTATCTCTGTCCTCTTCTCTTTATCTCCTTCTCCCTCTTCTCTTTATCTCCTTCTCTATCTCTGTCCTATTCTCTTTATCTCCTTCTCCCTCTTCTCTTTATCTCCTTCTCTATCTCTGTCCTCTTCTCTTTATCTCCTTCTCCCTCTTCTCTTTATCTCATTCTCTATCTCTGTCCTCTTCTCTTTATCTCCTTCTCTATCTCTGTCCTCTTCTCTTTATCTCCTTCTCCCTCTTCTCTTTATCTCCTTCTCTATCTCTGTCCTCTTCTCTTTATCTCCTTCTCTATCTCTGTCCTCTTCTCTTTATCTCCTTCTCTATCTCTGTCCTCTTCTCTTTATCTCCTTCTCCCTCTTCTCTTTATCTCCTTCTCTATCTCTGTCCTCTTCTCTTTATCTCCTTCTCCCTCTTCTCTTTATCTCATTCTCTATCTCTGTCCCTTCTCTTTTATCTCCTTCTCTATCTCTGTCCCTTCTCTTTATCGCATTCTCTATCTCTGTCCTCTTCTCTTTATCTCCTTCTCTATCTCTGTCCTCTTCTCTTTATCTCATTCTCTATCTCTGTCCCTTCTCTTTTATCTCCTTCTCTATCTCTGTCCCTTCTCTTTATCGCATTCTCTATCTCTGTCCTCTTCTCTTTATCTCCTTCTCTATCTCTGTCCTCTTCTCTTTATCTCATTCTCTATCTCTGTCCCTTCTCTTTTATCTCCTTCTCTATCTCTGTCCCTTCCCTTTATCTCCTTCTCTATCTCTGTCCTCTTCTCTGTATCTCCTTCTCCCTCTTCTCTTTATCTCCTTCTCTATCTCTGTCCTCTTCTCTTTATCTCCTTCTCTATCTCTGTCCTCTTCTCTTTATCTCCTTCTCTATCTCTGTCATCTTCTATTTATCTCCTTCTCTATCTCTGTCCTCTTCTCTTTATCTCCTTCTCCCTCTTCTCTTTATCTCCTTCTCTATCTCTGTCCTCTTCTCTTTATCTTCTTCTCCCTCTTCTCTTTATCTCCTTCTCTATCTCTGTCCTCTTCTCTTTATCTCCTTCTCTATCTCTGTCCTCTTCTCTTTATCTCCTTCTCTATCTCTGTCATCTTCTCTTTATCTCCTTCTCTATCTCTGTCCTCTTCTCTTTATCTCCTTCTCCCTCTTCTCTTTATCTCCTTCTCTATCTCTGTCCTCTTCTCTTTATCTCCTTCTCCCTCTTCTCTTTATCTCCTTCTCTATCTCTGTCCTCTTCTCTTTATCTCCTTCTCCCTCTTCTCTTTATCTCATTCTCTATCTCTGTCCTCTTCTCTTTATCTCCTTCTCTATCTCTGTCCTCTTCTCTTTATCTCCTTCTCCCTCTTCTCTTTATCTCCTTCTCTATCTCTGTCCTCTTCTCTTTATCTCCTTCTCTATCTCTGTCCTCTTCTCTTTATCTCCTTCTCTATCTCTGTCCTCTTCTCTTTATCTCCTTCTCCCTCTTCTCTTTATCTCCTTCTCTATCTCTGTCCTCTTCTCTGTATCTCCTTCTCCCTCTTCTCTTTATCTCATTCTCTATCTCTGTCCCTTCTCTTTTATCTCATTCTCTATCTCTGTCCTCTTCTCTTTATCTCCTTCTCTATCTCTGTCCTCTTCTCTTTATCTCATTCTCTATCTCTGTCCCTTCTCTTTTATCTCCTTCTCTATCTCTGTCCCTTCTCTTTATCTCATTCTCTATCTCTGTCCTCTTCTCTTTATCTCATTCTCTATCTCTGTCCCTTCTCTATTATCTCCTTCTCTATCTCTGTCCTCTTCTCTTTTATCTCATTCTCTATCTCTGTCCTCTTCTCTTTATCTCCTTCTCTATCTCTGTCCTCTTCTCTATTATCTCCTTCTCTATCTCTGTCCTCTTCTCTTTATCTCCTTCTCTATCTCTGTCCTCTTCACTTTTATCTCCTTCTTTATCTCTGTCCTCTTCTCTTTATCTCCTTTTACCTCTTCTCTTTATCTCATTCGCTATCTCTGTCCTCTTCTCTTTATCTCCTTCTCTATCTCTGTCCTCTTCTCTTTTATCTCATTCTCTATCTCTGTCCTCTTCTCTTTATCTCCTTCTCTATCTCTGTCCTCTTCTGTTTTATCTCCTTCTTTATCGCTGTCCTCTTCTCTTTATCTCCCTCTCCCTCTTCTCTTTATCTCATTCGCTATCTCTGTCCCTTCTCTTTATCTCGTTCTCCACCTCTGTCCTCTTCTCTATCTCTGTCCTCTTTACATTTATCTCCTTCTTTATCTCTGTCCTCTTCTCTTTATCTCCTTCTCCCTCTTCTCTTTATCTCCTTCTCTATCTCTGTCCCTTCTCTTTTATCTCCTTCTCTATCTCTGTCCCTTCTCTTTATCTCCTTCTCCCTCTTCTCTTTTATCTCCTTCTCTATCTCTGTCCTCTTCTCTTTATCTTGTTCTCTATCTCTGTCCCTTCTCTTTTATCTCCTTCTCTATCTCTGTCCTCTTCTCTTTATCTCCTTCTCCCTCTTCTATTTATCTCCTTCTCTATCTCTGTCCTCTTCTCTTTATCTCCTTCTCTATCTCTGTCCCCTTCTCTTTATTTCTTTCCTTATTATAGGGCCCCCAGTGTAATATTCAAATTCAAGTTTATTCCAATAATAGATTGTTTGTAAAGCCAACGCGTTTCGGGGGCTGTAACTCCACCCCTGCACGAACCAAATGCGGGAAAAGAACAGAACAAAAGTCCGGATGGCCGCAGTCCGATGAAATATAAATTCTTTATTGATACCAATCCACACAGCAAGGATAAAAACCGCTAACGCGTTTCACACCGTCAAGGCAGGTGCTTATTCATAGCTTTACCTGCATGAACCAACTGCTGATGGATGCTGTGCTGATTCATATCACTCAAACAACATTCTACTACCTTGTAATCATTGAGTCCCTATACATTACATCATTATTTCATCCTCATAAGCCCTTGTGAAGGGGGAGGAGTTATGGCCCCTCGAAAACTCATTGGCTTTTGCAATAATCTCATTGACTTCTGTTGAAGAGACATGTTGGAAAAAATTTTATCAATCAGCGACTGCAGCCAATCAGGAGCTATAACTTCACTCTGACTTTTTTAACCACTTCCCATCCTACCCATCCTATAGCAGATTGACGGCCGGGCGGTGGTTCAGTTATCCTGACTGGGCGTCATATGACGTCCTTCAGGATAACAGTCGCCGCGCGCCCGTGGAGGCGAGGATCGCGGCGATCGGTGGAGCGGTGTTTCAGTCTGACGCATCACGGCGATCAGTGGAGCGGTGTGTCAGTCTGACACACCGCTCCATCGATCTTGGTAAAGAGCCTCCGGCGGAGGCTCTTTACCACGTGATCAGCCGTGTCAGAGAGCGTACCTCGGCGGGCAGGGTGCTCGCGGTGTTGTGCGTCGGGGCGCGTCGGCGCGCGTTGGCGCGCGCGTTTCTGCAGGTTCCACTGCGCGCGTTCCTTGCAGTGCTGGCATGCGTGTCCCGGGCAGGTCTGTCGTGTGTGCCGGTGTGCGGGGGCGTGCGCGCGGGCGTGTGCGGGTGCGCGTGCCTGTGCGCGCCGGTGCGCGCACGTGCACGTCGTTTGGCGCCAAACGGCCCATTTAAGCCGGCTTCCCTCTGTGATCAGTGCTGCCTGATCAACAGCTCTGCCGTCCTTAGTGCCTGACCCTTGTACCTGTATTGATCCTGATATCCTGACGACCCGGCCTTGTTTCCTGTACCTCCCATTGAACTCTGCCTGCACCCGACCTCTGCCTGTCTGACTATCCGTTTGCCTGCTCCACTGTACCTCAACTGCCTGCCTGTTGCCGAACCCAGCCTGTCTCCTGACCATCCTGCTCAGTCTTGTTGCCTGTGTTCCAGCCAGCACCAGCCGTCATAGCCTGCTCTTCCATCTGCATCTGGACTCCTGCAAACAGGCTCTCATACCACTCCGCACTCCTGTGCCTCCTGTTTACCTTACCAGGGGCCACGAGTCGGACGCGTAAGGGAGCCTACCTTCTGCCCAAGCAGACTCACCGGTCTGGTAAGTAGGAGCCTGACAGTATCAGGCAGCCATGACCGAGTCCGGGCAGGGGGCCTCCCCTATGGATGAACTTTGCAGACATTTGGCGGAATAAACCCAAGCAAAGTTTACAAGAGGGCTATACCAGACTGGAAGAACATGTACAGGCCCTGTCTGCACCCACCGGTCCCCAGGGGGCCTCAGCCGCAACCTCAGCACCCTCCGTAGTCATGCTCCCTCCAAAACCCAAAGTACCTATCCCAGAAAGGTTCTCCGGAGACCGTAGCAAGTATCGTGCTTTTCGGAATGCATGTGGTCTCTATTTCTCCCTAAGGTGGGCTTCGTCATCTCCTTGTTATCCGGTGAACCTCAAACCTGGGCCCACCGACTCTTGGAGCAAAAGTCTGACGCCTTGGAGAGTCTGGATGCCTTCTTTGTGGCAATGTCACAACTTTACGAAGACCCACAGCTAACTGCAACTGCCGAAGCCACCCTGCACTCCCTCCGCCAAGGCAGTCGAGCGGCAGAAGACTACGCTGTCGAATTCAGGCGCTGGAGCTCTGATACGGCGTGAAACGACGCAGCCCTGCGCCACCAGTTTAGGATGGGCTTGTCTGACCCACTCAAGGACCAGCTAGCACAGGTCGCGGTGCCTCAAACCTTGGAAAAGTTAGTTAACCTGTCAATTCAGATTGACCGTCGGCTGAGAGAACGACGCACTGAAAGATCTACCAGTACCTTTCGACCCACCTGGATGCTGCCACAAGTTCCCAGTCCTCCCAGTAGGCCCTCCGCTCCACCACCTGCTCCAGCTTTTGATGTCCCAGAACCCATGCAGCTTGGCCTGCTTCGTCCCTCTTTGACTCCTGAAGAGAAGTTACGCAGACGTGCTCATAACCTTTGTCTCTACTGTGGGGAACCTGGGCACTACGCCAGCGTTTGCCCCAACAAGACGCGTAAGTGTCGTTCCGCTGTTCATACATGTGCCACTATTATGCCAAAACCAAGTACGCATCTAATTATCTCTGTCACTTTGCAGCTTCCCGGAAAGGCTATCCAAGTTACAGTCATCATTGACTCCGGAGCCTGCAGCTGCTTCGTCGACCTGACCTTTGCTGCTCAACATGACATACCCCTTCGACCCAAGACCCAAAGCCTGGCTGTTCATCTTGCAGACGGTTCCGCCCTCCATTCCGGTCCGGTCATTCTAGAGACCGTTCCCTTAGAAGCTATTTTGGGCTCTCAGCACTGGGAATACCTCTGTTTGGATGCCATCTCCTCACCTCTCTTCCCAGTCATTCTTGGAATGCCATGGCTGCAGGTTCACAACCCCCAAATCAACTGGGCTTCTGGAAAAGTTGAGTTTCTCTCAGAGTACTGTCAACAACACTGTCTGAGTTGCCGACCATGAGGTTCCCCAGCTTCTCTGTTTACACCCTGATGCCAACCTGCTCCAAGCTATCCCAGAGCCCTACCGAGACTTCTCGGACGTATTCAGCAAGAAAGGTGCAGAGATACTACCCCCACCCAGGACCTACGATTGTCCTATAGAGTTGTTACCTATACCTTGATGAAAATTTAAAGAAGAAGTTTATCCGCCCGTCCACATCCCCGGCGGGCGCCGGCTTATTCTTTGTAGAGAAGAAAGATCATTCTCTTCGACCATGCATCGATTACCGAGAATTAAACAGGATAACGATTAAAAATCGCTACCCGCTACCCCTGGTGCCTGAGTTATTCCAAAGGCTGGGAACTGCAAGGGTCTTCACGAAATTGGATCTTCGCGGAGCCTATAACCTAATCCGCATCCGAGAGGGAGACGAGTGAAAGACCACTTTTCGCACTCGTTTTGGGCATTTCGAGTATCTCGTTATGCCCTTCGGTCTTTGTAACGCCCCAGCCACATTCCAACATTTTGTGAATGACATTTTCCGGGAATTTTTGGATCTCTACGTCATCGTTTACCTTGATGACATCCTCATTTTCTCCTCTTCCTTGGCAGACCATCGCAGGCACGTCCGGAATGTCCTTGCTCGGCTCAGGCAACACGGACTATACGCTAAACTCGACAAATGCGAGTTTGAACTCCAATGTATCCAATTCCTGGGGCTCATCATTTCAGTTGAAGGTATTAAGATGGACCCACAAAAGGTGTCAGCCATCCTGGATTGGCCCGCACCTACAGACAGGAAAGGGGTCCAACGCTTCGTAGGATTTTCCAATTTTTACAGGAAATTCATTAAAGACTTCTCTAAAATCATTGCTCCCATTACGGAACTAACAAAGCAGGGAATTCGATTCTGCTGGACGCCCAGGGCACAATCGGCCTTCGAAAAACTAAAGGGTGTGTTCACCTCGGCTTCTATCCTCAAGCACCCTAACCCTGCCCTGCCATTTGTGCTAGATGCCTCAGAAATCGCAGTAGGGGCAGTACTCTCCCAACGCCAGGGCCCCAAGGCTCTTCTGTTCCCAATAGCGTTCTTCTCTCGCAAACTCTCTATGTCTGAAAGGAACTACGATGTGGGAGATCGGGAGCTTTTGGCCATCAAGACGGCTCTGGAGGAGTGGCGCTATCTTCTCGAGGGTGCTGTACATCCTATTCTAATCTATACTGACCACAAAAACTTGGAATATTTGAGATCTGCCAAGAGACTAAAACCCCGACAGGCCAGATGGGCACTTTTCTTCTCCCGCTTCTTATTTCACATCACGTACAGACCTGGCTCTAAAAATGTGAAACCAGATGCACTGTCACGAATGTTTCATGACTCCAAAGAAACCGCCCCTCCGGACACTATCCTGCCTGCGGGAAATTTTTTACTTCTTCAGGGAGATTTAATCTCCAGAATAAGGCAAGCCTCCTCAGAAATTCCCCAACCTACTGGGACCAGCCTAAGCGATGGGTTGCTTTGGCACGAAGGCAAGATCATGGTTCCTGAGAATCTTAGGGTGCCGGGAAATGGAGTTGTGCCATGACCACAAGCTGGCAGGTCCTTTCGGGGCCCGGAAGACAACCGAACTGGTGCAGCGCACCTTTTGGTGGCCACAATTGGCCGAAGACTGTAGGAGTTATGTCCGTTCCTGCCACACTTGTGCCCGGAGCAAGAGTACCCGGACAAAGGCCTGGGGCTTACTGAAACCTTTACCAATTCCTGACAGGCCCTGGAAAATGGTCTCGATGGATTTCATCGTGGAACTACCCCCATCCGAAGGTTTCTCTACTATCTTTGTTGTTATCGATAGACTGTCTAAAATGGCACATTTCCTCCCCATGAAAGGTACACCCACGGCCGTAGAAACGGCGAAAATGTTTGTTAAGGAAATTGTGAGACTACATGGGGTTCCCGCTAATATTGTGTCGGATCGTGGTGTCCAGTTCACCTCCCGGTTCTGGAAAGCACTGTGCGGTGCTCTTGAAATTGAACTGGCGTTCTCTTCGGCCTATCACCCCCAGACAAACGGCCAGACGGAGAGAACCAACCAAACTTTGGAGCAATACCTCCGTTGCTTCTCGGCCTTTTCTCAAGATGACTGGGTGTCCCTGTTACCAGTCGCAGAATTTTCTTATAATAACTCTCTGCATTCAGCCATCAACCAAACGCCATTCTTTGCCAACTATGGATTTAATCCCTCCTTCCTACCCAGCTCTATCCCGGAATGTGCCCTCCCTGCAGTGACCGAAACAATGGAGTTCTTCTCTACCAATAGTAAGCTTCTGCAGGAGACCATGGCCCAGTCCCAGGCGTCTTTTAAAAGGATGTTTGACAAGAAAAGACATGGGGAACTCATCCTAGAGCCTGGCAACCAAGTGTGGCTATCCACAACTAATTTGAAGCTGGCTTGTCTCTCTAGGAAACTGGGACCTAAGTTTATGGGTCCCTTCCCGGTAAAAAGGAAAGTAAATGACGTTGCGTATGAACTCAACCTGCCGGATTCTTTTAGAATACACCCGGTTTTCTATGTGTCACTACTGAAACCAGTTGTTCCTAATTCTTTCACTGACCGTAATGCCAAGCCACCTGAGCCTGTTATGATCAATAACGAGGAAGAATTTGAAATCGAGGCAATCCTGGATTGCAGAAAAAGGCGTAATCAAATCCAGTATCTCATCAAGTGGAAAGGGTATGGACCCGAGGATAACTCCTGGGAGCCTGAAAGTAATCTTCATGCTGAGGAACTGCTACAAGCCTTTAAAGACTCTCACGCAACCAGCTTGGCCCAGCTGGGCATCCGGAGGCTGCCCTTGAGGAGGGGGCACTGTCAGAGAGCGTACCTCGGCGGGCAGGGTGCTCGCGGTGGTGTGCGTCGGGGCGCGTTGGCGCGCGTTCCTGCGGGTTCCGCTGCGCGCGTTCCTTGCAGTGCTGGCATGCGTGTCCCGGGCAGGTCTGTCGTGTGTGCCGGTGTGCGGGGGCGCGCGCGCGGGCGTGTGCGGGGGCGCGTGCCTGTGCACGCCGGTGCGCGCACGTGCACGTCGTTTGGCGCCAAACAGCCCATTTAAGCCGGCTTCCCTCTGTGATCAGTGCTGCCTGATCAACAGCTCTGCCGTCCTTAGTGCCTGACCCTTGTACCTGTATTGATCCTGATATCCTGACGACCCGGCCTTGTTTCCTGTACCTCCCATTGAACTCTGCCTGCACCCGACCTCTGCCTGTCTGACTATCCATTTGCCTGCTCCACTGTACCTCAACTGCCTGCCTGTTGCCGAACCCAGCCTGTCTCCTGACCATCCTGCTCAGTCTTGTTGCCTGTGTTCCAGCCAGCACCAGCCGTCATAGCCTGCTCTTCCATCTGCATCTGGACTCCTGCAAACAGGCTCTCATACCACTCCGCACTCCTGTGCCTCCTGTTTACCTTACCAGGGGCCACGAGTCGGACACGTAAGGGAGCCTACCCTCTGCCCAAGCGGACTCACCGGTCTGGTAAGTAGGAGCCTGACAAGCCGTGTCCAATCACGGCTGATCACGATGTCAATAGGAAAAGCTGTTGATCGGCTTTTCCTCACTCGCGTCTGACAGACGCGAGTGGAGGAGAGCCGATCGGCGGCTCTCCTGACAGGGGGGGTCTGCGCTGATTGTTTATGTACCCCATGGCCATCCACATGTGCCAAATGTGCCCAGTCTGTGCCAATCAGTGCCCACAAATGGGCACTGACTGGCACCATTATAAATCAGTGATGCCTAGCAATGCCACCCAACAATGTCATCAGTGCCACCAATCAGTGTCAACAGTGTCACCCATCAGTGTCCATCTGTGCCACCTATCAGTGCCCATCCATGCCCATCGGTGCCCACCTATCAGTGCCCATTCGTGCCATCTATCAGTGCCACCCATAAGTACCCATCAGTGCCACCCATGAGTGCCCATCAGTGCCGCCTATGAGTGCCCATCAGTGCCACATACCAGTGCCACCTATCAGTGTCCATCAGTGCCGCCTATCAGTGCCCATCATCAGTGCCTGTCAGTGCCACCTCATCAGTGCAGCCATATCAGTGCACGTCATTGAAGAAGAAAACATACTTATTTACAAAATATGTTAACAGAAACAAAGAAAAACTGTTTTTTTTTAAATTTTCGGTCTTTTTTTATTTGTTGCGCAAAAAATAAAAACCGCAGAAGTGATCAAATACCACCAAAAGAAATCTCTATTTGTGGGAACAAGATGATAAAAAATGTAGTTTGGGTACAGTGTTGTATCACTGCGCAATTGTCATTCAAATTGCGACAGCGCTGAAAGCTGAAAATTGGCCTGGGCAGGAAGGTGCCTAAGTGCTCCCTGGTATTGAAGTGGTTAATCTGCTTCCTTTGTATATACAGTAATGTAAAAAGCACTGAAGCCAGAGGATGAATATGACAGCCAGGGAGGTAGGTGAGCCTCTTCTCCCAGTACAGATTTCCTTTTAGTTCTAATGATTCCGACCTTCCCGCGGCGGAGATGTGAGCGGACAGTCATTCTGCTATATGTAGTGTCTTGTTACAAGCGAAGACTGAAGACATGGCCGCCCCCGGGGGGCAAAAGGAGACAGGTATGTGCAAATGATGGCGTAAAGATCCTGCGAGGGGGGGGGGGGGGGAAGATGATGGAACTGAAAGTCAGATCCATTTATAAGAAGTCTGAGAATGTATAAGGAGCTGACGACGGATCTATACCATGAATCACGTTAACCCTTTCCGGGTCCGACCCCTCCCCCCCCCCCACGCTCAGCTATTAGAAGGTGAATTCTTAAAGACCAACTTTTTTAGAAACAATTTTCTTTACTTTAAAAAAAAAATAAAAACGTCTCTGAAAAAACAGACACAAAAAAACAACAACTTATTGCATCCCCTGGTGCCCCTGATGCGTGCGCACATGTTTGTATGTACATATACACTATATTACCAAAAGTATTGGGACACCTACCTTTCCACGCACATGAACTTTAATAGCATCCCAGTCTTAGTCCGTAGGGTTCAATATTGAGTTGGCTCCGCCCTTTACAGCTATAACAGCTTCAACTCTTCTGGGAAGACCGTCCACAAGGTTTAGGAGTGTGTCTATGGGAATGTTTGACCATTCTTCCAGAAGAGCATTTGTGAGGTCAGGCACTGATGTTGGACGAGAAGACCTGACTCGCAGTCTCCGCTCTAATTCATCCCAAAGGTGTTCTATCAGTTTGAGGTCAGGACTCTGTGCAGACCAGTCAAGTTCCTCCACCCCAAACTCGCTCATCCATGTCTTTATGGACCTTGCTTTGTGCACTGGTCCAAATCATTTGGTGGAGGGGGAATAATGGTGTGGGGTTGTTTTTCAGGGGTTGGGTTTGGCCCCTTAGTTCCAGTGTACACACGATCGGACTTTCCGACAACAAAACCTTGGAATCTTGTTCAAAGGTTGTTGGCTCAAACTTGTCTTGCATACACACGGTCGCACAAATGTTGGCCAACAATTACAAACATGGTGACGTACAAGACGTACGGCGAAAGGAAGTTCAATAGTCATGTGATATCTCCATTACGAACGCTAGTTTTACAAGACCGAGCGCTTCTGGCTCGTACTTGATTCCGAGCATGCGTGGACTTTTGTACACACGATCGGAAAGTCCAACAACAAAAATTTGTTGGCGGAAAATTTGAGAACCTGCTAGCCAACATTTGTTGGCGGAAAGTCCGCCAACAAATGTCCGATGGAGCATACACACGGTCGGACTTTCCGCCAACAAGCTCACATCCAACATTTGTTGTTGGAAAATCCGATCGTGTGTACAGGGCATTAAGGTGTCAGCATACCAAGACATTTTGGACAATTTCATGCTCCCAACTTTGTGGGAACAGTTTGGGGATGACCCCTTCCTGTTCCAACATGACTGCGCACCAGTGCACAAAGCAAGGTCCATAAAGACATGGATGAGCGAGTTTGGGGTGGAGGAACTAGACTGGCCTGCACAGAGTCCTGACCTCAACGCAATAGAACACCTTTGGGATGAATTCGAGTGGAGACTGCGAGCCAGGCCTTCTCATCCAACATCAGTGCCTGACCTTACAAATGTGCTTCTGGAAGAATGGTCAAACATTCCCATAGACACACTCCTAAACCTTGTGGACAGCCTTCCCAGAAGAGTTGAAGCTGTTGTAGCTGCAAAGGGCGGAGCCAACTCAACTGAACCCTACGGACCAAGACTGGGATGCCATTAAAGGTCATGTGCGTGTAAAGGCAGGTGTCCCAATACTTTTGACAGTATATTGTATGTGGTGGTGGTGGGGGGGGTTTAAAAGAGAAGTGTCTTTTTTTTTTTGCCCATTCATACTTACCTAGGTGGATGCAGCATCCGTCCGAATCTTTCCCCCGGCGCCTCTGCTCTGAGAACCGAGCAATCGAATATCGCCCATGGCTCGGTTCTCACGGCTCTCCCAGTGGAGAGCTGCTGACTGTCAATCAGCAGCTCTCCTCTCTGCTCCTCCACGCTCACTGGAGCGCTGTGCTGTGGAGGGGGGTGGGGGGAGCGGCTCGCTGAGAGGCTGAGATGGGTGTCAGTCCAGGCACCTGGCGGATCCAGACTTCGTTGTCGGGATGACGCGGTGCCTGGACTGATTCCTGTGACGTCGCTCATGTTTCCAAGTGTTAAGGTTGTCATATAGACATACAATGAATATTATTCTATTTTATCATGTAGTGGGAAAGAACCAGGCTCTCAACGCGTTTCGGCAATTAATGATTCTTTGAGAATATGGGAAAGTGTCAAAAATACTACAAAAATGTTTGACTTTTTTGCAGTATTTTGAATATATGGAGGATGAGAGCACAACAAATAGAGAAGAAGTCAGGAGGTACACCATCGCATTTTGGGGGAGCATCCTATCTACTGTATACACCCAAGATATGATGTAGAAGAAATTATTCGGATTTTCTTTCTACGGTTAGAGGTAATGGGGGTATCGAAAGCAAGTGGCTGTTTTGGTGAAAATTCACTTTACAAAAAATATCTAATCAGGTGCCAGGAAACATATGGAGCTAGGAGAAGGTTTTGTATTTTATGGTTAATGGGGTCACTTAATTTTAAGTGACCCCATTAATTTATTTCATTTTTCTTTTTTTTTTCTTTTTTTTTTTAGATGGTATGTCTAATATGGCCGTTAGTGGCCTCTTACATTATAGGGGGTTTGGTAACACATGGAGGTAGGAGATGGGTTTTCATTTAAGGTTTAATTGGGTCACTTCGGAAGAAAAGGGAAAGGGAAGGTATCTTTCTTTTTATCTTTTTTTTTTTTTTTTTGTGAGGAATTGGGTCATGAATGGCCAATATATACAATTATGGAATAAACTAATAACAATCACAGGGTGTGTGTGGGCGGGGCTGTGGGTTTTGTTTTTTGGGGGGTTTTTTTCCTTTTTTCTCTTTCTTGTTCTCTCTTTCTTGTTTTTTTTTTTTTTTTTTTCATTTTTTTTTTGTTTTGTGGGTTTTATGTGTTTTGATACACACAATCACTGGGAATTTCACCAGTCATAGGATATAGCAGGTTAAAGGGAAGGGGAGCGTTTTATATCAAAAAAGCATATAGACAAGTACAAGTACCATCATCCCAAATATCTTGTATAGAGGCAAAGGGCATGGGGTAAAGAGAGGTCGCAGGTAGCTGCCACTGTCGATCAATATCTCAATACCGCATGCACTAAGGCACAAAAAACCCCTAAAGAGGGGGGGGGGGAAAAACGAGGGGACTATTCCGGTACCAGGTAAGATTGCTATTAGTAATAAACAGTGATAATAACAAAGACTGTAATAAAATATAAAAATTCCAATTTAATAGAAACCATGATTAAAAGATTGTAACAATGTCACATACAGTTGCAATCAAAAAACGGGAGCAATGCATACAACCAATTAGGTTACAACTTGTAGTGGTGTAGACACAAATAGAGCTTGGGTTCTCGACCGGTTTCGCGGTTTCACCGCTTCCTCAGGAGAGCAATATCTGTGGTGCAACATACAGTAAATGTAATGAATACAATCATACACGGAATGTACAGGGGTATAAAAATATAGCAGGTTGTCGAATGCATATCGGGTTTGGGAGGGGGCTGAGATAGACAGCATTTTCTTTCTCTCTATTTTTTTTTTTTTTTGGGGGGAGGGGATAGGGTTAGTTGTAAGAGAACGAGGCTACCAGTTTGTCTTTTGTCAATGTTTAATATGTTAATCTTGTGTAGTTACTGTAAAGTTTGAAATTAAGGATGTATAATGGTGAACTGTGAAAAGTATAACAGAAAATAAAAAAATTTTGATTATAAAAAAATAAAATAATCAGGTGCCAGGAAAATAGAAAAAAAAAAACAATTTTTGCTCGCACATGAATGGATAATGAAAATCAGCAGAGCTTCACCTTTCACACCAAACAATCTGTTGAATTTATTTTGCCTAAAACGTTTACTTCCTATAATAGTCAGCTCTATCTAGTGGCTATAATGTGATATTTTCTTAATTGAAGTATTTCAGGAAAATACCACATTATGGCCACTAGATGGCACTCTCCCCCCCCCCCCCGTGACCCCCAGCCCCATCCAGAAAATTCATCCCCTACAGATCCACCAAATCCACTGCAGAGTTCCTTACAGAACCAAGTTCTCCCACTGTGACCTCCAGCCCCATCCAATCCCTCCAGAAACCTCATCCTCTACAGATACATAAAGTCTGCTGCAGAATCCCCTCCAGAACCCCGTTATTCCACTGTGACCTCCAGCCTTCCAGAAATTTCATACATATTTTGTATTCCTACTATTAGGGCATAGAAAGCTTTGAAAGAATTTGCCAGGCCCTGGTCTCAATAAGGTTGAGAACCACGGTTATATGGTCTTTATCTTGTAAGGCTTTTACAATATATTTTTTTTTTATTTCCCCGTAATTGTCTACAAAGTGTAAAGCGGCCTGTGATGAGCTGACATCTCTGTTGTTTTAGAGATTTGAAAGGTTTATTTTTTTTTTTTATTGAGATATTTTGAGCTGAAAGACAAATTGTTACATGATTCATTATGTTCTTCGCAAACACATGAAAACACAATTACAGTTAATTACTGCTTGCAGTTTCAGACAGCCGTACATGACACTGGAGTAATTAGGGGACCTGTCAGAAAATGCTTCAATTGAGATTCCGCAGATGGAGATGGAATGCCTGATTTCCGGACCTACAGCGCATGCTAAAGTGCGGGTGCCTACAGAAACCAAGCAGCCTTTCACTCATTGGACTGGAGAAAAGCTAAATTTATTGGTCTCTAGTCACAACTAGCGACAGGAGAACTTCTGAAAAGCTCCGCTGGTTGTGGTTTGGACATAATTATTAAATATTTGTGAACTGGAAGTCCTTATAAGGTCATGAATTTGAACTAAACTAAAAAAAAAAAAGTATACTACAAAGCAATAAGCGTTGCAAAATTGTGCACATTGGTTTGGGAAGCCACGGGCAGTCTGTCAGAGGACCAATACTCGCAGAGCTAATACAGTGGAACCTTGGATTACGAGCATAATCCGTTCCAGGAGAATGCTTGTAATCCAAAGCACTCGCATATGAAAGTGAGTTTCCCCATAGAAGTCAATGGAAAGGAAGATAATTCATTCCGCATTGACTTTATTACATGCAATACCGCATGTGGCCAGAGGTGGGGGGGGCGCCGGAGAGACTTTGAAATACTCGGGGACAGCTTGGCTGAACTCGGAAAGGCCCGGAAACACTTGGGAATGGAGTATTTCCGAGTATTTCCGAGTCATTCCGAGTATTTACGAACAGCTCCGAACAGTTCCGAGTGTCCCCGCACCTCTGGCCAAATGCTGTACTGCAGCGCCCATTAGCTTGAATTCTGCTCGTTTTGCAAGACGACACTTGCAAACCGAGTCAGAATTTAAAAAAAATAGTTGCTTGTCTTTCAAAACGCTCGTTAACCACGTTCCACTGTACTAATGTACTACTACAGCCATAGGCATGTGCACAGGGTGTGCCGGGTGGGCCTGGGCACACCCTAATCATCCCATGCGGTGCTGATTCACCCTGCAGTGCTGCCAGCTTGCCTCCTCTCAGGAACATTGAAGGGGCTGGCAAATATTTCATTAACTTGCCTTCCTTTTCTGAATAAACACTGTGAGTGATCTGTACCGATCGCTCCTGTCTCCATTCTTAACTGCAGCTTAGTAAACTATGTTTACTGCAGGCTGCAGGAAAAGGTACTGGGGGATTTCTGTCCTTATTTTCTTTCTCTGTCTCAAAAGTGAGACACCAGGTTTCTGTTTAGACCAGGGGTCCTCAAACTACGGCCCGCGGGCCACATGCGGCCCGCCGAGGACATTTATCCGGCCCAATCCACCCAGGGCCGGATTCCCGACAATCCAGGCTCGGGCCGGGGCCAGGTCGGCTCGGCTTCGGCAGGGAGCATATCCACTCCGCTCCGCTCTGCTCAAGCCGCCTCCCCCACACCAGTAATGGAGGGCTCCGTGTGCCGCGCTGCATGCTGGGAAGTGTAGTTCCCAGCACAGTCCCGCACGGAGAGTGAGACAGGAGGCGCGAAGAGTGACAGAGAGAGCAGAGGCTTCAAGCAACAGCCTACGAACAAGTGAGGACCCCACTGTCCACCCCACTGTCCCCCCTCTGTCCACCCCACTGTCCCCCCTCTGTCCACCCCACTGTCCCCCCTCTGTCCACCCCACTGTCCCCCCTCTGTCCACCCCACTGTCCCCCCTCTGTCCACCCCTCTGTCCCCCTGTCCACCCCTCTGTCCCCCTGTCCACCCCACTGTCCCCCTGTCCACCTCTCTGTCCCCCTGTCCACCCCCCTGTCCACCCCCCTGTCCCCCTGTCCACCTCTCTGTCCCCCTGTCCACCCCTCTGTCCCCCTGTCCACCTCTCTGTCCCCCTGTCCACCCCCCTGTCCCCCTGTCCACCCCCCTGTCCCCCTGTCCACCCCTCTGTCCCCCCCCCCCCACTGTCCCACTGTCCCCCTGTCCACCCCACTGTCCCCCTGTCCCCCTGTCCACCCCACTGTCCACCCCACTGTCCCCCTGTCCACCCCTCTGTCCCCCTGCCCACCCCTCTGTCCCCCTGTCCACCCCTCTGTCCCCCTGTCCACCCCCCTGTCCACCCCCCTGTCCCCCTGTCCACCCCTCTGTCCCCCTGTCCACCTCTCTGTCCCCCTGTCCACCCCCCTGTCCACCCCCCTGTCCCCCTGTCCACCCCCCTGTCCACCCCCCTGTCCCCCTGTCTGTCCCCCTGTCCACCCCTCTGTCCCCCTGCCCACCCCACTGTCCCCCCCACTGTCCCACTGTCCCCCTGTCCACCCCACTGTCCCCCTGTCCACCCCACTGTCCCCCTGTCCACCCCACTGTCCCCCTGTCCACCCCTCTGTCCCCCTGCCCACCCCTCTGTCCCCCTGTCCACCCCTCTGTCCCCCTGCCCACCCCACTGTCCCCCCCACTGTCCCACTGTCCCCCTGTCCACCCCACTGTCCCCCCCACTGTCCCCCTGTCCCCCCCACTGTCCCCCTGCCCACCCCACTGTCCCCCTGTCCACCCCACTGTCCCCCTGTCCACCCCACTGTCCCCCTGTCCACCCCTCTGTCCCCCTGTCCACCCCTCTGTCCCCCTGTCCACCCCCCTGTCCACCCCACTGTCCACCCCACTGTCCCCCCTCTGTCCACCCCACTGTCCCCCTGTCCACCCCTCTGTCCCCCTGTCCACCCCACTGTCCCCCTGTCCACCCCACTGTCCACCCCACTGTCCCCCCCACTGTCCCCCTGTCCACCCCACTGTCCCCCTGTCCACCCCACTGTCCCCCTGTCCACCCCTCTGTCCCCCTGTCCACCCCTCTGTCCCCCTGTCCACCCCTCTGTCCCCCTGCCCACCCCACTGTCCCCCCCACTGTCCCCCCCACTGTCCCACTGTCCCCCTGTCCACCCCACTGTCCCCCCCACTGTCCCCCTGTCCACCCCACTGTCCCCCTGTCCACCCCACTGTCCCCCTGTCCACCCCACTGTCCCCCTGTCCACCCCTCTGTCCCCCTGTCCACCCCTCTGTCCCCCTGTCCACCCCCCCTGTCCACCCCACTGTCCCCCCTCTGTCCACCCCACTGTCCCCCTGTCCACCCCTCTGTCCCCCTGTCCACCCCACTGTCCCCCTGTCCACCCCACTGTCCCCCCCACTGTCCCCCTGTCCACCCCTCTGTCCCCCTGTCCACCCCACTGTCCCCCTGTCCACCCCACTGTCCCCCTGTCCACCCCACTGTCCCCCTGTCCACCCCACTGTCCATCCCACTGTCCCCCTGTCCCCCCTCTGTCCACCCTCTGTCCACCCCACTGTCCCCCCTCTGTCCACCCTCTGTCCACCCCACTGTCCCCCCTCTGTCCACCCCACTGTCCCCCCTCTGTCCACCCCACTGTCCCCCCCTCTGTCCACCCCACTGTCCCCCCTCTGTCCACCCCACTGTCCCCCTGTCCACCCCTCTGTCCCCCCTGTCCACCCCACTGTCCCCCTGTCCACCCCACTGTCCCCCTGTCCACCCCACTGTCCCCCTGTCCACCCCTCTGTCCCCCTGTCCACCCCTCTGTCCACCCCACTGTCCCCCTGTCCACCCCCTGTCCCCCCTCTGTCCACCCCACTGTCCCCCCGTCCCCCCTCTGTCCACCCCACTGTCCCCCTGTCCACCCCTCTGTCCCCCTGTCCACCCCCCTGTCCACCCCACTGTCCCCCTGTCCCCCCTCTGTCCACCACACTGTCCCCCTGTCCCCCCTCTGTCCACCCCACTGTCCCCCTGTCCACCCCACTGTCCCCCTGTCCACCCCACTGTCCCCCTGTCCACCCCACTGTCCCCCTGTCCACCCCTCTGTCCCCCTGCCCACCCCTCTGTCCCCCTGTCCACCCCTCTGTCCCCCTGCCCACCCCACTGTCCCCCCCACTGTCCCACTGTCCCCCTGTCCACCCCACTGTCCCCCCCACTGTCCCCCTGTCCCCCCCACTGTCCCCCTGCCCACCCCACTGTCCCCCTGTCCACCCCACTGTCCCCCTGTCCACCCCACTGTCCCCCTGTCCACCCCTCTGTCCCCCTGTCCACCCCTCTGTCCCCCTGTCCACCCCCCTGTCCACCCCACTGTCCACCCCACTGTCCCCCCTCTGTCCACCCCACTGTCCCCCTGTCCACCCCTCTGTCCCCCTGTCCACCCCACTGTCCCCCTGTCCACCCCACTGTCCACCCCACTGTCCCCCCCACTGTCCCCCTGTCCACCCCACTGTCCCCCTGTCCACCCCACTGTCCCCCTGTCCACCCCTCTGTCCCCCTGTCCACCCCTCTGTCCCCCTGTCCACCCCTCTGTCCCCCTGCCCACCCCACTGTCCCCCCCACTGTCCCCCCCACTGTCCCACTGTCCCCCTGTCCACCCCACTGTCCCCCCCACTGTCCCCCTGTCCACCCCACTGTCCCCCTGTCCACCCCACTGTCCCCCTGTCCACCCCTCTGTCCCCCTGTCCACCCCTCTGTCCCCCTGTCCACCCCCTGTCCACCCCACTGTCCCCCCTCTGTCCACCCCACTGTCCCCCTGTCCACCCCTCTGTCCCCCTGTCCACCCCACTGTCCCCCTGTCCACCCCACTGTCCCCCCCACTGTCCCCCTGTCCACCCCTCTGTCCCCCTGTCCACCCCACTGTCCCCCTGTCCACCCCACTGTCCCCCTGTCCACCCCACTGTCCCCCTGTCCACCCCACTGTCCATCCCACTGTCCCCCTGTCCCCCCTCTGTCCACCCTCTGTCCACCCCACTGTCCCCCCTCTGTCCACCCTCTGTCCACCCCACTGTCCCCCCTCTGTCCACCCCACTGTCCCCCCTCTGTCCACCCCACTGTCCCCCCTCTGTCCACCCCACTGTCCCCCCTCTGTCCACCCCACTGTCCCCCTGTCCACCCCTCTGTCCCCCTGTCCACCCCACTGTCCCCCTGTCCACCCCACTGTCCCCCTGTCCACCCCACTGTCCCCCTGTCCACCCCACTGTCCCCCTGTCCACCCCTCTGTCCCCCTGTCCACCCCTCTGTCCACCCCACTGTCCCCCTGTCCACCCCCTGTCCCCCCTCTGTCCACCCCACTGTCCCCCCGTCCCCCCTCTGTCCACCCCACTGTCCCCCTGTCCACCCCTCTGTCCCCCTGTCCACCCCCCTGTCCACCCCACTGTCCCCCTGTCCCCCCTCTGTCCACCACACTGTCCCCCTGTCCCCCCTCTGTCCACCCCACTGTCCCCCTGTCCACCCCACTGTCCCCCTGTCCACCCCACTGTCCCCCTGTCCACCCGTCCACCCCTCTGTCCCCTGTCCACCCCTCTGTCCCCCTGTCCACCCCTCTGTCCCCCTGTCCACCCCACTGTCCCCCTGTCCACCCCACTGTCCCCCTGTCCACCCCTCTGTCCCCCTGTCCACCCCTCTGTCCATCCCTCTGTCCCCTGTCCATTTCCTATATATATTATTTATTATTCATTCTTTTATTCTTTTGCACTACAAAAAAGATGTGTGCATAGGAATTAGTTCATATTTTTTTTAAACTATAGTGCGGCCCCCCAACAGTCTGAGGGACCGTGAACTGGCCCCCTGTCTAAAAAGTTTGAGGACCCCTGGTTTAGACCCTTGATATTTCACCAAAGCCCCATAATGGGGCCCCTAAAAAAAAAATTGTAAAAAATGAATAATATTGTAAACAAATAATAAAAATTAAAAAAATCTCCTGACACCGCCCACTGCCCTACTGACACCAATCTTTGCTCTACTGACACCGTCCTCTGCTCTGCTGATACACACACATGTGTGTTTGTGCTCTAGGGTACACACCCTAATGCAATAAGCTGCACACACCTATGACTACAGCTGATGCTTATACTTGTGTAGCTCATAATATTTCCCATGCAGCTAACGCTTGTGCCCAAAATCCAGTTTGCATGCACACATAGGCACACACACGTACTGTACATGCATAGGCATCATAGGTGTGCGCAGCCTCTTGCATTAGGGTGTGCACCCTAAAGCTCAAATACATATGCATGTGTATATGTACTGATGGTGTCAGTAGGGCAGTGGACAGTGTCAGTAGTTTTTAATTTTTAGTCTTTTTAAATTATTTTATTTTGTAACATTTTTTTGGGGGGATGAAATATCAGTGCTCTAAACAGGGGGGAATATGCACCACACAAGGCGATTAGGGTGTGCCCAGGCACACCTGGCACACCCTGTGCGCACGCCTATGATAGGCATCAAGCTGCTTATTTAAAAGAAACCCTGGTGTGTGCTTATCACTGGATGCTCTTCAGCTTTTCCATGACCCGTGTTCCTGTTTTCGCTGACTGATCTTTCTTTGCTGACCCGGCTCATTCCTGACCTTGCTCTGTGGATTATGGATACCGACCTCAGCTTGCCACTGGCTATTCTCTACCTGATTCCCCGGTACTGACCTCAACTTGCTACTGACCTTGCTCTGCCTGCTTCCTGTCCTCGCTGCTGCCTCACCGTGCATGGCCCTGTCTTGCCTCGACTATGTCTCTGGCCGTGGCAATCACCTGCTACCAAGTTACCGGGACCTGTGCTTCTTTGAGCCTTGTACCTCTGTCACCACATTCAGGTGTGCTCTGACCAGAGCCGCAAGGGAAGCCTTCTCGTCAGCTCGGCCTCCAACCAAGGTACATGACACAGTCTGATGAGATGATGGGGCCAACAAACAGCCTGAAGAATTTCTTTTGAAAATTCTAAGATAGAAAAAATTGGACCTGGTGGGACTAACAGTCAAGCTATCCGTGATCAACATAGCTGGGGAAAACCGTGTATTCTGAACTATGCCTGTGAACTGGCCCTTATTAGAAACTAGGGGTCAATTCACACAATATGTGGTGACGGGTAGGGGGTGAGGGAGGGGTGGGAGAGAGAGAGGGAGTGGGGAGTGAATGTGAGAGAGAGGGGGTGGGGAGTGAGAGAGGGGTGAGAGACAGAGAGAGGAGGGTGGGGGGTGACAGAGAAGTTAGTGAGGGAGAGAGGGGGTGATGGTGGGTGAGAGAAAGAGAGG